>CM066032.1:572616775-573041468 GCA_033557465.1 Ichthyophis bannanicus
GTACCTAGCAGTTACTCCAAAAGACACAGGTACTACAATGCTTGTATTGGGTCAAGCAATGATATCCCAGGTCCCTTTTAATAATGGTTTGTGGACCTTTCCTCCAGGAACTTGTCCAAACCTTTTTTAAACCCAGCTACACTAACAGCTTTTACTACATCCTCTGGTAACAAATTTCAGAGTTTGATTACACGTTGAGTGAAAAAACACTTTCTCTTATTAGTCTTAAATAGGTTACCCTATAGCTTCATTGCATGTCCCTTAGTCTTTCTATATTCTGATGACGTAAACAATCAGTCTACATTTACCAATTCCACTCCATTCATTAATTTATAGACCTCTGTCATATCTCCCCTCAGCCGTTTCTTTTCCAGATTGAAGAGCCCTAACCTTTTTAGCTTCTCTTCATAGCGGTATTCTTCCATTCCCTTTACCATTTTGGTGGCTCTTCTCTGTACATTTTCTAATAACGCTATATCCTTTTTAACATACGGCAACCAGAATTTCACACAATATTCAAGGTGTGGTCACACCATGGAACAATACAAAGGCATTATAATATCCTTTGTTTTATTCTCCATTCCTTTCCTTATGATACCTAGCATTCTATTTGCTCACTTGGCTGCTAATGCACACTGGGCGGAGGGTTTTAACATGTTTTCCAAGATGACGCCTAAATCTTTTTCTTGGGTGGTGGTTCCTAATGTGGAACCTTGCATCATGTAGGTCTGCAATCTCATATTTCAATTCTTTCAACACCCTTGGATGTATACCACTCGGTCCAGGGGATTTGCTACTCTTCAGTTTATCAAATAGTTGTAATACATCTTTCCGTGTATCAATATTTCTTTCATTTCTTCCACAGTATCACCTTTAAATATCATTTCAGTCATGGGTAACATCCCTACATCTTCCTCAGTAAAGACCGAAGCAAAGAATTCATTCAGTCTCTCCACTATGGCCTTGTCCCCTCTTAGTGCCTCTTTTACCCCTCTATCATCTAATGGTCCAACTGACTCTCTCACAGTTTTTTTGCAATGAATGTACTTGAAAAAGTCTTTATTACATATTTTTTCTTCCACAGCAAACTTCTTCTCAAATTCTCTCTTTGCCTGCCTTATCAATGCCTTGCATCTAACTTGCCAGTGCTTGTGCTGTTTCCAGGTTTTGTCATTTGGCTCTTTATTCCATTTCCTGAAAGATGCTTTTTTGGCAACAACAGCCTCTCTGACCTCACCTTTAAACCATGCTGGCAGTTTTTTGGACTTCCTTCTACTTTTCTTAAAGTGTGGAATACAGCTTGTCTAGGCTTCCAAGATAGTATTTTTCAACAACACCCAAGCTTGATGTAACCTTTAACCTTTGTAACTGCTCCTTTTAGTTTTTCTTAACTATTTTCCTCATTTTATCATAGTCTCCCTTTTGAAAGTTAAAAGGTAGTACTGTGTTAAAAGGTAGTGCTACGTATTTTAGCACTACACAAATGTGCAGTAGAAGTAGTAGTAGTAGTAGTAGTAGTAGTGGAGTATGGTATAGAATAATAGGGATAGGAAACCCCCATCACACACACACACACACACACATGTATGAACTCCCCCAAGAAACCCATGAAACTCACGATATCGTTCATGACACACACACCCTTGATACCTCCCATGACACACACACATGCATGCAGCAGCCTCCCACATCCCCTATGACACAGACATCCATATACCCATACCTGATGATACAACCACACACATACATACATACCCTTGAGACACACATATACACAAAACATTCATACTGCCTGACATCCCTCTTGTCCATGACACCTACCACCCAATATCCCAATGACACAGATGCACACTCACACATACATACACATGCACGTGCATCCACCAACACACCTGACATACATACACATGTACACACATATGGATCCCCTGAACCCCCCATTACACATGCATATATCACTCAATTTGCCATGACACATATACATCATGCACCACTGATGCCCCTATGACTTATACATGCATCACTGGCACCTTCATGATACAGACATATTTGGCATTCAATATGTCCATGAGATACACATATACAAACAACATATATCTGACACCCCCAGTCACACAAACACATTCATACCACCCGACTCCCCCTCCTTATACACACATACCACATTTATTTATTTATTTATTTATTTAACTGTATTTATATCCCACTTTTCACCGGGTCAAAGCGGTTTAACATTGCCACATGCCACCTGAAATCCCCCCATGGCATATGCATGCATATAAACATCCCATCAACACACCTGCCATGACACACATACAGATATACAGTCCTGAAACACATCACACACGGGCATACAAACATGCACATGTGCAGTCCCAAAACACATCCAAGACAGATGCATAGACAGCTCCTGAAACACACTGCTTACATGCACATAACCCCAGCATACACACCCATGACACAAACACAAACTAATTCCTCCCACCCAGTCTCTGACATTCCATTTTCACAGAGAAATAACTGAAATATGTCCACAGAGATATATACTTCATTCAACGGATATAGATACACCCACATTCCTCACCATCAGTAACTGCCTACACTATGCTCATATGTTGACTCATTCATCCCCCACTGCAAGGGTGGCACATCAGAGCCATATAAATTGATGATGGCTTTACAAAAAGTACTTGTGTACTAATTCTTCATACTGCAGCAGCCATCATGTTTTTCATAATAGAATTTTTGAACTTGAGTAAGATTTAGAAGGACTGAGTTGGAGAGACTACATAGTAAGTTTGAGACAGATCAGAGATCTTACTTTCCAGATATAAAAGAATGCTCATGGATTCCAGGTCTTTACTTTGTGGCAGTCCTTGTCCATAAGGAGGACTCAGGGGCAGTGATCACGTGAACTTCACAGATAAGCTTTCCTTTAGACATGACTCCCTGGGTACATTAGGTGGGGTCTTGCACATTAGTGGCCCCCTTCCCTTCAGGTAGAGATCTACGTCGTTGGTAGCTGCCAGAACTAAAATGTCTGAGACACAGAGCCTGGAGTAGAATACCAGATACCAGAGAAGCCCAGAGGACTGTAAGCAAGAGCTCATGGGTACTCACCAAGAAAATAAGGTACAGCAGCAAGGATGGAACCTAGAAGGCATTAGGTACAGGATCAAGGAGGCTTCCACAGAAAAGTATCAGAATCAGGAATGCAGCAAGGAAACCAAAGCACTAGACAACACTGTAGATGAGCAGAACAAGCTCTGACAAAGAGGCCAAACAAAGACTGGGCTTAAATACAAATGCAGCAGGAAGAAGATAGCCTCTTCAACATTTTTGCTAGTGATATTGAGGAAGGGCTGTTGGTTAAGGTTTGCCTCTTTGCAAATGATACCAAAATCTTGAATAGACACCCAGGAAGGAATATATAACATAAGGAGAGATCTAGCAAAGCTTGAAGCATGGTCAAGAATTTGGCAGCTGAGATTTAATGCTAAAATATGCTGTGTCATGTGTTTGGGCTGCAAAAATCCAAGGGAACAGTACAATATAAGGGGTGAAGTACTTCTGTCTATGAAAGAAGAGCGGGACCTGGACGTGATTATTTATGTTGATCTTAAGGTGGCTAAACAGGTAGAAAAGGTGATGGGAAAAGCTACAAGGATGTTTGGGTGCATTGGGAGAGTAATGGACAGCAGGAAGAAGGAGCTGATAATGCCTCTATATAAGTCCCTGGAGAGACCTCATTTGGGTACTATATGCAATTCTAGAGACCACTTCTTCAAAAGGACATAAACAGGGTGGAATTGGTTCAGAGAGTGGCTACCAAAATGGTCAGAGGCTTTCATCATAGGGCATATAGGGACAGATTTAAAGATCTCAATATGTATACTTTGGAGGAAAGGCAGGAGAAAGAAGATATGATAGAGACTTTTAAATACCCCCTTGGCATAAATCCACAGGAGGAGAGCCTCTTTCAATTAAAATAAAGTTCTGCAACAAGGGGGCATAGGAAGAAAGTGAAAGAGGCTAGATTCAGGAGTAATATGCAGAAATATTTCTTTAGGGAAAAAGAGGTAGGTGCATGGAATACTGTAGTCTCCCAGTGGAGGCAGTAGAGTCGAGGACAGTATCTGAATTCAAGAAAGCATGGGATAAACACAGAAGATATCTAAAGGAAAAAAAAGGACTGTAGAAGATGGCATGGAAATGTAGACTAGATAGGCTGTATGGTCTTTTTCTGCTGTCATAGTTCTATGAAAAGTGGTAAGCATGACATGGGCCATGGCAATCTGCCAGAATCTGTTAACACTTGGCTGAAAATCAGAAGCTCATCCAGGAGCTGTGTACTGTTGAGTCAGTGGTAACTTCATGCAGTCCAGCAGCCCTTGGGTTTTCTTGGCAAGGTGTGACCAGAAGGAGAATGCCAGGCCTTTCTTCTAATGCAATGAAGGGCAAAGTGACTAAGCCAAGGCCACCAGAGTGCCAGTGGGATTTCAAACCCTCATTTCTTGTTTACTAGGCCACTTTTTTAACCACTAGACTACTTCCCAAATATGCTTGTCTCAGGGCTGGCCTCTGAATTACTAACTTAATGATTGAAAAAAATCTCTTTAGGAGGGCAGGATCAAGAAAGTTAGTTGAGTTGATCCAGGACCACTCCAGTGTACTTGATATTATGTCTTGTGAAATACTGTGGTATCTAAAATCTTCTTCAGCTCAAATTCAAGCTACCCTTTTACCTGAATAGGATCAGAAATAATGTGTTTTAATCAGGACATATGAAAGTTAGAAGGGAGCTACAGGGAGTCAGAAATCTTCAGGTGCACTACTGTTGGGCTCTCTGCGATGGCTTGAGGTCCAATCAATCAAGGATCCAGTTTACTACACTGGATTATCAGACACATATTCCTCATGGGAAACCAAACGCTATTGCTTTTGTTGAGCTGAAATTCTAGCCTGAAGTGCCTGTCTGCAGACTTCTTTTGTTGCACTGCATTTATCTTCAGGCTGCAGTTCACCTGCAGGTGCTGTCTGAACCATGTCACAGAATCTCCAGTGGCTGGAGAAGAAGGAAGGCAATCAAGATAAAAGCCTGTGGACTCATTCAGATGGTTGTGGTGGATGAACTCACCCAGAGAGACAAAGGAAAAGGCATATTTTAGAAAGGCCATTTAGGTGAAAACATCTGAAATTCTGTGGGAGGGCTTGTAATGAAAGTGGGCATGTGTAACTGCTTTTTAAAATAGACACGTCTCCACAACAAAAAGACAAACATGTCTACTAAAATATAAAAGGGTTCGAGGCTTGCAGATGAAATTTAATGTGGACAAGCACAAAGTTATCCACCTAGAAAAGAACAACCCAAACTATGGTTGCAAAATGCAAGGTTCCACATTAGGAATCACCACACAGGAAAAAAGATGAAGGCATCATCATGGATAACCCTCCACCCAGTATGCAGCGGCCTGCTCTGACACAAATTTCCTGTCGGAGAGGATGCAAAGGTTAGATTTTTAGCATGCATGCTGGGGTGCTCAAAGACTAGCTGCCCATGCTGACAGGGTATCTTGTTTCATTTATTTATAGAATTTAGCTCACACCTTTCCAGCAGTAGACCAAGGTGAGTTACATTCAGGTATAGTAGGTATTTCCCTGTCCCCCAAAGGTCTCACAATCTAAGTTTGTACCTGTGGCAATGGAGAGTTAAGTGGCTTGCTCGAGGCCACAAGGAGCACCAGTGGGATTTGAACCCTGGTCTTTCTGGATCTAGGCTGCTGTTGGAGCACTAGGATAATCTGGAGACACTCAATCTTTCTCCGCTGGGTGAGTTCTAGAACTTGGCAAGCTATAGTGATCACTCTAGCTCTTGCAGCTGTAGAGTACCCATCTTTCGAATCACAGCCTCTTCTGTGGCTTTATTCCTTTTGAACTCTTCCTCGGCCCATATCTTCACATATTGGCGGTCACCTTCATTTGGGATCTGATGAGCAGTCTGTAAGATCCTTCTGTACAAGCCAAAAACCTGCTACCTGTGCAGGAACTGTTTCAGATTGAAGATTGTTTGAGGCAGTCTGGATGTTGCCATGATGTAGGGAGGGAGTTGTTGGTCCTCCTGGGGCTGTATTGCTACCCCCAATGTCTGTTGCCCCAGGCAGATGTCTGGTCCATCTAGTGAATGGACCGACCCTGCTAGTAACTCCTCCTGACGTGGTTTACAGCATGCAGGGATTCCCCTGACCTACGGGTGAGAGTGGTGATCTCTTCAGCATATAGGCCATACAGTATAGCAGACAACCAGCTGTTTTCTCTTTTAATGAGATCATTTGGAAAGTCATCCACAATTACCTACCAAAGTCATTACACTTTAGCACATCTATCCCTGGATATTCTATTGCATAAATTTAAAAACTGATTGGGCAATCACATTTTTATACATTGTATGTTAGTTCTGAATCTTGCAGTCTAAGGACCATATTTATGCTACTTCCACCAATACAGCAGTCAGTAATGTAGGGCTCAAGATTTCTCCACAGAACGGTAGTAATAGCCTTCCGTGCACTCTGAAGGACCATTGTACTAAAGCGTGCTAATGTTTATGAAAATGTTAATATGAGTTAAAAGCACTGTTAGGGCATGCAAAGCGAGCGTATGAATGAGACAGCAATTTTAATGCCTATAAATTAGCTTTGGAGAGTTTTTAATGCAAAAATTATGATAATGAAGTAATATGATCTGAGGCTATGCAAACCAGCTAATTACCTCTTAGAATAATGCAAAAGTACACAAAGCAGGAAGACAGAGCAGCGGCATGGGTACTGTGGTAGAAAAAGTTTGAATTAGCAGCTACGAGCTGGGCAAGGAGAACATTAAAAAGAGAAAAGAAGGAAAATGCTAGAAACTCTTGGGCAGGGCCGGCATTATGGGGTGGCAAACAGGGCAAGTGCTTTGCACCCCCCCCCCATGCCACAAGGGGCCCCAAGTCTGACAAGAGCTGAAAGACACATAGCTCAGAGGCAGCCTTAGGGGCCGGCTCACTAGTTTCTGCCTTGGGCCCCTGCATGTCAATACCGTACCTGCCCGTGAAATAGGCTTTCACAAAAATGCACACACAATGTCTTGGTGAAAGTATGCGCAAACAGCCTGCATGCATCTACATTTACCAGCAACAAGTAGAAAGGTTCCTGTAGTGGGACCGTGGAGGAATTTTAACTTACACACATGGGAAAAACTATGTGCATTGAATAAAAAGTATACGTGTGTGTTAGCAGCTTTCCTAGGCCAATTTCCAAAGCATAACTATGCTCACATTTTTTATATAAAAATCTAGCGGAATCCTCATAGTCAAAAGTGCACACATAGTTTTTGTTCACCCAGGTATTACAAAGTAACCCCTCTAGTAGCAATAGCAAAACAATCAGTGATGTAATGTTTCAACATGCACAAAGGGCCAATCGATTTAATGTGCATGCTAGGCAGACAGGCAGTGCCATAAAACTTGCAATGAAAAACTGTCCCGGTCCCCATAAACTGAAGAATATTTTTTAGAGTTTTTTTTATTCCTACTGCGATGATGATGGTACAAACATGCAGCAGCAAACGAGAGATACCAGCAGCAATGAATCAGCATATGCTATCATACATCAGACATTTCAGCGACTCGCAATAAAACAGAAACAGGGACCTCCAATCGCTAGTTCAGCTTCTCTAGTCTATCAAAGATAATGCTGCAGTCTCCTTGTGATAGCTAGCTTTAGAAAGAGTGTCATAAAAAAGCAGCCAAAACAAGAATCAAAGAACATAAATAGTGATTAAATTTCAAGATGTGTACAAGCAGTAGCTAGACTAGACAGAAGACTCTAATGTTGCAGTTCTACCCCCAAGCCAAACATCTATCATTTTTTTTTTATCTTAACACAGTAGAACAGGAAGGGAAGGCTGTGAAGGTTTGGGAGCTTTTGTTAGAACCTTTGGGGTGTCTGAAGCTGCTTGGCAGAGGAGATGATGTGATTTAATGACAGCTACATATATCCAAGAAGAGGACTGAGGGGTTTTGTTAATCCTTCGGTTGGCTCTGCCTTGCTTTTTCTCTGTAATTGTTTTATATGGTTAAAATGATAAGTATAAAAATTGCATAAATAAAATGATAATAGACATGTTGTTATGAGACTGGCAACAAATCACTGGGCAACGAAGACGCTAGGGATATTACAACAAAATCGCTGTAGTGTACAGTATAATCTTGGTAGTCTGCAGTTCCCTGACCACTATTTGTTTTGTATTTTGCTCTGATTGCCAAAAAAAATGTTATCAGTTGAAATTCAATTTAAAAAAGAGGCTTCAGAGGTATTCTTATACTGCCTGTACTATTTCCATCCTTCTGAGTGTCTGTTTCCATGCATTCAGTATTAAACACTCATATTTTTCTGTGTTGTTGCTGATGAAACTTATCAGACTGACAGGGATAATAGTTCTGATATTTAGGTTAAAAGAGAATTAAGCATATGATGCAGCAAGATGGAACAAACAGAGTCTGGAGTTGGCAGTGGAAGAGAAAAGCACAGATATAAGTGATTTACTTGATAAGTGGAGTTCCCGAGATAGGGTATATGGAGAGATGAGCATCGAGAGGTAATGAGGAGGTGTAGAGTGAATGTACTTGTATTCAGTAGAGGTTTGAATCAGATATGGAAATGGATAGGGAGTCAATGAAGTGACTTTAGAGGAGAAGATATGTGGACAGAGCGACAGTGGAGGAAGATTAGCTGTGTGGCTGAGTTTTGAACAGCGAGGAGCAGGTTGCAATAGTCTAAGTGGGAGGTGACTAGAGAGTGGATAAGAGTCTTGGTAGTGTTCTCTGAAAGGATGGACAAGTTTTGCTGTTATAAAAAAAACAACAGGTTTTAGCTATCTGTTGGATGTGCACAGCGAAAGACAGAGGAGTCAAAGATGATTCCAAGGTTGCGAGCTGAGGAAACAGGGAGGATGATAGTGTTATCCACAGAAAAGAGAAAGGAGGAAAGGGAGTGGGACAGATAAGGAGTTCCATCATGACCATATTCAGTTTCAGACAATGGTGGCACATCCAGACAGCAACATCAGACAAGCAGGCTAAGACACGGGCTTGGATTCCTGGAGAGATTTCTGGTGTAGAAAGGTAAATCTGAGAGTCATCAGCCTAAAGATTTATTCTCGATTACCTGTTACAAATTCAGGAACATCTAATTAGTATGCAACAGAAAAACAAATAAGCAATCTCAATTTAAAAGAATTAAAAGTGCACACAGACTTGAAAAATCTTGTTCATGTTTGGATTATTTTCAGATATTTGGTGGATTTGGTTTGTTTCAGAAATTAATATGCACAATATTTGCTTAGCATGCACAAAATATTTCATGCATGTAAATGAGTCTTGCTTTGAAATATACTACATTGAGGGACATAAGGAAAGAGGAAGGGGATATCTAGGTTCCACATGGGAATCAGTATGCACATTACCCAAAATAAAATAATCCACTGATGGGCAAACTGGAAGAACTGTATTGCTCTTATCTGCCATCATTACTATCTAACTATGCTTTTCAAGTCCAAGTCTGTAGCTTGGGTGCTACATTGAAATTTGCACCAAATAGAAAGTTGTTTTTTGCATCAATTTCCTTGAAAAGTTTTTCAATTAAATCCCCATTTGAAGTAAGCAGATCTTAAAATGGTTTAGTAGTCTGTGGTTCTATAAAGTCATTTCTTTGGGGATGAGGGCTGCTACTACTATCACTTCTATATACAGCGCTGTACATATTGTCACCACCAGGGGGTGCTCTCCATTCCAGATGCACAGTAGACTTAAATCCAAGCAATGCTGGTAGGCAGGCCACTGTCTCAAATGGCTGTTTCAGTGCTATAAGTTCAACACACCAGTTCAGTTTTGCAATTACAAACCACTATTATGCCATCCTTGTAGATAGGTTCCCAGTGCTTAATAATGCTGAGAATATCAGTGCTCCGTGCTTCGCATATCCTCTAGCCACAGCTCCAAATGGCATTGTTCAAGAATTCTCTCTCTGCCATTACCGTAGAATTCCCAAAGGCAGCATTTGAAGTCATGAAAAGTCTGTACATATCTTGTCATCCACCAGCAGCACTCTCAGTTTCTTTTTTTTTTTTAAGACGTTTATTTTCATTTTACAACAGACAAAGTAACTACACACCTAAAAATACAAATACACACATACAATAAGGAAAACAACCCCAATTACCCCCCACCCTATGCTTCTTCTCTAAGCTAATAAGAGTCATCACATAAGCGCTTACACACATCAGTTATTGTACAGCAAACAAGCAAAATTGGTATTGATGATACAGGCTGATCCTGTGACAGAAATGTATACAAAAGTAAACAGCCAAAGGAGAGCAGTTAGCAGTTAGAACATAATCATGAAAAACCTTCCTTTTAAACAAGGAATGAAGGGCTTGAGTGGAAGAGATTAACATACGAGGTAGTTGCTCATAATTACAGTAAAATGGACATAATTCCACCAATCATTGAGGTTCAGATGGAAGCCAATTTCAGTATGTCGTAATGAAGGAGATAGGAAATAGCTATGCCCAGTAAATGGGCCTCCTGAAAAAACACTAACTCAGAATAATCATGATTAAGAGAGCTAGGGATTATCCTTCTTTGGAATGGACTATTGATGCCTTTTACAGTCAGTAATGATAACGTACATGAAGCCATGCCAAATAGTTAAACAATCTGAAAAAGAAACATAATAGCACACAGAGGTACACAATGTCGCTCATAATACCAGTAAATGACTGCAGAAACAACATGATAGAAATTAAACTAAGGAAAACCATGGAGCGCCCCTTATAACAAAATAAGCACCGAAGTGCCTTAGAGAAGAAGCAAAACCCCAGAAATTACTGGCGGCCTGATGTCTGCGGGGAGAAACCCCAGAGAAGGCCTGAATTGAAACATAAATCCTACAATGCTATACAGGCTCCGAAACTAACCAAGGGTCTCATCGTGGAGAGAAAGGAGACCAACAAGGTATATATAAAGAGAAAGAAAAGTCCAGGCAGTCTCCGTTTCAGGCAGCGAGCACCACATCAGGCCATTCAAAATGGCGGACCGTTCCAGCGGATTCCATCCAAGCTGTTGGATTAGCGCATCTGGTCTGCTTCTTTAGAAGCTAGAAATGTTGCTAGCAGATCAGGATCTTCGAAGGTACGAGTTTGGTTATGGAGAGTCACTCTGAGCTTCGCTGGATATAAGATGCCGAAGCGAGCCTGTAATTGTTGAAGTCTAGGTCGAAAAGCAAGGAGTCTCTTCCGACGGTCAGCTGTGGGCTTAGCCAAGTCAGGGAAGAAGGAGACTTTATGATTTTCAAACTCCAAATGACGATTCGCCCGGGCAGCATTTAGAATTTGCTCAACTTGCTGATATCTCAGTAGACGAAAAATGATGGGCCGGGGGGTCGTCCGATTGAGCGCCATGCTGGTAGGAACACGATGTGCTCGGTCAATTTCCAGATCTCTGTGAAAAGTAATCTTCAGCAAGGAGGGAAGAGTTTTGACCAGAAATTCTCTCATATCTCCTGCTTCCGCGCGCCCTCCGGTACACCAATGAGCCTTACATTGTTGCGACGGGCTCGATTATTGCTATCCTCTAACTCTTTTTGTAGATTCTGTATCTGACGCTCAGCCTCATCCAGTTTCACCAAGCGCACCACGTGCGAGTCGAGGACCCCCGCCATATTGTCCTGCCGTAATGAAAGACCTTCAAAACGATCCTGAAGTACACCAAAATCTTCTCTCATGGCTCGGAGCGCTTCTCCGTTGGACTGCACCAGTTCCTTCACACCACGTATTTCCTCCAAGATCTCCTGTTGCATTTCGGGGTTATCCCGAAATGGCACCATCTTTTGTGGGGAAGGCAGCTCTGTCTTGGAACGTTTTCCGTGTGAAGAAGAGGGAGATCCGAAGTCTAAGCGCGCTGGTTTATGGGCCGCCATCTCCCCCGAGGCACCCCGGTAAGTTCGAAGCAAAATATTAAGTTAATGTAGGTATTAAGTCAGGATTCTGAGTAGGCCCCTCGGGAGCTTCAGCGCAAAGCGTCTAACCCGCTGGACATCAGGCTCCGCCCCCCTTAGCACTCTCAGTTTCAAATCAACACAAAAAGAAACTGTCCCATACACATACCTCCCTCTTCCAGGCTGGTAACGACCCGGCTACCCCTAGTCCAGACCTCAGCTTCCAGGCAGCCACAGCAAGCACCAGCTGTCACTCTGCCCCTGCACTGGGAGAGACAGCTTCCCCTCCCCTTCTTCTCTGGTGATTTTAGCTCCCACTTCAGGGCAGCAAACAACAAGGTAAGTTTACAAACAAACTCTGGCTTATCTCTTGCGCAGCAGTGCAGCAATCCAGGAGTAAATACCTCAGCAGTCTCTACTTTGCCCCCAGCACAGTAGTGCAGTAAAGGCTAACTTCTTAAACAGTCTTTAGGTCCTCCTTTCCTTATCACCAGGCAATAAGTCAACAACCTACTCTATTAACTAAGGAACAGTTCATAGGCTCAATAGCCTCAGGGGAGGAATCCAATGAAGTCTGTTCCATGTCCATCTGTTCTTCCTCCAGCAGCTCCACTCACCAGTAGCTCTCCCCCAGCAACCTCAGGGGAAGTGAACTTAGCAATTCCAGGTCTGGGAAACTCCTCCCCCCTCTAGCCTGTTCCCCCTTTCTAACAGCTTGCAGGGATCAAACAGGGATGTGCACCTGGATCGGGCAGCCTGAAATTTAAAGGGACATGACCTTTTCCTCCATAACTGGTCTGGGCCCTCCCTCTTCTGCTAGACTCGGATTTTATGAGTGTCTCCTGTGGTCCTTCCAGACCACAATATACACATAAAAGACAGAGTCCATTCTCAATAGAACTTACAATCTATTCACGACAGAAAGACAGACAAACACAGCAAACAAGGGACCTGGGTAAATCTAAGAAGAAATGGTTATAACACACATGGGTGGTAATCAGGAGAATAAGAGGGTCAGAATCCAAAATCAACCTTGTAGAGATTTTTTTTAAGCCTGGATTTGAATAGGATCAGAGATGAAGTCCGATGCACCAAATTAGATAGTCTATTCCAGGCATCTGGTGGAGTTGGCAGTGGAAGAGACTGATGACTGGAGTTCACAAGGACGGGTGGAGGGAGAGGTAAGAGAGGAGAGGTAAGGAGGAACTTGTATATCAGAAGTTTGATACTGGCTGAATTTTGAATGGATTGAAGGGGACAAAGATGATTTTGGGAACAACCAGCAAGGATCAGGTTGCAATTATCTAAACAGAAGATAGCTGGAGAGTGGATAAAGGTCTTGGAAGTGTGTTCAGAAAGGAAGGGAAACATGTTGTTAATGTTATAGAGATAAAAATGACGTGCCTAATATTCTTCTGGGACTGCTATGTACTGCTATGACCTATAGCCATCACCGCCAACCTTTAACCCCAGATATTCAATGCCGGGGTCATATGTGGCCCCAGAATTTATTTATTTATTTACATTCTCTTATATACCGCACTGTTCAGCATCAGCGCGGTTTACATGGAACAGAAATGCTCAGTACAGTTAACATGTATGAGTTTACAGATAACAGGGCAAGTAACTTAGATAACAGGGGTAAACTATTTACAAAACTTGCTACATAAGCTTGGATACCGGTGGTAAACTATTTACAAATATTGAATATCTGGGGTCACTACACAGCCTCTATAGCTGCAGAAGCTAGCCAGGTAGTGGTGATATTGAGCCACTGCCCTGTTAGCTCCTACAGGAAAAGCTTTATCCATGTGTCACTAACCAGGTAGCGGAGCAATATCACCGCTACCCAGTTAGTGACTGTTGCCACACTCAATATGCCCCATAATGCCCACAACACACACTGATACTAAGCTGTTATCATCAGGGCATTTAGTGGCATTAGTAAGGGATATTCAGTGACAGTAACCATGTTTGTAGTGTTGAATATCCAGTTCAGTGACATTTACGTGGTTTACAGGGATGTAAACTGTGTATGCCTTTCAATATTGGGTCCAACATGTTTTAGTTATCTGTTAGATGTGTACAGAGAAAGAGAGAGAGAGAAGAGTCAAAAATGACCTCCAAGGTTGCAAGCTCCGGAAAACAGGAGGGTGATCACATTATCCATAGAAAGAGAGAACGAAGGAAGCAGGGAGATGGGTTTAGGGGGGAAGATAAGGAGCTCTATCTTGGCCATGTTCGGTTTTAGATGTGGCGGAATATCCAGACACTGACTTCAGACAACCAGGCTGAGATACAGGCATGGATTCCTGGAGAGATTTCAGATGAGAGAGATAAATCTGAGAGTCATTAAAGATGATACTGAAAACCATAGGAAGAAATCAGAGCATCAAGGGAGTGAATATAAAGAAAGAAAAAAAGGAGCCCTAAGTTAGAGACCTGAGGTACACTGACTGAAAGTGGGATCTCAGTGGAGAAATTCAGCTCATTAATAATTTTACAAAACAGGGACATGAAAAAAGCTTAGCAGGCCTAATTTCATAGAATAACTGAACCAGGGATCTCAGATATGCTATTTGGCTCATCTTCATGGTTAGCAAACATTTTCATGAGTAATTCCACTAATCCATGGAAAATCTTGGTCATGTAGAGAAAGCTAAAAATAATACCTATTTGCAGTCATCTTTATTGTGAAAGAAAATAATTATTTTGCAAACTCATTGGCCAATTTATGCCAGCATTGGCCGTTATTGTGCATACTAATGGTCAAAAGTAATAATATGCAAAGGAAACAGAAAATAGTATGAAAATAAAACTTTGTGAGGAGTAGTTAATTTTTACATTAACTTCATTTGAATATTGGCCTGCATGTTCTCTGAGTGCATGCTTTTATGCAAACATACCCCACACAATTTTATAAGCACCTATGTAAGCACATAAAGCGTAGTTACTCACCTGTAACAGGTGATCTCCGGGAACAGCAGGAATTTAGTCCTCACATATGGGGTATCGTCGGTACCAACGGA
Source organism: Ichthyophis bannanicus (assembly GCA_033557465.1). NCBI lineage: Eukaryota > Metazoa > Chordata > Amphibia > Gymnophiona > Ichthyophiidae > Ichthyophis > Ichthyophis bannanicus. The sequence goes on from CM066032.1 coordinate 572,631,837, forward strand.
GCCTGTGTGGGAACGCTCCCCAGCGTCCAATAGGAACGCTTTTGGGAGCATCCCTCAGCACATGCGCGCTGCCTTCCTGCCTTTCCAACTGTCCCTCTTCAGTTAAGTTTGTAGCTGAGTGAAAGGATAGAGGGAGAGAGGAAAGAAAGAGAGAGACAACTCCTAGGGGAGGTGGGTGGGTTGTGAGGACTAAATTCCTGCTGTTCCCGGAGATCACCTGTTACAGGTGAGTAACTACGCTATCTCCAGGAACAAGCAGGAATGTAGTCCTCACATATGGGGACTCCCTAGCTGAAGATGCCAGGGAGATATCCCCAGGAAGGTGCCACCGTCGAAGGTGAGAATCCTTCCTCCATGGATCTCTGGCATCCCACCAGGGTTGGTGGGTAGGAGTTGGTTTAGGTTTGAAAGAGATTTTGATGAACAGCTTGGCCAAAGAAGGCATCCCGACGGGAGGCTTTATCTAGGCAGTGGTGGGCTGTGAAGGTGTGTACTGAAGCCCAGGTGGCTGCTCGACAAATGTCATCGATAGACACAGAGTGGAGATTAGCCATGGAAGTTGCCATGGCTCTCACGTTATGAGCTGTGACATGGTCCTGAAGAGGAAGACCCTTACTCTCATAAGTAAAGAATATGCATTGGGCAATCCATTTAGATAAAGTTCTTTTGGGGACTGGAAGTCCCAAATGACTAGGGTCAAAAGCTACAAAAAGCTGCAAGGACTTTCTATGTTGCTGTGTTCTTTGAATGTAAAAGGCTAAGGCCCTTTTACAATCCAAAGTATGAAGGTTTCTTTCTGCATTAGAGGCATGAGGCCTCGGAAAAAATACAGGAAGATAAATTGATTGGTTTAAATGAAAAGGCGAAACAACCTTTGGCATAAAGTGTGGGTGAGTTTGAAGAACAACCTTATCATGATGAAATCTAGTATAAGGAGGATCAGCCACTAAAGCTTGCAATTCACAAATGTGACGGGCAGAGGTGATTGAAATCAGGAAGATGACCTTCCAAGTCAAAATCTTAAGGGCTGTAGTAGCTAAAGGCTCAAAAGGCGGCTTCATGAGCTGCCCGAGAATTAGATTTAGATCCCATGCTACCGGTGGTGGCTTGATGGGAGGTTTAGTTAATAAAAGGCCTCTCATAAATCTCAATAGGAGTGGATGAGAGGAAATTGGTTGTCCATTTAGAGGCTTATAAGAAGCTGCAATTGCACTAAGATGGACTCTTACCGAATTGGTCTTTAACTCAGAATTTGATAAGTGAAGGAGATACTCTAGTATCGATTCTAAGGGTATGACCAGGGGGTTTAATCCCTTTTTGGAGCACCATATAGTAAAACGTTTCCACAAGAAGGCATAAGATCTTCTTTTGGAAAGTTTCCTAGAAGCCTGAAGGATATCTTTTACCTGCTGGGACAGGTTGAAATCCTGGAGGTCTAAGCCTTCAACAACCAGGCCGTGAGGTGCAGGGACTGGGGATTCGGGTGCCATAGCGTCCTGTTCTCCTGGGAAAGGACATCTGGAGCATGCCCTAACTCCAGAGGTGCCGCTTGAGAGAGATGCAGAAGCAGGGAATACCATTTTTGGCGTGGCCATCGTGGTGCCATGAGAATCATGCGACCCCTGTCTCTCTGAAGTTTGAAGTGTGTCTTGGGGATGAGGGGAATGGGTGGGAAGGCATAAAGGAAGTCCTGACCCCAGTGAAGGAGGAAGGCATCCCTTGCCTGACAGTTGTGCGACGGAATCCTGGAACAGAACCGGGGAAGTCTGGCATTCAGTGGACTTGCAAAGACGTCTATGTCTGGAGTGCCCCAGAGATGAAATATCTTTGCCACCTGGTCTAGGTGAAGTGACTACTCGTGAGGTAGCAGTACTCGACTGAGTTTGTCTGCCCAAAGGTTTTGAATGCCTGGAATATATACCACTAGAAGGTGAATTTGATGCTCTCTGGCGAGGGCCCATAGTCGTAAAGCTTCGTTGCATAATGACAGAGAGCCTGTCCCGCTCTGCTTGTTCACATAGAACATGACTATCTGATTGTCCGTCTGGACTAGGACTGTCTTGTAGCTGAGCTGGGCGTGGAACACTCGAAGAGCTAAATAAATTGCTCTTAACTCCAGGAGGTTTATGTGTAAACCAACCTCCTGTGGAGTCCAGGTGCCCTGGGTAGAGAGATGATTCAGGTGTGCTCCCCAACCCACCTGTGAAGCATCTGTTGTTAGGGTGGCCTGAAAGAGGGGTTGATGGAAAGGAGACCCTACTGTCAGATTTTCTAATGATTGCCACCATTGGAGGGACAAAATTAGTCATTGAGAGATTGTTAATTTGTCCGACAAATGACCCATGGCCTGTGTCCACTGTGTGGAGAGAGTCCACTGAGCTGCTCGCATGTGGAGGTGAGCATATGGGACTACAAGAACTGTGGATGCCATGTGTCCCAGTAACTGTAGTAGCTCCCGAGCAGTGAGGGAGGATTTGCCTGCTGCTTGGGAAGCTAACTGCATTATGTGAAGACACCGGGCTTGTGGAAGGAAAGCCCTTGCCTGTCTTGTATCCAGACAGGCTCCTATGAATTCTAGGCATTGGGAAGGAACTAGTTGAGATTTCGGGAAGTTTATTACCAATCCCAAGTATTGGAGGATTCGCATTGTATGAGACAGTGCAGTGCTGGCCTCTGTCACTGTGGAGGCTCGGATGAGCCAGTCGTCTAAGTAAGGGAAGACAAAAATCCCCAGGGTTCGTAGAAATGCAGCTACTACTGCCATGCATTTTGTGAATACCCTTGGTGCTGAAGCCAGACCAAAAGGTAGAACCCTGTACTGTAAATGTCTTCCCCTGAAAAGGAAACGTAAAAATTTCCTGTGATCTGGATGGATAAGAATGTGAGTGTATGCATCCTTTAAGTCTAGAGAGCAAAGCCAGTCCTGGCTTTGAAGTTATGGCAGAAGAGTTCCCAGAGAAATCATCTTGAATTTCTCTCGAAACAGATATTTGTTCAATTCTCTGAGGTCTAGAATGGGTCTCTGTCCCCCTGTTTTCTTTGGAATAAGAAAATAGGGGGAGTAGAATCCTGCACCCTGTTGAAGAATGGGTACTTCCTCTATTGCCCCTTGGGCAAGAAGTGTGGAGACCTCGTGATCTAGCAGATTGTCTGCAGAGGTTTGTGAATTGAACTGCTTTAGAATTGTAGGAGGGGGTAAGCTGTGAAAATGAAGTTTGTACCCCTCCCCTACAATGGACAAAGTCCAATCTTCTGCTGTATCTGATGCCATCTGTTGACAAAGTGGCATAACCTGCCGGGAATATTGGGGTGTTGAGGACCCCTCAGAGGCAGGAAGGCAAAGCTCTCTAGGAAGGAGTCAAAGCCCTTGAGGGGGTTGAACCTGGAGAGCTGATTGGGCTCTCGGGCCTTTTGGTTTCTTTTGTTGTCTAGTTTGTCCCTTTTGGGCAACCTGACCTGGAGCTTGAGTCTGATGGGTATAGGAAGGATAAAACTTCTTCTTTTTTCTAAAAGAGGGGTTTTTTATAAGGCTTTCTTTTGGCTGGAGTGGCTGTAGACTTTGACAATCTAAGGTAGAATTGTCAGCATCTAACTCGTTAGCCTTCTCCTGTCAGTTCTTGCCAAAGAGATTTTCTCCCATGCAAGAAATGTTGCCTATCTTGTCCTGTACCCAAGTCTCCAAGTCTGATGCCTGTAGCCAGGCAATCCGTCGTGTGCCAATGGCAATAGCAGAAGTTCTGATGATGCATTCAAAGCAGTCAAAGGCTGCACGATTGACAAACTTGGAGACATCCTGAGTATGCTTAACCAGAGTAAGAAAGTCTTGTCTCTTATCACCTGGGAGAAATGGGCTCATAAGTTCCAAGTCTCCTGTGATTTCTTTGAGGAACATTCCCATATATAGGATATATGAGCTGATCCTAGCTGAAAGCATGGAAGCTTGAAAAGTTCTGCATTCAAAAACATCCATAGTCCTGCATTCACGACCTGGAGGATTGGATGCATGTCTTTTAGCACGTTTCATCCTACGCATGGCTGACTCCACTACCATTGAATGGTGTGGCAGCTGAGTTTTCTGAAATCCAGGACATGGTGGGACTCGATACATAGTATCATGTCTCCTAGAGTGAGGAGAAGTAGTCAGAGGTGTCTCCCACATTCTGAGCATCAAGTTATGCAGAATTTCATGGATAGGCAGAGTAGCTGCCTCCTTAGGAGCTTTAGGATATTGGAGGATTTCGAATTCCTTTGCTCTGGGTTCCTCTTCAGGAGCTACTGTGATTGAAAGACCTTTAGCCATATCACGGATGAAATCCTGAAATGACATGTCCTCTGGAGGTGACATTCTGCATTGGGGAGAAGAGGGATCTTCAAAGAAAAAACCTCTAGTGCCAACAGAATTGTCAGAGTCTTCGGAATCAGAGGAATCAAAGTATTCCTGACCCCGATGCTCCTGTAAAGCACGATCCCAGTACCGATCGAAGTCGGTACCGAGGTGACCCGGTACCACTTTATCCACTACAGCCGGAGGTGGAATAGGAAGAGTTACCATCGGGGCCGGTACCATCGCTACCAGCATCGTCGGTGTCGGTACCGATGTCTGTACCGGTGTCGGTACCGGCATCGGTGTCGATGTCGGCACCGGTGCCCTTGGGACCACTGGTACTGCAGCTGAGAGGAGAGCTGCGATACTGTGTTCGATAGCAAGAAATCTCTGGTCTATCGACACTGCTGATGCCTGGGTGTCGGTACCGGTAAGAATGGCCGGAACCCCTGAGCATGGCACAGGTAGTTCTTGCGAGGTTGAGGCCTCGAGAACATCCTGAAGCCCCATCGATGCTTTGGAAGTCGAAGCCTCCCGCCGGGGCTGTTTTGCCGGTGTGGTTCCCTCAAGGGCAATGCCAATGGCCTCTCGATGCTTAGCAGGAGAGCTACCCTTTGAGGACCGGCTTTTGTGTTTAGTTACCTGAGATCCATGGGAGGAAGAAGAGGCCCTTGACGATTGTCGATGCAATGGATCTGGCATCTGAAGAAAAGAGGGTACCGAGCTTTGCGACCCGGTTCTGTCTTCCTCTTTTAGTCATCCCCATACAGGAGATACATTCAGATGGAGAATGATCAGGTCCTAAACATTTTAGGATCATGGGTGTCAGTGACGGAAATGGTACTGACACACTTAGTACATTTTTTAAAACCACTAGTTGGCTTTTCCATGATTTTGGAAAAATGGGGCCTAATGCCCAATATGGTGCCTAGCACCAAAACAGGAAAGTTTCTGAAAAGAAACAGTGAAAGTTTAGGGTTTTGGGATTTTTTTTAGGAAAAGAAAAGAACCGGCGGTACCGGTAGGCAAACACGACCACAACAAAGAATTTTAAAGACGGAATTTTCTGCGGTGACAGGGAATAGGTCCTGTTGGCTCTGCGGAAAACAAAGAACTGAAGAGGGACAGTTGGAAAGGTGGGAAGGCAGCACGCATGTGCTGAGGGATGCTCCCAAAAGCGTTCCTATTGGACGCTGGGGAGCGTTCCCGCGCAGGCTCCGTCGGTACCGACGATACCCCATATGTGAGGACTACATTCCTGCTTGTTCCTGGAGATAACACTATTCTATGTGCTCAAGTTGCTTATGAAAGTATCTGCATAATAAGTTGCAAAGGTAATTGTACAAGTGAATGACTACTTTAATATTTTTTCAGGCACCTATATTGACAATTTTATAAAGTCAAATAGGTGTCTACTTTTCTCATACCCTCTCTTGAGAGGAGTATGTGATCAGGTAGGGGTCTCTTTCATTGGAGGTATGTAATTGGTGGGATTCTCTTATGGGGAGGTATGTGATTAGATTGGGTGTCCTCTTGCATGGAATACAAGATTGGGGTGGGGAGATCTGTCTTGAGAGGTTGTGATTAGAAGGGGATGGATATCATGGACATGTTTTGTGTGTGTGTTGGGGGTCTGTCTTACTTGCATGAACACATGGCCTATCTGCTGATGCATGTAATGCAGGCCCATATGGTAAGGAGGTTATATTAAAAACATAAAACATACCATACTGGGTTCAACCAAAGGTCCTTCAAGTACTGTATCCTGTTTCCAACAATGACCAATCCAGGTCACAAGCACCTGTCAGGTTCCCAAAAAGAAGATAGATTCCATGCAGCGTATTCCAGTGGTAAGCAGTGGATTTCCCCAGTCCACTTTCATAATGGTTTATGGACTTTTTCATCAAAAATTGTCCAAACCTCTTTTAAACACAGCTATACTAACAGCTTTTATTATATCTTCCAACAACGAATTCCAGAGTGTGATTACGCAATAAGATAAATATGAAATGGACATCCCAAAATGCCAATAAGGATATTATAACCTTTGGGACATGCTGAAGGTGATTTCAGATCTGGGCAAATCTTCACTTTCCAGCAGTAGCCACCTCAAAGTCTGGATGTCCCAGAGTAATTGTAATTAGGGGTGTTTCTGGGCACACCTAAAGCAGAGCAAGCGGATGCACATGCAAGACATATTTTGAATTGTGTTCAGGATGTGCTGGGTGCAGTATCCAAATGTCCCACTGCACACCGATTATAAATCACAAATAGGTAAGAGACTTTGCTGTCCATAATGACTGTAGTTTGTGATTGTGAAAAGGAAAATGAAGTGACTATAGTAGTTGATATGGAAGGGCAGACTAGACAGGCCATATGGTCTTTTTCTGCTGACATGTTTCTATGTTTCCATGTTTCTCTATGTGACTGGAGGAGTCTGTACTGGAAAGAAATTAGTATGCCTGTCATCCATGTTTACAGGGTAGTCTTTGAAGTGATTCCCCTGTTTCACCATCCCCCAGCTCTCAACCGCCCCTGCTCACCTTCCAGAACTGATGACCACCTTGCTTGAAGCTCCGCATCCCCCTGTGCTTCTCTATAACCTTTGTATGACTGTCTCTACCTGTGTGTGCTCATGCCATGACACCATGACTATGTCTATGCCAGTGTATGTTGGCATGCTGGAGAGGAGGTGTATGAGTGGCCTTTGCTGTGAGTTGGACTATCAGTTAGTATCTGTCACCATCTGTCCATCTGTCTGTGCTTCAGTGTCTCACAGAGCACTGTGTGTTGGTGGTGGGTTATCAAGGGTGTTGGTGATGGTGGTGGCATAGGGTATTGTTGGTTAAAAGGGATATCAAGGGTGTTGGTAATGGGTAGAAACCATGGATGCTGTGCCTACCTGGTTTACGCTGGTCTTATAGGAGAAGACCCTCAGGGAGAAAAAGAGGGAGCGAAGTGGGCACCTCTACTACAGTAGAGGGTGTAACAGGCATTTTACCTGGCATTTTACCAATCCCCAGATGGCTGAAAGTAAACACTATTCTCCTCTAAAATCCAGGTGGCAATTCTGACAAACTTGGAAAGAAAACACAGTTTTCTCTGCTTGAAGGGACTCTGTGTTGTGTGTTGTGTGCTCTCTGGCTGATATTTTTCTTTTTTAAATACCTTTTAAAGTTTGCAAAAGCAGTGGAGTAAACTATCACAGTATCCCTTCTCTCTCTGAGTTTCAAAAAAAAGGGTTCTCTGTTTTGTCTTCCAGCCCATCTATAATATCAGTGACCATGGTATTTGGATAACTCAGGCAGGAATAGGCTTGTTTGGCTATTTATCAAGGAGTTTCAACATGAATGGCTGAAGTACCTCATTCAGCGCTTCTAGAGTGGCTTCAATGTCTGGGCACACACGAGCCTATGCAAAAATGAACGAGGTGAATGGCAGTTCGTGGAAAGCTGTGACTTCGGTTTGGTGGTAACAAAAATAACCAGCTATGCTGCTGTTCATCGTTTTTTGCCATTATTGCAAAAATAAATGCACATCCCTAAAATGCAGTGGAGATATACATCAATAGTCATAACAATTCATCAAAAAGGCAATTTTATCAGAATAACTGGAATCACAAATCATACTAATGATCAAAAAGAACTTTTCCTTGCCAGTGGAATCAATTTATCAAATATATAAGATTTGAACCTCACCAATCTGACGGCCACCTTTCTGTTATCATCCCATAAATGTATCATACCAATGTCTGTGCATATGCTAAACATGGTCTTCACTTTCTGTATAATTTGTAGAATGTTTGTATGCACTTAAAATCCATTGATAAGTCTCCAAAGAACTCAATATTTGCAACTCTCAAAAAGCATATCAATGTTAAAACAAGAACTGGCACTAACTCAGATGGCAATGTGATATTTTGGAAACTGATCTTCAAACTGTGACATTCTCCATAGCACAGCAGGAAGACACCAGCCCTGACACAGTTTTGAAATTGCAGTACCTGGTCAAGCAAAGTATTGGCAAGGCTCGTCAACCTTATTCATATATGGGAGTTCCTTACTTTTCTCGGTTCTATTATATGAGCTGTCATGTTTATTTTAGATAAATTCAGATTGTTGGCATCCTATTTCACAAGACAAAACTGACTACATCTTTTATTTCCATTAGTAATCTGCCACAACAGTACCAATGTGCTAAGTGCAATTATGTAAACAAATCTGTAGAGCTTGAATTTAAGTCAAGAATTTCCAAATATATATATATATATATATACAGCCTAAGTGGGTATATCTCTCATGAATGCAAATAATCTAGATTGATAGGACATGTGGAGTAGGGTTCTGAGCTTAACATCAGAATCGGCCCTATATGTCCGGGGCCACAGACTGCTCATTGCTCGCCCTAACTCCTCCTCCATACCGCTCCTTTCCCGCCCCTGTCTAGTCTCCCCATACAAACACATTGTTCCTAAGGGGAGGTTAGCTGGGGACGCAGAGGGGGCTGACTAGCTCGGAATAACCCTTATAATGTTCTGCTGATAGTCATAAATCACAGCATCTATTCTAGATGATATGGACATGATTGGATGACTGATTGTGAAGATAGAGTTGGGAGATAGTATCTGCTGTGTCGGATGCAAATGCCTGATTGAATATATGAGGTACGGAAATCTAGGAGGAAACATTGCTGGTGAGAAGCAGAATGTTTGCACGTATGAGTTTTAAAGAGTGTGTTTGGTGATCAGGTGTTGTTGTCTAGGGGAAGCAATAGTATTAGAATTTACTATACCTAATGTGTCTGGGCTTATTTTACATTTAGGTTGATAAGGTGAGTGGGTAGATAGGGTGAGAGGATAGGGCACCTGAAATGTTTAGTATGCAGGTGATCCATTACACTAGAGCTATGAGGAATGAGTATGTGCTGTTAATGAGGGCTGTGGATTTGACGAGGTGGGTGAGGTTCATTTTAAATATAGATGACAATGTGTGGAGTGAGTTATATAGGGATATTACTGCTATGGATTTCCTCTTGCTGTCATTACTTTGAGACTGATTGGCTTGGTTTTTTGTGTTAAGGTACTTGCCTTATTAGTTCTGTTGGTTGGAGTAAGTCTGCCATATGAAGAAGACATGATAAATGACTATAAAGGATTAAGAAAATGTTTGCCATGAGTCTCAATTCTATGTATAATAGTTATAAGCAGCCATGCATGTCCTCTAGAGATCTTACAAAATAATGCTGATGTTGGTTGATTATAAATTTCTTTCTTTAAATGTGAAAGAAATTAATAATCCAATAAAGCGAATACAGGCGGAGCCTAGAGAGGAGAGGAATGGACATGTAGAGCGAGAGCTCCGGAGGGATCTGGCTTTAATCCTGTGTCTGCGCCAGCATATTTGGTCCAAAGTTTCCAAAAGTCAGCGGAGAGCAGGCGGAGATGGCAAATTCTAAACCTGTCCGATTGGACTTTGTACCCGGGCCGGGTACTGGAAATAAAAGGTCAAAAACAGAGCCTCCGTCTCCACAAAAAATGGCAGCTGGGCGCGAGCAGCCGGAAGCGCTGCAGGAGATGTTGCAGGAGATTCGTGCTATGAAAGATATTGTGACAGCTAATAGCGCTTCGCTTCAAAGTATGCAAGAGGACATCATGCAGCTAAAGGAGCAGTTAGGAAACCTAACGGTTCGCCAAGAGCAACTGGAACAAAGGTTGGTGGTACATGAAGAAAAGATGAAAACCATGGAGAAGCACTCCAGGCAAATTGAACAACTGCAGAAAGAGCTGGAAGACATTAACAATAGGGCTCGGAGAAATAACGTTCGTGTGGTGGGGGTCCCTGAGGGGGTGGAAGGGAAGGATATGTTTGCTTTTGTGCATAAGATGATTGCTTCTACTTTGAAGATATCCTTCGATGTGCCGTTTGAGATAGAAAGGGCGCACTGTGTCCCCACGCAGGCCCTACCCAACAACACAAGGCCGCGGCCCATTATATTTAAGACTCTACGTCATCAGCACGCTGTGAAGATATTCGAAGCAGCGCGGGCTCGCTTCCCTGTGGACTTTGAAGGCCATAAGTTAATGTTTTTCCCTGACTTTGCTAGGAGCACAGTGGATAAGCGGAAACGATTCTTGGAACTGAGGCCACGGCTACAGCGGCTACAGGCGCGCTTCGGGCTACTTCAACCTGCGAGAATGCGGGTTACGTTGCACAATGTCACAAAAACATTTGATGACCCACATGCACTGGGCTTGTATATTGAGGGGAAAGAAGCAGAATTGATGAACTGCTGAAATATGTATGCTGGACCTTGTTTCTATGCTGGATGTGTGGCTGCTGATGCGTATGTGGGCTGGCGGCTCAGAAGTCGGCCTGGTCCGGGGAGGCTCTCCCTTGCAAATGTTTAACTCATGCAGGTCTCTGCCCGGCAAAAGAGTGTCAGTTTAGCTGGCGCAGACACCTAGTATAATCTTAGTCTAACCCTCTATATACATCCTATCCACTCTAGTCTGGGTTCACCTGTTAAGGCTGTATGGGTCCTCCCCCCCTTGGGTTTCATAGGTTGCAAATATGGTGGGAGCGATAAGGGCATTAAATTACCTTATTTAAGCAAAATTGAGGGAACTTGTGACAATTATGGGCTGCAGGGCGGAATGTTTGCTGGAGAGGGGAGTCATGCTGCTAGAATGGGGAGAGGCAAGACGATGGGATGGATAATATGTATGTGGTACTGCTTGTGACATGGCTTCTTTGAGAATTCATTCCTTGAATGTTAATGGGGTGAATAACCCTATTAAGCGAAAGAAAATTATCTTATATGGCAAGCAGGTTAACAGTGATATATTGATGTTGCAGGAGACCCATCTGAACGAAAGGGAATCCCTGAAACTGAATATTAGTCCCTTTTCTTTAATAGTGTTCTTGCCAGCGAGGGGTAAGCATAATGGGGTGGCTATTTTAGCTCGGAAATCTCTTAATCTGCAGGTGAGTCACTCACAGGCAGATGAGGAGGGCAGGTGGGCTAAGGCCTGTATTAAGCTGGGGACAATGGATCTGGTTCTAGTAAACGTGTATGCCCCCAATGGGGACTGCCCTGATTTTTATAAGTGTTTGGCAGAATCGGTTTGCACTGCTTCTTCCACACCAATGGTCCTGGGGGGAGACTTTAACTTAGTCATGGATGTGTTAGTGGATAGGAAGCCTCCCAGGACTTTTGGGGGTGGTAGGGCCCAGGGGGTTCTTCACTCATTGGTACAAGAGGCCGGGATGATAGATGCTTGGAGATTGCTTCACTCAGATGTGCAGGAGTTCACTTTCTACTCGTCTCCCCATAAGTCCCTATCTCAAATAGATTTCTTTTTGATCTCCAAGTCCCTAACTCCCTACTTAACATCAGCAGATATTCTCACTTCGCATATTTCGGATCATGCAACTGTGTCTATCGTCCTGGAGGACATTAGGCCTGCGACGGGACAGGGGAGATGGGGTTTTGATAGGACTTGTTTAGAGGATGTTGAATTCCAGCTGCAGCTGAAAGTAGCCATAAAAGACTACTTTGAGCTTAATCCCCCTCACTTGTCATCTGGCTGGGCAAGATGGGAGGGTTTTAAGGCGTCTATGAGGGTGGTAATTACTAGTTTTAGTATTGGTCAGGCGAAATTAAATAAGAAAAGGCTTGAAGCATTGGATATGCAGATCAAGGCGGGGGAACGGATTTTAGCCAAAAGAACAGATCCTTGTGTTTTGCTTCGCTTACAGCAACTAAGGTTTAGGTATAACCAGATTCTTACCTCTGAGGCGGTAAAAGCTATCAGATCACAGGAAGGCCTTTACTATAAGGAGGGCAATAGGGTGGGTAAGCTGTTGGCCAATAAGCTGAAAGCCCAGAAGGAGATGGGTCGAGTTGCTGCCCTTAGGGATACCCGACGGGAAGAGTTGGTGACTAAGGACCCAGATATCTTGGAAGCCTTTAGAGTTTTTTATGAGCAGCTATATTCTTCTGAAACGGACTGCACCTTAGAGGCATTCACGAAGCTCTTGGATAAGGTTCAGAGGCCAGGTTTGAGTCCAGAAATGGTGTCTCTGCTTGACCTTCCAATATCCTTGAAAGAAATCGGCAAAGCAGTTGACTCCCTAGCTGCAGGGAAGGCGGCGGGCCCAGACGGGCTTCCGGCTGAATTTTTTAAAGTGTTCTTCAAAGATCTGGGCCCCTTTATGCTGCAATATTATCAAGCAATATTGGAGGAGTGTCCCCAGATAGGTTCCTTTGCATCAGCAAACATTGTTGTCATAGAGAAACCTGGGAGGGATCCTCTAGAAGTAGGGAACTATCGCCCCATATCGTTACTGAATGCGGACTATAAGGTGTATGCCTCCATCTTGGCGAATCGTCTATCTTCGCTGATCCCGCTGTTGATCCATCCAGACCAGTGCGGGTTTATTGGAGGCCGGTCGATAGCTGACAATGCCAGGCTCCTGTGTCATGTGCTGGCCGAGGCTGCATCTCTAGATGAGCCTGGGGTTGGGCCATCCCTTGACGCTGAGAAGGATTTCGATCGTTTGGAATGGTCTTTCCTGTTTCACACACTTCGGTGGTTCGGGTTTGGTGGGGGATTCCTTAATTTTATAAAAGTAATGTATACTAGACCCGCAGCTCGGATATGTGTTAATAATGCCTGTTCTCAGCAGTTTCAGTTAGGTAGAGGGACGCAACAGGGCTGCCCCCTCTCGCCTATGTTGTTTAATTTGGCGCTGGAGCCTTTAACCCTTTTAATCAGGCAGAATGTATTGATTCAAGGTGTTAGTATTCGGGACGCCGTGATAAAATTGTCGGCGTATGCTGATGATCTGCTACTTTTTACGAAGCCGGACTCGGTTCCTCATATTCTCACTCAGATTGGAGACTATGCAGCTTTATCGGGATACAAGATTAATTGGTCAAAATCCATTGCCTTCCCCTTGAATGCCCGAGTATTCAAAGCTGATATGGCTGAATTCCCGTTTGTATGGGAACCAGGTGTGGTTAAATATCTGGGGGCTTACTACTGTTATCCCTTGGAGGAAACGGTTCGTTTTAATGCTGACAAGCTTGTGGCTCTTGCGAAGACTTTGACAACTAAATGGTCTCCCTTGTCTTTATCGTGGTGGGGTCGTCTGGAATCTATTAAAATGACCATTGCCCCTAAAATTAATTATATATTGGAAATGTTGCCAATTTTACTTCCAAATCAGGTATATAGGCAGATTGAGAGAGTGCTCACGGGTTTTCTGTGGAATGGCAAGCCCCCGCGCATTGCGTTAACCAAGCTTAAGGGAACCAAGGAGGAGGGGGGTGAACTTCCCCGATTTTAAGCTATATCACTGTGCCTTCTTGATTAAGCAAGGGGGAAGATGGCTGGAAGAAGTGACTGAGTTCAGTCCTGTTTGGTTGACACTGGAGAAGAGTATCGTAGCTCCGTTTCCTTTGGTGTTGGCTCCTGGCATGCTCTTTCCTCCGTCTCACAGATGGTCATTAACGATGACGGATACTCAAAGAGCCTTTCAGGAATTATTATCTCAGGGGACAATGGAAGAGAGATTTTCTCTTGACCTCCTGCTTTGGTATAATCCCCTTTTTAGGATTCAGAATAAGTCATTTGCCTGGAAGCAGTGGTACAGCAGAGATATTTGGATGCTGAGGCAGTTAGCTCGCGATGGCGAATGGAAGGACTTTGGGGAGCTGCAGCAGGAATTCAACATCCCAGGGACGTTAGTTTTTCAATGGATGCAATTAAAGCATTGTATAGGGAAAGCTTTGGGGGATATGAAACTCTCAAGTGGAGAGGGGATACTACTGAGTAGAATTAACCAAGCCTGGGTGGGACATGGCAAAGCCTCCTTTTTATATAAGCTGTTGGGTCAACAGTGTTCTTCGCGAGTGCAGGGGACACAAGGGGTTTGGGAGCATGAATCTGGAACTGTCCTGCCATTGCGGCATTGAGTAGATCTGTGGCCAAGCAAACACGCATATCCAAGTCAGCTTCAGTTACACAGACCTTGTTTTTCTTTGCCCACAGAGCCTTTATTACACCAGAGAGGTTCGCTAAATGGGACGCCTCGGCAAGTAATACATGCTGGCTCTGTCAGGCTGAGGTGGGCACTTTTCGACATATGGTCTTTGAGTGTACCCACCTTCATTCTTACTGGTCACAGGTTTGGGATCGTATTCAAGAGGTCTTGCGCTTTCGGGCCCCTTTCTCGTGGGAGATCTTGATCTTACGCTCCAGATCCAGGGTTCCCCTGGGGGGGCAGCATGACTTCTTTCTCTTAGATTTTCTGTTGGGGATTGCCATTTGTTGTCGATTACAAAATTGGAAAGTACTGTCTGATCTTCAATGTCAAGTTTGGTGGAATTGTGTATGTCTGTATAGTGTCACCCACCTACTTACCCCGCTAGGAGGCAGCCTAGGGGACTTTCAGTGGGGCCTCTTCTTTAATGTAGCTGGGGCTCTTTTAAGGCCCCCTGGGAATTATCTCCCACTAGCCGTTCTAAAGGTTGTAGTTGTGACGAGCAGCCAGGCTTTTTAGTAAGAGGTATTTTTATTATCCCTTTCCGGGTGGATTCTTGCACGTGAGAAATTAACAGAAACAGACCATGTTTTCTGATACAAATAAAAATACTACTGGAACCAAAAGCGCTTCATTTCAGCTTAACTCAAAATATAACAGCTACTAAATTTATACAGGTAGTTTTCAGAAATCCTTTTTCTTTAAAAGGTTATCTTCTTAGCACATTCCATTTGAGATACCTCTGTATTATCTTCAGCTAATTCAAAGTCCATTGCCTCGTAGCTTCCCTGGTTGCTACTCTCTGAACAGCTGTGTCTCCTTTCTTGGCTGTGCAAGCTTCCGTCTTCTGCAAGACTTCCCTTCCCCCCTTCACCAAGGTAGGATGGGAAGTTACCGTATTTCTCACAGTCTGCCCCTAGGGGACCCAACCTTCCTAGTTGTGTATAGGGAAAACTTATGCTTCTAAGGCCCTCTCTATTACAGGCTTTCAGCCAGTCCTCAGGGAGGATTTCTCTCGAGCTTTTACAGCATGGAAAGTCAGCGTTGATACTTCTAAAAGCAGGCTTCTTACTGCCTCTAGCCACTGGCTGGTTCTTAAACAGGTAAGTGTCCCTTCTAAACCCCTTACTGTTTTCTGGGTACCTGTTAGCAGAAGGACCGTCTTTCAAGGGTTTCTCTTTCCTGCTGGATTGAATTTCTCTGTGATTCTTTTCACTGGCCCCTTGCTCCGTGCTTCCTAGCACCCTGCAATTGCCCTTGGATATTCTTTCCTTAGGAACTTTATTCAAACTCCAATGAGAAGTATTCTCCTTTTCTGCCCCAGCTGTTGTAGTATCCTTAATGTCTCTCTCCTCTGAGAAATCTTGCTTAGTTCTGCTCTCTGAGAAATCCTGCTTAGTTCTGCTCTCTGAGAAATCCTGCTTAGTTCTGCTCTCTGAGAAATCCTGCTTAGTTCTGCCGGTAAGTGACTCTGTATGCATTTTAACTGTGTCACTACCTGCATTCTGTTGACCTTGCTCTGCTCTCAGCTGCCTTTCATTAACTGATTGAGGATGAGGTAATCCTTTGCAGGAGCACGTTCTACCTCTGGTTACCTTTGTTTTCCATGGTTGCTTATAGCAACCCTGCAGCATGTGCTTGGATCTGTCAGTTTCAGATCTACCTAGCCCTGCCCTTTCTGTTTCCATAGGTAATTCCTGCTCTACCCCGTGACAATAGTAAATATGAAATGATGCCACGTAGGGGAATAAGACACTTGGCTGGTCACTGGAGGAAGTGGCAGTCTCTGGTAAATTTTTGTAATGCAGCTCGGTGCTCAAGTGAGGGAATGCTTTTCTGAGCCCTGTTGGTGGATAACTTTTGGTTTAACTATTCCTCTTGTATTAGTGCACTGGTATGTGGGAAGATGGGAGGGGGTGGGTCGCAGTCTATGGGACTAACCACGGGGGAGGGAAGGGAGGAGATGGATACTGAGGGTGGAGGAACGGTTGTTGTATTGTTGTGTGTTGTTTGGTTTTGTGTGGAAGGTAGCGGACCTCACGCGCCACCTAGATAAGGTCTTAGATAGTGCTGGGGAGGAGTCTGCTGTCTTGGTACCAATGACATAGGAAAATGTGGTAGGGAGGTTCTGGAGGCAAAATTTAGGCTTTTAGGTAGGAAGTTGAAATCCAGAACTTCCAGGGTTGCATTCTCCGAAATGCTTCCTGTTCGACGCGCAGGACCCAAAAGGCAGGCAGAGCTCTGGAGTCCAATGCGTGGATGAGACAATGGTGCAGAGATGAGGGTTTTGGATTTGTTAGGAACTGGGGAACATTCTGGAAAAAGGAGGGGCTCTTCTGAAGGGATGGGCTTCACCTTAACCGGGATGGAACCAGGCTGCTGGCATTAACCTTTAAAAAGGAGATAGAGCAGCTTTTAAACTAGATATTAGGGGAAAGCCGACAGTCGCCCAAGAGCAGATGGTTCGGAAGAATGTATCCTTGAAGGATACTACCAAAAGCAGAGAGGTTCCACAAAAGAGTAAAGCAGCCCAAATGCCCTCAAGTATGGAACAGACACAGCTTAAAGATCCCAAATTACCCATGTCTAACAATAGCCAAATTAATATGAATAACATACAATCTCTAAAATGCTTGTATGCAAATGCTAGAAGTCTAAAAAATAAGATGGGAGAGTTAGAATATATAGCACTAAATGAAAGGTTAGATATGATTGGAATATCAGAGACATGGTGGAAGGAGGACAACCAGTGGGACACTGTGATACCTGGGTACAAACTATATCGTAATAATAGAGCTGATCAAATTGGTAGAGGGGTTGCTCTCTATGTTAGAGAGGACATTGAGTCAGAAAGGATTAAAGTTTTGCAGGAAATAAAATTTGCTGTAGAATCTATATGGATTGAAATTCCTTGTAAAAGGGGGAAAGCGATGGCAGTGGGGGTGTACTATCAAGCGCCTGGCCAAAATGACCAAATGGATGATGAAATGCTCAAAGAAATCAAGGAAGCTAACAAAAGTTACAGCGCAGTAATAATAATGGGTGATTTCAATTACCCCGGTATCGACTGGTTTAGTGTCACGTCAGGACATGCTAGGGAGATAAAGTTCCTAGATGAA
The DNA here is from genome assembly GCA_033557465.1 of Ichthyophis bannanicus. NCBI lineage: Eukaryota > Metazoa > Chordata > Amphibia > Gymnophiona > Ichthyophiidae > Ichthyophis > Ichthyophis bannanicus. The sequence goes on from CM066032.1 coordinate 572,649,326, forward strand.
ATAAATGACTGCTTCTTGGAGCAGATGGTTCATGAACCGACCCAAGGGGAAGCCATATTAGACTTAGTCCTTAGTGGAACACCAGATCTAGTGCAAGAGATAAGGGTGTTGGGGCGACTTAGCAATAGTGATCATAGCATGATCGCCTTTGATTTAATAAGTGGAGGAGGGAAAGTAAGGAAATCCACAGTACTACATTTTAACTTTCGAAAGGGAGACTATGATAAAATGAGGAAAACAGTTAAGAAAAAACTAAAAGGAGCAGTTGCAAAGGTTAAAGACGTACATCAAGCTTGGGTGTTGTTGAAAAATACTATCTTGGAAGCCCAGACCAGCTGTATTCCATGCTTTAAGAAAAGTGGAAGGAAGTCCAAAAAACTGCCAGCATGGTTTAAAGGTGAGGTCAGAGAGGCTGTTGTTGCCAAAAAAGCATCTTTCAGGAAATGGAAAAAAGAGCCAAACGACGAAACCTGGAAAAAGCACAAGCACTGGCAAGTCAAATGCAAGGCATTGATAAGGCAGGCAAAGGGAGAATTTGAGAGGAAGCTTGCTGCAGAAGGAAAAACACGAAATAAAGACCTTTTCAAGTACATTCGTAGCAAAAAACCTGTGAGAGAGTCAGTTGGTCCATTAGATGATAAATGGGTTAAAGGAGCACTGAGAGGCGACAAGGCGATAGCGGAGAAACTGAATGAATTCTTTGCTTCGGTCTTTACTGAGGAAGATGTAGGGATGTTACCCATGACTGAAGTGGTATTTAAAGGTGCAGAAGAATTGAAGGAAATATTGATACATCGGAAAGATGTATTACAACTATTAGATAAACTGAAGAGTAGCAAATCACCTGGGCCAGATGGTATACATCCAAGGGTGTTGAAAGAACTGAAATATGAGATTGCAGACCCGCTATTAGTAATCTGTGAACTCTCATTAAAATCATCTCTAATACCTGAAGATTGGAGGATCGCCAATGTAACACCAATTTTTAAAAAGAGTTCCAGGGGTGATCCGGGAAACTACCGACCGGTGAGCCTGACATCAGTACCGGGAAAAATGATAGAAACCATTATAAAGAATAAAATTACTCAGCATGTAGATAGTCATGACCTAATGGGAGACAGCCAACATGGCTTTAGACAAGGAAGATCTTGTCTTACTAATCTGTTATGTTTTTTTTTAAGGAGTGAATAAACAGGTGGACAAAGGTGAGTCGGTTGATATAGTGTATCTGGACTTTCAGAAAGCCTTTGACAAGGTCCCTCATCAGAGACGTTTGGCAAAACTAAAGAGTCATGGGATAGGAGGCAGTATTGTGGATCAGGAACTGGTTAAAAGATAGAAAGCAGAGGGTAGGGCTAAATGGCCAATTTTCCCAATGGAGAAGGGTGAATAGTGGTGTACCCCAGGGATCTGTGCTGGGTCCACTGCTTTTTGACATATTCATAAATGACCTGGAAAGTGGAATAACGAGTGAGGTTATCAAATTTGCAGATGACACAAAACTATTTAAAGTTGTTAAAACCCAAGAGGATTGTGGAAAATTGCAAGAGGATCTTGATAAATTAGAAGACTGGGCATCAAAATGGCAGATTAAATTTAATGTGGACAAGTGCAAGGTTATGCACCTAGGGAAGAACAACCCAAACTATGGTTACACGATGCAAGGTTCCACATTAGGAACCACCACTCAGGAAAAAGATTTAGGCGTCATTGTGGATACCATGTTAAAACCCTCGGCCCAGTGTGCAGCGGCGGCCAAGAGAGCAAATAGAATGCTAGGTATGATAAGGAAAGGAATGGAAAATAAAACAAAAGATATTATAATGCCTCTATATCGTTCCATGGTGAGACCGCACCTTGAATATTGTGTGCAATTCTGGTCACCGTATCTTAAAAAGGATATAGCGATTTTAGAAAAGGTTCAGAGAAGAGCCACCAAAATGGTAAAGGGGATGGAAGGATACTCCTATGAAGAAAGGCTAAAAAGGTTAGGGCTCTTTAACCTGGAAAAGAGACGGCTGAGGGGAGATATGATAGAAGTCTATAAATTAATGAACGGAGTGGAACGGGTAAACGTAGATCGATTGTTTACCTTATCAGAATATAGAAAGACTAGGGGACATGCAATGAAGCTACAGGGTAAACTATTTAAGACTAATAAAAGAAAATATTTTTTCACTCAACGTGTAATCAAACTCTGGAATTTGTTACCGGAGGATGTAGTAAAGGCTGTTAGTGTAGCTGGGTTTAAAAAAGGTTTGGACAAGTTCCTGGAGGAAAGGTCCATAAACCATTATTAAGAAGGGACCCAGGATATCAATGCTTGACCCAGTACAAGCATTGTGGAACCTGTGTCTTTTTTGGAAACTGCTAGGTACTTGTGACCTGGATTGGCCACTGTTGGAAACAGGATACTGGGCTTGATGGACCTTGGTCTGACCCAGTATGGCATATCTTATGTTCTTATGTTCTTATGATGGTTACAGGATGCAAGGTTCCACATTAGGAACCACCACCCAGCAAAAAGATGTAGGCGTCATCATGGATAGCATGTTGAAACTTTCCGCCCAGTGTGCAGCAGTGGCAAAGCAGGCAAATGGAATGCTAGGAATCATAAGAAAGGAAATGGAGAATAAAACAAAGGATATTGTAATGCCTCTTATCGTTCATGGTGCGACTGCACTTTGAATATTGTGTGGAATTCTGGTCACCATATCTTAAAAAGGATATAGCAGAATTAGAAAAGGCACAGAGAAGTGCCACCAAAATGGTAAAGGGGATGGAAGAATACTCTTATGAAGAGGGGCTTAAAAGATTAGGGGTCTTCAACCTGGAAAAGAGCTGGCTGAGGGGAGATATGACAGAGGTCTATAAATTAAGGAATGCCATGGAACAGGTAAATGTAGATCGATTATTTATGACAGCAAAAAGTAGAAGGACTAGGGGATGTGAAATGAAGCTACAGTATAACCCATTTAAGACTAGTAAGAACAAATATTTTTTCACTCAACACGTAATAAAACTCTGGAATTCCTTACCGGAGGATATAGAAAAAAGCTATTAGTGTAGATGGGTTTAAAAAAAGGTTTGGACAAGTTCCTGGAGGAAAGTTCTATAAACCATTATTAAAGAGGACCTGAGAAATCCACATCTTGCCCCAAATCAAGCATTGTGGAACCTGTGTCTTTTGGGAAACTTCCAGGTACTTGTGATCTAGATTGGCCATGTTGGAAACAGGATACTGGGCTTGATGGACCTTGGTCTGACCCAGTATGGCATATCTTATGTTCTTATGTTCTTATTTTCTTAAGCATGTCTGAAGTGACTACAACTAATTCAAAATACTGTGATAAAATTGGTAGCATCAGCTAATCATCATGACCAGGGCCGTACCAATTGTAAATCGCACCCTGTGCAACTTGCACATCGGGCGCCCCCCCCCCCCCCCCATGGCAGGAGAGAAGAGGCACGCCCGATGTGCAAGTCACCGGCATGCTAAGCAGATCTGTCCCTCCCTGCTCTTGTCCCTCCCTGCAGGGACAGATCTGCTTAGCATGCTGACGAGAAGGCTTAAGAGGTGCATTTTACAGTAGCTATCTGTCGTTGCCTGCCCACCACTTTTTCTCAGCGGCGGCAGGCAACGACAGACAGCTAAAATGCGCCCCTTAAGCCTTTGCGCCCTGTGCGGCCACACCACTCGCACAGGGCTAGGTACGGGCCTGATCGTAATCATGTGACTCCTCTGCTTATGGCAGAGCACTGGTGACCTATCATCTTTAGAATCAAATTTAAAGTCTTGATATTTACCTTTAAGGTGATTTGCTCGGGTCAGCCGCAATATCTTTCTAATTTCCTTCTTCCATATGCACCATCTCTCACTTAGATCCCAGGATCAGAATCTATAAACCTATGGCCCAGCATCCCTGAATCCCCCACTCCCTCTCATTACCTTTACAAACCAGTGGGAGCACTGCCCACATGCTCTTGCTCTTGCCCTGCCATCTTTGAAAATGACGACACCTAGCCCCACGTGGTACAACCTGAGATATACTGGGTGGGGTCAGACTGCCATAAGGACTTGTATGACAGTCTGACCCCACCCAGTGCATCCCACAATGCACCACATGGGACCAGGCATCACCATTTTTCAAGATGGCAGGAGCACATAGGCAGTGCTCCCATTCCTTTATAAAGGTAATGGGAGGGGATGGGGGATTTCAGGATGCTGGGCCATAGGCTTATTTTTAGTTGGATGGGGGGTAGGGGGATTGGGGTCACCGGGAACCAGGTTTATTTTTAGTTGGGAGGGGAGGGGGGATCGTGGCCTCTGGGCCACCAGGAATTCACTTTCTGTCATTAGCACTGGCCCCCAACAGTATTTTGATGGAATTGTGGGCTTTCCCTGATGCCTGGATCATTTGAGGAGAGTTTGACATTTCCCCTCAGATGATCCAGGTATTAGAGAAAGCCTCCGATGCCATCAAAATACTGTCGGGGATCATATGCAAATTAACCACACGGTGCCCCTGTTTCTTTGGGATAGCATGCCAAACTTGTGCCGATTTCCTGTGTGCATGTGTTTGGCTTGCTCTTCTAGTTTAATGCTGCTTTGTGCACACAGTTTAATGAATGGCTAATGTGTGGTTAGTTTGCATATGAGCCCCTTCCTGCATGCTGGTATTAAAGTTGCGTGCTATCAGTGCACTGCAAGCAGGCATAAAAAGTTGATAGAGCACAACGTCAGTGCCAGATTTCTGCATCGGTCAGTATGATTGTAAAACAGCTGACATAGGATGGAATTGGGATAGGAAGGGGACTAGACAGGGGATGGGGAGTCAGACTGTAAGCCGACACTGAAAGGGGGCTAGATAGTCTAAGGGAGCTGAGACTAGAAGGGAGTTGACACTGGGGTGGATTTGGACTAGAACAGAGCTAGCCAATGAGGAGGAAGGGGGCTAGGACTGTAGGGAGCTGACACTGGGGATGGTATTAGGATTGTAAGGAGCCTAGAATCGCAAATCTCTTTAATTGGCAGGGTACATGAGGACAGGCTATAGGACCAGCAAACCCAGTCCTGCGATGGAAAGCAGCTTCTTGTCTTGCCGGCTGCTGGCGTCTTCATTGACTTTGATTCAGTTCAACATCCATCGCATGTGTGGGGCAGGTTGTTCCCATGGCCCTGCCAATTAAAGAGATTTGCGATTCACTTTGGCTGGTACAGTGTGAGCCGTTAACCCCTGAGGAAGTGGTGAACGAAACACGGCCTGTGTCGGGTTTAGGCACACTTGATCCGTGGAACAATAAAGACAACTTTGGAACTCCCTGCCACGTTTCTTGACTGGTTCTTGGTTGCCCACGTGGCAGCTTGCTGTTTTTTGGTGGACCAAGAGTTTGGTGCAGTACACACAGCCAGTGTGTTCAGGGGCAGAAGGTCACAAGTTCAAGTCCCAGTTGTGGCTCCTGCCAACCTTGTCCCCATATTTTACCCAGTACTAAACCATGTTAATAAAGATGGAACCTTTATTGCAGATAAATTAAACATGCCTGAAACGCATATATTTTACCCTACAGAGCACATACACCATAAACATGTGCAATCCCTAAAGCAGTTTCCCAACTGCAGTCCTGGAGGGCCCAACACCATTCAGGTTTCATGCTGTCCCTAATAAATATGCCTGTGTTGCATTTCTATGCATCGCCCCCATTGTATGCAAATGTATCTCATGCATATTCATTAGGGACAGCATGAAAACCTGAACAGTGTTTTGCCCACTCGGAACGGAGTTGGGAATCTCTGTCCTAGAGCAGCGGCCAACAGGGGCAGAAACACTCACACCCACAGGCTTCACTATCCAAAGCCTCACGGAGAGTCAGGATGTTGGGCCCTGCGTGGAGCAGCATCTCCCAATACTGGCACCTGCATACCGCAGCAATGCCATCCTAAACTTGGGAACACGTTCCACATATATGAAAAGGTTGCTATGATTAATGTCAGCTAACAAATCCTAAGTTAAACATGATTTGTTGATAGAGATACATCATAGCAACCTTTCTGATATCTGTGGAGTGTGTTTCAGTTATTGCTTCTGACAGTGTTTACCAACACAGGGAGTGACCCCAACTGTATTGCGTACCATAGCAAAGCCCGCACTGTGCCCAGGACTGGTGTGGCGGCCAGGGCAGCCACAAACCTCCATATTTGCACAATGCTGGCATAGGTGTGGGAGTGTGTGTATGTCTATCCAGTGTGTTGTGGCTGCCTACACCTTACTAAGCCCACACGGCTTACACTGTTTCCAGTGTTAGCCTGCCAATGTGCATAATGAGGAGCAAGGTACTGTGGGTATGGCCCGGACAGGGTGGCCTGGGCAGGATGCATCTGCACAGGGTATAGAGCAATAGCTGGGACATTGTAGTGCCCGACCACCACCTGTATGGACAGGGTGGCCACAGCATGTCATGCTGGGAGGTCACTCTCACCCTGACTGAGTAGTGACCACGGCATGGCTAGGTTCCCCCCACAGTGCGATGCAGCATTTCTCTCAAGTGATATTTATGGGTTTTCTTTTTTGGGGCCCAATCACTGACATACCTGCCTGGTGTGTGTGCACACACATCCCATTTTTGGGTGCACACAATTCCTCCAGGAACATGCACTATGGACTAGCTAGCAGACTGTCTGCAGTTAGCAGGTGTATGGCTGGAACACCTTGCAGGGTGCCGTGGGTGGAGACTGACTGTGCCCTCTGCTGGTGAATGTCAGATAGTGGTGGGAGTAGCTGAGCTTCTCCAGCATTCTGCCTGGCTGCCTGCCATTGCCTTATGTGATGTGTACTGATCTGCATTGACTGCCCTATTGGGTGTCTGTTCCCCAGCAGGACTGGGGTTGATGGTCCTCTCTACTGCCACCAGTGCAGAGATGTACAATGTGGATCTGTTGGTGGGAGATCCTGTCCCCCCACCCTGAGCCACAAAGGACGGGTTGGGTGGTGTTACATAATCCGCTTTTGGGTCCAAACACCCCCCCCCCCTTCACTTATAACATGTGACCATGGCACCCACACAGGATATGCACTATTCTGGGTGCATCATAGTCTACAAATGCTAGATGTGACTGGGAAATACAGATGGACACAGGTGTATCGCCAAGGACTACCTGTCACACACTGACGCTGATGGGGACCTGCAGCATTGCCTATCTCAGCCAAACCAGGTGCTGCGGACTTGGTGCTGGGTGCCCCACCTCACCCTCAGGGTGAGCACAGGACCCGCACAATGTCTGTAACTACTCTATGCCAGTAATACACACGATCAGTTCCCCCTACCAGGCCTAGGTGCTGTGGGGGTGCATACCCCATTATGTGATCAGCTGTAGACTGCTGATCTGCATTTGCAGTTCATCATGGGTGTGGAAAAGGGCCAACTAGGCCAGGCTTGAAAACCAAATTGGATACGATTAGGGAATTGGATGAATCAGCTTCTGACACACGCACTTATGTCACTATGGTTCCCCCTGTGTATGGGAATCTGGATTTAATGGATTCAGGAACAGACAGTGATTCTGAATCTATACTATCCATAGGGATAGGGAATGCTAGCAGCTGTTCTATACATGAAACTGGATGATAGAACCTAACCTAACTATAGGCCATAGAAAATTATAGGTCTGAACTGCAGTAGAGCTGTTTTTTTTAAATGTACTTCTGCTTTTCTTTAGGACATTGGACTTAGCAAATAGTGCTTATGTGGACATAGTATTGGGTCAAGCTAAAACAAATAGTACATCCTCTTTTTCTGCAATATGATAGGCTAAAGAATTAGCTGGGTCAGGATGAACTGCTTTTAGGAACTAGGCTTTAAGTCAACAGCAAACAAAGCTTGCATAAATAGTAGAAAATCAGCAAATATCATAAGTAACTAATTAGATTCTGTTGTATAGTAGAAACACAGCGACACCTATTGAGTCTAGTGAATATAGTTATGAGGTGTAACTTCTTCTTTTTATATGACGTGTTACAGATGTTAGCAAATTTTATGTGCACTTTTGTAACTTGGAAAGCACCAGATGTTAATTAAAAATTAACCGTGTCAGCTGATATTTTATAATAAAACTAGAGCCCTGTGAAGCCATCTTTGAAGAAACTCTGATGGATATGTCTGTCCTTAGACTCCACGTGTTTCGTCCGTACAGAGCTCTGTAGTGATTAAGTAGTCAATTGTGTCTTGTCTTTTCTTTCCTATTGAGAGGTATCAGATAACTAAAATAATCCAGGTTTATGTGAAGGATTTCAGACCCCAGGAGGGTGAGAGTCAACAATGGGTATGGGTGGGTTTACCCTATCCTGGTAACCACAGCAGACAGTTTGTGTGGTGACCTGCAGTCTTTCTGTAGCCAGCCAGCAGTGTGGTAGTCACTATAGAGATATAGCCTACTGCTTACTTCAGTGACTGTGGAGGCAGAGGTCATGTGTTTGTTCCCACAGTGGTGTTATTTAGGAATGCTGTCTGAGGCTTTTCCTTTTCATTTTAATCAGTGCTGCCAGCAGAAACACCCTCACAGTGCTGTAGCCTAAGGTGCCTCATAGGCGCCCTATAGGGCACCCTATAAGGCGCCCTATAGGGCACATTATAAGGTGCCTTGGCAGACAGGGCACTTTATAATGCGACCTATGGGGCGCCATATAGGGCACCTTATGAGGCACCTTAGGTTATGGCACTGTGAAGGTGTTTTTGCTGGCAGCACTGATTTAAATTAAAAGAAAATGCCTTAGACAGCCTTTTTAGATTACACCATTGCAGGATCAAACCCATGATCTCTGCCTCCACAGTCATTGCAGTAACTAGTGAGCTACATCATTATAGCTAGTAGCAGTGCACTGGCATGTACTTAGGGTTAACGTGCGTTAACGAGCCACGGCGCACACTATCGCGCGATACAGATTCTTGCTACCTTAGGACTGGAATGCCCACTCCTTATATGGCATTCTTCACATTATCGCTGCAACTAGCCCCGGTAACATTAAGACGGTTTAGTAAACATACCCTGAGTAAACATACCCCTTAGAGAAGCTAGAAAAGTAGTCAGGAAAGCAAAGATTCAAAAAGAGGAGGAAATAGCCAATGCAATAAAATGGGGGAATAAGACATTTTTCAGATCTGTTAGTGAAAAGAGGAAGGGCAAAAGTGGTATTGTCACACTCAAGGGTGAAGGGGAGGAATATGTAGAAGCTGATGAGGATAAAACGGAATTGCTTAACAAATATTTCTGTTCTGTGTTCACAGATGAAGAACCAGGAGCAGAACCTCAGAAAACACCCACAAACAGGAACTGAAGCGAGGGACATCTTGAACAACTTTCAGAAGACTGTTCATGAGAAACTAGCTCAACTTAAAGTAGATAAAGTGATGGGACCGGATGGGATACACGCTAGAATACTGAGGGATCTTGGGGACGTTCTAGCAGCTCCACTGACTGACCTTTTCAATGCTTCGTTGGAGTCGGGAGTGGTGCCAAAGGACTGGAGAGAGGCTCATGTGGTGCCTTTACACAAAAGCGGAAGTAAGGATGTGATTGAAAACTATAGGCTGGTTAGTTTAACTTCGGTGGAGAGTAAATTATTGGAAACACTCCTGAAAGAGAAAATAGTGAGGTTTCTGGAGTCCAGCAGATTACAGGATCTGAGGCAGCATGGATTCACCAGAGACAGGTCTTGTCAGACAAATGTGATTGATTTCTTTGACTGGGTGACCAGGGAGATGGACCGAGGGAGAGCCCTAGATGTGGTGTATTTAGATTTTAGTAAAGCCTTTGACACTGTTCCTCACAGGCGACTTATAAACAAACTGAGCACCCTAGGGATGGACCCTAAAGTTACTGCTTGGGTTAGAAATTGGTTGGGTGGGAGGTGACAAAGAGTACAGGTAAATGGAGCTCACTCTGAGGAGAAGGATGTTACTAGTGGTGAGCCCCAGGGATCTGTCCTTGGTCCGATTCTTTTTAACTTCTTTGTTAGTGATATAGCTGAAGGGCTATTGGGTAAGGTTTGCCTCTTTGCGGATGATACCAAAATCTGCAATGGAGTAGACACCCAGGAAGGTGTCTACTCCAAGAATGGTCTAGAATTTGGCAGCTGGGATTTACATTAATGTTAAAAAATGTAAGGTCATGCATTTGGGCTTCAGCAATCCAAGGGAGCAATATAGTATAGGGGGTGAAGTACTTTTGTCCACTAAAGAAGAGCGGGACCTTGGCGTGGTTGTGTCTGATGATCTTGAAATAGCTAAACAGGTAGAAAAGGCGACGGCAAAAGCTAGAAGGATGCTTGCGTGCATACGGAGAGGAATGGCTAGCAGAAAAAAGAAGGTGATATTGCCTCTGTATAAGTCTTTGGTGTGACCTCATTTGGAGTATAGTGTGCAATTCTGGAGACCGCACATTCAAAAGGATATAAACAGGCTGGAGTCAGTACAGAGGGTGGCTACTAAAATGGTTAGTGGTCTTCATTATAAAGCATATGAGGACAGACTTAAGGATCTTAATATGTACACCTTAGAGGAAAGGCGGGATAGAGGTGATATGATTGAGATGTTTATATACCTCTGTGGCATAAATGTTCAGGGAGAGAGCCTCTTTCAATTGAAAGCAAGTTCTGCTACGAGGGGATATGGGATGAGGGTGAAGGGGGATAGATTCAGGAGTGATATGCGGTAATATATTTTATGGAAAGATTGGTGGATCAGTGGAATAGTCTCCCAGTGGAGGTGGTAGAGATGAGGACAGTATCTGAATTCAAAAAAGCATGGGACGAACAGAAAGGATCTCTAAAAGAAAAAAAGGGGACTGTTATAGTTGTTGATATGGAAGGACAGACTAGATAGGCCATGTGGTCTTTTTCTGTTGTCATATTTCTATTTTTCTATGTTTCTATTATGGTACCCCCTGCACTACCATCTTGAAAAATGGCAGTGCCTGGCTCCATGCAGTAGATCCTGAGATGCACCAGGCATGATCTCTCTGTCATATAAGACAAGCATTCATCTGCCTTATATGGCAGAGTGACCTCCAGGGTGCCCAGCTGCCAGACTTGACATAGGTTCCTGTGTGCATGTGTCTGACTTGCTCCCCTTGATTAGTACTGACTTTTTGTGCACAACTGATCTACATGTTGTTTGTTTACAGCATCTCTGCATAAAAAGTCAACATTAAACTTGTATTAGGAAAGCCTTTGCTAGAGCTTTAGTGCTGGGCTCTGGTGCAAGGTTTCTGCATTGACCCCTTTGTGTGTGGCTTACCTGAGTGTCACATCTGGAAAGGGCCTAATCCACACTTAACTACTCTGTCGTAACTCCATTTATTCAGCAAGGAGGGTTCCAACTCAAAGCATCATCCACATTAACTCATGCCCCATGCTCTATCTATTTCTGATTTATTGCTTCCCATTTTTAGACCCTGCTGCCTGGGATTTATACTATTAATCTCTTTCAGAAGTAATAGTACTGTTTCCTAACCTACTTCAAGTGACTTCATTATCTACTTTAACACCTTATGCAGACCACATGACAGGATTTTTTGTTTCTTTTATGCCTGATCTTGGCTTTGTCCAGCATGTTTCTTCTGCTATATACCTAGTTTCATATATGTTGGATCTTGTTTTCTCTAAACAAAGATCCTTTCTGCATCCCTCAGAATTTGATGTTCTTTACCATGTTTACTAAGGAGCGTTAAGGTAGCAAAGATGCCGTTTAACAGGTTTTATTGGTGCCCATGAGTGGTTAACGCCACAGAAAGCAATGATAACACTGGATTAACATGAGGAAGCTGGTTCTATAGCATTAAGGTAAAAAGAGGTGGAGAGTGGGTGACAATGGAGCAGACACTGGGCAGGGATAGCATATGCCCCTTTAACGCCGGTTTGTGTTACTGTGCTTTAGAGCTACTACCACTGGGAACCCTAACACCATCTGAAAGTTCACGGTAATGGCTAAACCCAAGCAGTAATGGCTAAGCCCAAGTACCATAGAGCATACTGAAAACATTATTAAGCAGGTTAACACCACCACTTCTCCCAACAACCCATGCCCCACACATTGGATTAAGGAACTTGAACAGAACTGAGTGCAACCATTGTAAGAATTGTATGCCCCTCCCTTACCACGGGTATCATACATTGGCCCTGAAACCACCTCCATCAGACCACTACTTAAAAACAGCAAACTGGACCTACTCAACATAAGCTCCTATAGACCCATATCTAGCCTCCTGCTCTTTGTTAGGAGGAATATTATGTATGGAGGAATAATATGTATATATTAGAAGGAATTTTATATATGTATCAGACATATCAGGGTTATTACAAGTATGCTTGCTGCCAGTGTAGGCCACAGGTCATTTGCCAAGTCTGCAGAAGAATCTTTTAGTCTGCTTGCTGTGTATGAAGGACATAAGTCAGTTACCAACTTTGCAGACAAGTTTGTTGTCTGCAAAGTTGGTAACATTCACAAAGTTGTCCTACATTCACAGTAAACAAGCTAAGTTTGTTAGCTTGTTTACTGTGAATGTAGGACATAGGTCATTTGCTAACCTTGCAGAAAAAGCTCTTTAGCTTAGCTTTGCAAAAGGAATGCACACACATTGTATGGAGAAATAAGTAAAGAGAGCAAAGCTCTGTAACGATAACCTTTTAACACTGCAAACAGCTGTGCAAAGATGACCCCTTACCCAAGTATAATTCAGTCTTGCATATGTCTGTAACTTTCCATGATGTATATGGTACATTTTTATGCTATATAAGCTAACCTATACCCTGAATAAACTGAGCAGCTTACATTATATCATACCTATGGTGTGATTATTTGCTGTTCCCAAGAGCTTGTACTGAGAAGCAGGATCCAGGGAGACAAAACTAAATTGATAGCATCAGTTTTGGTAAATGTTCGAGGCCACTGGTAACCAGGTTCCCGGGACCCGGCCTCAGCCTTCGATACATGTTGCGGTGGGTGGGGACGAGGGAGCTGCAGGAGCGAGCGTCTGTTGGAATCGCTCCATGTCGGAAGTGTGGAGCGAATTCATTGGCATGTCTGGGGGAGGCGGGGCTTGGAGCCAGCAAGAAGCCGCATGGAGCATTCTCTTGCGGCACAGCTCCTTTCACAGGGGCCTGGTAAAGGTCAACCGGCAGATTGGATGTTGGGTACAACAATCTGGCGGATGACAGGTGCAGCATCCCAGGTGAAGTGTGCGTGGCTGTACCGTACGGATGAGGTTCACCTTTCTCCAGTGGGGCAGGATTTATTATTAAATGATTGGCAGGAGGCACTGGAGGAGTGTGTTGGTCGCAGCTTTATGAGTGGTGGGGCGGTGCGAGGATAGGTAAACTACCTCGTGCCGGTGTCAGGGTAGAGAACTAGTGCTCACCGAGGTGGCAGGGCTTTAACTGATTGAGGTGCACTGGGGGGAGCAAAGGGCTCCCCGGAGTGGGGCGAGACATCCCGGTTAGGGGTCTTGGCCCGGTATAGGAGTATGGGGGACGACCTTTGCTACTAACATGGTGAGGCAGGCGGCGGGCTTTAGGGGAGGATGATGCTCCGCCTTGCCAATAATATGGCTGGTGGGGGCATTGTCTGGAGATGGGAGTGGGTGTTATGTTATGATGTTGGAAATGTTTGGCCCGTGTTGGGGCCGGTTGTTATATGTGATAATAAAGCTGCGACCAAAGTTCTACCATAAAAGGGTGTGTGGGTCTTTTGTTATGCTGAAATGAGGGAAAAGGAGGGGTTGTGGAACAAAGGGGGTGGGGGGTGCGGGGTATGGAGGCGAGAGAGGCCTCCAGGATACCATGGTTAATGTTCGAGGCCGCCGGGCCAGGTCCCGGGGCCGCCAGTATCCAGGTTCCTGGGGTCCGGCCTTGTCCTTCGACACATATTGTGGTGGGGGGAGGGTGAGGGAGCTGCAGGAGTGGGCGTCTGTTGGAATTGCTCCAAGTCGGAAGCGTGGAACGATTTCATTGGCGCGGCTAGGGGGCGGGGCATGGATCCAGCGAGGAGCCACGTGGAACGTTCTCTTGTGGCGTGGCTCCTTTCGCAGCAGACGTGTTCCCCGCCCACCCTCCCTCTACTTTTTTGGTTCATGGGGTTGCTGCACCTGGAGGGGGTAGAGAGCTAGCAAGCTAGCGCTCACCGAGGCGGCAGGGCTTTAACTGATTGAGGTGCATTGGGGGGGAGTGAAGGACTCCCCGGAGTGGGGTGAGACATTCTGGTTGGGGGTCTCAGCCCTGTATAGGGGTGTGGGGGCCAGCCTTTGCTACTAACATGGCGAGGCAGGCGGCAGGCTTTAGGGGAGGATGATACTCAGCCTTGCTAATAATATGGCTGTTGGGGGCATTGTCCGGTGATGGGGGTGGGTGTTATGTTACGATGTTGGAAATGTTGGGCCCGTGTTGGGCCCGGTTGTTATATGTGATAATAAAGCTGCGACCAAAGTTCTACCATAAAAGGGTGTGCAGGTCTTTTGTTATGCTGAAATGAGGGAAAAGAAGGGGTTGCGGAAGGAAGGGGGTGGGGGGTGCAGGGTATGGAGGCGAGGGAGGCAAGGGAGGCCTCCGGGATACCCTGGTTACTGATAGACAAGCATCAGTTGTGGTAACTGAGATATACATGAGAAAATAGTATCAGTCGGGGTAACTAATACATAGAATAAAGAACCCAAGCTGAGCTGAGGTAGCTAACAGTTTTAGTGTCAGAATGTGGGATTTGAGCGGAGTGGGTAAGTAACACTTTGTTGTTGGTCTGGTCCCACTCCTCAAATTCTCACTAGCAGAGTGGCTGCAGTAGCCCTCAACCAATTTGGCCTTTTGTAATGCAGTAGTGCTTGTCTCCCAGAATCCTATGTCTTAGTTTATCTATGTGCCTGTAAGATGTCCCCAGTCTCTGGCGAGGGTAACAACATTGACCCAGAGCCCCTGGAAAGCAAGTGACAGGCGGTGTTTGTTTATTTGTCTCTCTATTCTTCCAAGCCTTTCCTGTCTTCTTTAGATAATGGGAGGGTCCCTTGATAAGGGGGACCGACCCACTAAAACATCTATAAAATTTAAAACAACGCTCATCCATTAATTGTGAACTAATGTGTTTGGACAGCTAGTTCTTTTCTTCCTGTCTGTATGAGTTTGCATTGTAATATGGAATGGATTTTCTGAGTCAATGGATTGGGATCGGAATGTATTATACCCTGAAGTAAGAACCTTAGAAGCAGACCGTACAGATAACAAGCCCGGCAGCGTTTTGTGTGTTTACATTAATTCTGTGCTGCAAGCTACTGTGTACAGTCATCTGGCTAGAAGATCTTGACTGCATGTTTTGTTAGAGGAGTTCTCTTAAAACAAGAAAAAATAGTTTATAGTTAAAATACAGCCTGAATGTTGCAAATTCTTTTCTTTTTCCCTGTGAATATATCATAAGAATAACTTTTGATTCCAACTGGCAGTAGAATTATTGAGAAATAAATCTGCATGATCGTAATTTCATTATGTTTAAGATTATTTAGATTTGATAAGTGTGATAGAGGAGGAAGAAAGAACATTAACCATTTCTTTATTTGTGTGCAGTAAATAAGTTTAATCCACATGTGTAAGTTTTGTTTTTTAGGTTAGGGATCTGAGTGTATCTTGGTTAAGAAAAAAATGTTTGCTGATTTCTGTGTGTCAAGAGATTAGAATAGCAATGCCCGGGTCTGTTGTGATGTTTGTGCTGATAAAGTGTTAACAAAAAGAAGTTGTAAACAATGACAACTGAATTTCTATGAATGCATTACCTTTTGTGGAGCTTATTTTGGAATTCTATGTAATGAACCATATGTATTTTGATCCTTTTTGTTTTGTGTCCTGATGGCCGTCCTTTGTGAGCTGAGATGTCTATATTAATCAATGTTCAGAGTATTGTGAGTCAAACCATTACCAGAA
The DNA here is from genome assembly GCA_033557465.1 of Ichthyophis bannanicus. NCBI lineage: Eukaryota > Metazoa > Chordata > Amphibia > Gymnophiona > Ichthyophiidae > Ichthyophis > Ichthyophis bannanicus. The sequence continues at coordinate 572,665,276 of CM066032.1, forward strand.
ATAAGAAAGTTTAATTTCCAGATCTTAATGTGAGATTTTACCCTTGCTCAGTCTGTTTTCTTAAAAACCAAGCACATGTAAATTTGGTCAGTTCAAATAATTAAAAAAAAAGAAAGAGGAAGTGTTCTCTGGTATTGCTGTGGCTGCACTGTAAAAGCTCAGTGCTATAAAAAGAGAAGTATGTGCCATCCTGTTTCCTCTCATGATTGTGGATTGATAAACAGAACAGCAGCACCCTGTTTGCTGTGTGTGACTTATACTTTTTTTTTAAGAAAATGCACTTTTCTTTTGAAAACATTCCTGATTTCAGTTTTGGAGGAACAACTAAGAAAAACCAGATATACGGTATGTTTAAGTACTATGAATTTATCTAGTTTATCCTTATGCATGTATGTTACCAAATATGATCCTTATAGTACTATATTTATGCAGATGTCCAGTTTATAGATAAGCAATCACAGAACGGGTATATCTTACTGTTTCTTTTGAACTTGCATTGCCCTTGAATCTGTTAGAATTTGGTTAAACACACTACCTTAAGTTGATTGGGCAAAATCAAAATCTTGCTTTTCAGCAACGATCCAGGAGAGGTTTGGGAAAAAGAATCAGAGAGAGAGAGAGAGGCAGAAGGTGAAGCCACAGCCTAGGAAAAGGCAATAAACGTGCTGCTTCGAGTGTGATGATCTGGGCCACCGGAATTCTGACTGCTCTAAGACTCCTTGAGGACCCACAAGGCCTGAAGAACATGAACCTTGTATATTTATGCCTCTGCAGAGACATGAACAGGCAGGGAAGAGTAGGCCAAGAAAAACCTGAGGAAGTATCGCCACGAGGCCCAACCACAAATGCCTTGTACCTTCTTAGGCCTCTCACCTCAAAAGGATCTCGTTTGACATCATAATTAATGAGTAGCTTACACAAATCCTTGTGGACACTGCAGTTACAAGTTCAGTCTTCAAATATTTTGAGTTTCCTACAGCACTCTCACTGGGAACAGTGTATACGATAGACTCTAGTCACACCTGAGCGATATGTGGCCATTCTGTTAGAAGCCATACTTCTTCCTATTGGGATTGATGTTATAAAATGCCGTGAAGTAATAGCTTTATATTGTAAGGACTTTACCTATATTGTTTAGACAGTTGCTAATTAGAATGAACACATGTCCACTTAGTACTGGACCAATTAAGTAAGTGGGAAAGGAGCACTGTTTACTCATACTGTTATTGTTATTGAGAAGAATCTAAATTTATATCTTCTACCTACCATTTATTTACAACAATACTAAATTTTTAACAATTGTTTGATATGTTAGAAGAGCCTCACTAAATAAGGATACATTAGTATGTTATAAACAGAAGGACCTATGCATGTAGTTTGATGGAATGATGTAAGTGGAAAAAAAGGTGTTGAGAGGAGTGCAATAGAATATTCAGGTTGAAAAAGAGAACTCAGATTGGCAGTAAAAATGGTGAACGTAAATTGAGATGTGAAATGATGTAGCCACCTAAGAAAAGGAATTGACAATGAACACTCTACAATATTTGATTATGACATCTTCATTAACTCCAATTTTGGAAGTCATCTAGCCCAGATACATACTCAATAATTGGAAATAGACACTTGGAGATAGGCTGGGTGTACTTTTCATCCTAATGAGCTTTAGAGAGACCCACACTGGCCATGTGGTACTTCCAGATGCTTTTTATCCCTTTTTTGCCTCTATGTGTCCTGGCCCGACAAATGAAGGTAAAGGAGTTAAGATACCTGCACAAATTTTTACAATGTTGGTATAATCTTATAATTATGAAAAACTGAGGAAGTGTGGGCATCTTGTCTGCAACTTTTCTGATCTGTAAAAAAAAAAATGTATTAGCTAATTGAGTTGCTTAGGATTGGCTGTTGTATGCAAGCAGCAATCCAAGAGGGGGGAACCTCCGAAACCTTAAAAAAACTTTATAAAGAAATGAAACTGTCTTGCCTTTGACTCTGTTCAACAAAAAAATTTCCCTAAGGGGGTAGATTGAAAGTTTTCCCCTTTGAAATGCCTACGTTTTACACTCCTGAGCCTCACGTTTGACCTCTTGTATTTCCTAGCACAGAAGCATATCTCTTCCCTCCACAGGTATGCTCAGCAGTTCCAGTCCCTTCTGCTAGATGTCTCAGCTCTTTCCTTTCAACCCAGAGACTGGATCCTGGTAAATACATACCACCAGCACACATTACAAACCCCTTTTCCAATATGAGACCGTTCCAAGTTCTTCTGATAACACCGACTGCAGTGAAGGTGGCGGCTAAAGGATCCTAGAGACATTGCCCTCGCTGGAAACATTCTCCATCTCCAGATCAGGCTTCAGGACCAGGATGAGAAGTAGCTGACGTTGGGGCAGGGAAGGCCCTAGCAGCTGGAGAGAGAGAGGAGAAGATTCCTGAAGAAAAGCGGCTATCGACCTGAAAGTACCGAACCAACACATCCCTTCAAGGTTAGTGACCAGGTGCAGGTCAGAGCGCTTCACAAGCACGGTACCCTGGACCCGCCCTACAGACCCCCAACTACAGTGATTGTCATCACACGGATAGCCATCCTGTGCGACTCCTCCCCTTCGTGGATCCATGTGTCAAGAATCAAGGGTGCACCGCCTCCACTGACATCCTCTATGATCCAGACCACCTTCCAGCCTCCAGACCATCATGAGCATTGACTCGCCTCCTACCACTCATGTGGTGCCTCCTTCAGCCCATCTCTGGAACTGTTAATACTGCAATACTACTTGCCCAAACTGCCCTAAATGTATCAGACTTTTGTGTGCGCAGCTCACTACAAGCTGGAGCTTTTCTATCAACATGTCTTATTGCTGTACCTTCTAATGTGTGAAATGCAGACGTTTACTGTACTTGACAATTTAAACTGCAACCAGCCCCATGTTTCTTTTTCTACCTTCTAGTATAACATTGGTGTTACTCGCCCCTCCTTAGGATATAAGCAAGTCCCTTTTTCATTGTAAGTTGTCTCTAGTCGCAGTGCTACTGATTGTTTTATCTTTGTAAATGCAACCATTCGTGTTTAACTTGTCTAATACTGCTTTGAATTGTTATTCTACTGCGAATGTTTCTTATGCTTATTCTATGATGTTCCTCCTCTTGGGATGGTTCTTATTATGTGGCCTCTACTGAATCTATCCCCACTACCTTTAATCTTATTATGTGGTCTTTACTGACTCTATCCCCACTATCTTTACTCTTGTTTGAAGATTATCCTTTTCAGGATAAAAGCAGGGATTGTTAGAAGGAATAGTATGTATGGAGGAATAATATGTATATATTAGAAGGAATTTTATATATGTTTCAGACATATCAGGGTTATTACAAGTATGTTTGCTGCCAGTGTAGGCCACAGTTCATTTGCCAAGTCTTCAGAAGAACCTTTTACTCTGCTTGCTGTGTATGAAGGACATAGGTCAGTTACCAACTTTGCAGACAAGTCTGTTAGCGTGTTTACTGTGAATGTAGGACATAGGTCATTTGCTAACCTTGCAGAAAAAGCTCTTTAGCTTAGCTTTGCAAAAGGAATGCACACACATTGTATGGAGAAATAAGTAAAGAGAGCAAAGCTCTGTAACGATAACCTTTTAACTCTGTAAACAACTGTGGAAAGATGACCCCTTACTCAAATATAACTCAGTCTTGCATCTGTCTGTAACTTTCCATGACGTATATGGTACATTTTTATGCTATATAAGCTAACCTATACCCTGAATAAACTAAGCAGCTTATATCATACCTATAGTGTGATTTTTTTGCTGTTCCCAAGCGCTTGTACTGAGAAGCAGGATCCAGGGAGATGAAACTAAATTGATAGCATCAGTTTTGGTAACTGATAGAGAAGCATCAGTTGTGGTGACTGAGATAGAAGCATCAGTTGTGGTAACTGAGATATACATGAGAAAATAGTATAAGTTGGGGTAACTGATACATAGAATAAAGATCCCAAGCTGAGCTGAGGTAGCTAACACTCCTAGCCAAGATTATTGAGAAAATAGTCCAGCAACAGATGCAACACCACATTGACACCCATGCTCCACTCGACCCACAACAACATGGGTTTAGACAACAATATGGTGTCAAAACCCTCTTGGCTACCCTTCTTGACAGACTCACCTTAGGCATCGACAAAGCGAAACAGGGATTCCTCCTAATATTCCTGGACATTGCCTCAGCATTCGACACCATCAATCATACCTACTGCTTTGTCAACTACAGGAGAAAGGATTACAAAGCACAGCCCTGGATTGGTGCAGATCCTGTTTAACAGATTGCCAACAATAGGTGCTCAAGTATCAGACACATACCAGTAAATGCAAGGAGTCCCACAGAGCTCACCTCTATCTGCCCTGCTCTTCAATATCTACATTCAGCCAATCTGCTCAATAATACAATCCTATGACATTCGTATTATACCACATTTTTGCTGATTATGTCCTACTATATACCCAATACTCCACAGACAAACCTGATTACATCAAGATAACAGAATGCTTCAATGCAATTTCAGATTGGCTCCATACACACAACTTAAATGTGAACTGCAGGAAACTGAAGTGTTGTTCATAACAAACAACAGACTTTCTCCCCACCAACTTTTATTAGGGTAAATGATGCAGAACTGATGATGAAGCAAAAATTGTGCCATCTTGGAGTCACCCTGGGCCAACGACTGAGTATGTAAACTCACATAAATAATGTTACCAAGACAGTGTATCATAAAATGAGAACCCTCCAACATTTACACCCACTTCTAGATGCAATAGACTTCTGCACCATATTCCAGGCACTAATTGTCCCGTATTTTGACTATGCCAATAAAATACTCCAAGGCCTATCAAGAGGCACACTACAACCAAATGGCCATGAATGCTGCAACCTGAACCTTGCATGGAGCATCCAGGTATGAGCATGTAATGCCCATCTTAAGGCAATTACACTGGCTCCCAGTATTAAGCTGCCTGAAATACAAACCCTACTGATGACATTTAAAGTGCTACATAACCTGTCCACAGATTCCCTCTCGGCTATCATACAATTGACTCTGAACAAAAGAGTAAGGAGAACAGGAATGGCTAACACAATCAAAACCCATACAGCAATAATAAAAAGTACCCAAGCTGGTAAGAACTGCGTATTCTCATTATGCGCACCAACCCTATAGAACACCCTCTCTACTCCAATCAGAACTATTTATGAGATGTCATCTTTCAGAAAGGCAGTAAAGACTCATCTGTATCACCTCTTCTATGACCATATACCATAACCTATACAATATCATAAGCCTGCCAGTCTCACAGCATCGTTTATCCTCTTGCTAACTCTTTAGGAAACAGGTATCAGTATGTAACATAGTTCAACCAGTTGCTATCCAAATTGACACCCCTGTTGAATGTAAACATTTATTATTACTGTTCTGTATAAACCACTCTGATTTCTAAATAGTGTGGTATGTAAAATCAAATAAACAAAATAAATAAATAAGTATTTCTGAGGACAGAAAGCCTATTTAAATGTATGCAATGTGATCCACCCACTGTACTTCACTAATTAGTGATAGTAGTGTTTCATTGGCTTAGCAGCTTGGTGCCCTATTAATAAAGGGCACTATGTTGTTGGTGCCAAACTGGAAAAGGAGGTGTCATGTGAGTGATGCAGTGGAATGGCTGGTCCACTAGGTTGACAGGTCGGCTGCCTAGGGTGTATATCTGTGATGTCTGGTATGACTTTGCGGTAACTGTGGCAACACACATACATGCTACCGCATTCAAAAAGGAGTTGTGCCACCCCCACTGCCACCATGTTGCCATGTCAGCATTGTATGAGGTTAGGGGTGACGATTGCAGTGGCTGCAGCCTGCTGCAGAAGGGATTTGTGTCCTGGACCTGCGTGTCAGGTGCAACGCTGTTCTTGCCACTTTCAGTGGCATGCCTAGTATGTCATCACAGATACAGAGGAGCACATGGTGATCTCTCCCTTCCAAGGACTAAGGCAGCAGTATTCATGACCACATTCCACACTGGAGGGGAGCAGGAACAGCATGGTGTGACTAGCTGCATGTGTGCAACGTCAATATGGCCACCTTCAGCACTGAAGTGGCAGCTGTGCCATGCTTGCAGGGAGGAAGGGATTGTCCGGCATGCTGTCTACCATGATTGGTGGACCTTGGCACATGGCTAGTTTGCCTAGTGGATGGGCTGGCCCTGGGATCAGGATGCTCCCAATTTGCACATATTGATTGGATATGTGCATATAAGGTGACACATATGCCACTGAAGCAGGAATACTATGCAATATGATTACAGCCCATGTCAGATGAAAGATTTTCTCTCACCTGCCAAATGATGACTATAATCTGTTGAACCCTCCATTAGTAAATACACAGTCAACTACAACCACTGGAGCCACATGTGAATCTAAAGTAGTTACTATGGTCTGCAAAATATTAGATGATTCCAAGACCGGCCAACAAACACACACCAGGAAATGGGTATGTTGTTCATTCTGCTAGGTCATCCATGGTCTGAAATTGGTGTGTATTCATGTATCATGGTCTGTCCCTTTGGCTGGACAGATCCCATATGTAAGACCTCAATGTCAGTTGAATCAGCAGTATATCGATGCAGTACAACATTTAGGGGTATGTTTACTAAACTGTGGTAATGTCATTCGTGTTAGGTTCCATAGTAGAGGTAGAGATGCCCATATAAAGGCGTGGGCATTGCATCATTACAGCAAGCTGTAGCAACTAACGAGCATTAAAAGGTGCCTTAGACTAACGAGCGTTACAAGGCGCCTTGTAAGGCACCTTACAAGGAACATTACAAGGCGCCTTATAAGGTGCCTTATAAGGTGCCCAGTAAGGTGCCTAGTAAGGTGCCCAGTAAAATGCCTTATAAGGTGCCTAGTAAAGTGCCTTGTATGGTGCCTTATAAGGTGCCTTGTATGATGCCTTATAAGGTGCCTTGTAAGGTGCCTAGTAAGGTGCCTTGTAAGGTGCCCTATAAGGTGCCTAGTAAAGCACCTTATAAGGTGCCTAGTAAAGTGCCTTGTAAGGTGCCCTGTAAGGCGCCCTATAGGGCCTCTTAGGCTAAGCGCCTTATTAGGCACCCCTGGATAAGGCACTGCAGAAGGCACCCTGGGCTATGGAACCATAGGTTAAGGTGGCCTAACAAAGTTATGGTGCCCTAGGTTAGTGTGCCCTAGGGGCTTCAAGGTGCCTCAGGATGACATGCATGACCTGTGTGGAAGAGAGACAGATGTAGCCCTAAAACTAGATAGAGCACTCAGGAAAGGCAATGAGCAGGTGAGTGAAGGAGGGAGAGCTGGGAGCCGCTGGACCTGCCATATCTGTGGGCATCCCATGTGGCTGCCAGTACTGATGACAAACATGGTGGGGGCAGCTGTACCACAGTACAGGGTGTTGGCAATGTAAAGTACTGGAAAGACAGTTGGTGGCAGACAATGCAAATACGTGTCCCCCAGTGGGGGCGGAGGTGGCAGGATAGTTACAATGATAGGTGGACAGAGGAGTGGTGTTGCCATGCAGATCAGGCACAGGCGAATCAAGCATGAAGAGGCACAATTCAGGAAAGGGTAGCAGTGCAGGACATGGGGTGGCTGCCTGCACAGGCAGACAGGACTCTACACAGCTGACAGATGCAGATAGACGGACAGAAGGATGGTGGCAACTGTGATGAGGGTAATATGTGCTGGCAGCACATATCAGCAGAGATATGACAGTTACAGGGATGACAGGTACCGGTGTAGGAAAGGCATAAAAGAAGGAGAAAAATGAGGGAGCGAACCCATGAGCACTGGGCTGAAAAAGCACTGCACAAACCAATAGGCCACACCACCACTGTGAGGTCCACAGCAATGGCTGCATGCAAGAACACTGCAGGGCACCACACAAAACGCCTGCTGTGTGCCAGGAGAGGCCAACCCAGACAGTCACAATGATGCAACACACATGTACAACAGGCGTCCACAGCTCATTTCACAGTCTGTAAGTGGGACGGAAGCCATATAGAAACACATGCACACACACCATGAGATGTAATGCAGTATAAACAGCATGCAAAAGAGCATGGGAGCGATAGACGAAGGGTGTCAGGGGCCGGCTGAAGGGACAGCTAAGTGGATGGCCCATGGACCAGTGCAATGTAATGAAAAAAGAGCATGTGAGAATCCAACTTGCACAGTGATGTGGCACAGACCAGCCAACAACAGCAGTACCAATCCACCAAGCAGTCTGGTTACATGGACACTACAAAGAAATAGCCATATGTAACACACAATATGCAACAGATAGGCTGCAGAGAGGGCACACTGTAGCGCACATCGCAGAGATGGAGGGTGTGTGGAGAGGTGACGAGGCTTCAGCCATCGCATGGGCAGGTTAGCAGAACACAGGAAAGGAAAAGGAAAAAAACATGTGGGAATCAAACCAGCAACCTTTGGACTGCCAACGGGTGTCTGTGACCACTATCCCAAAGAACCCCCACAAGCACAATGCAAACAAGTTAGCACAAAAGGCATACACTGGAGCACAGCAGACATCGTGTACCTCACCCTGCTGCACCGTCTGCTTCGGATAAACCCACGGTGTCTGTGTGCCAGGCCCCCCCTGCAAACACACATCCAATCCATGCTGAAAGCCCACCTACTTGCTGCTCCCTGTGGACTCTAACTACCCTGACCCCCCTCCACCGTTGCCTCCCCTACCCCTGCTCCCACATTCCTTCACTTATCACAACTAGAATGTAAGCTGTGGTGAGTAGGGTGTCTGCTCGACATGTCTGTGGAGTGCTGTGTACAAGGGGCAGTGACAGACATAAGTACTGAGTTATCTCTGTAAGTAACCAGTTGTCTATCCCGCCTACCCATCAAATGGAGCAGTGGCCAATGGAGGGCCACGTGGTGTGCCCAAGGCCACAAGGAATGGCAAAAAAACTAGAAACACCAGTCCCAATGTTGCTGTCCCCAGATGGAATGTGAACCCATGGCCCCCTGGTCTGAGGTACTGTGTCCTAACCAACAGGCCATGTCTCTCACTGTGCAGGTGCAGTAGGTGTGGTAGTAATGAAAGTAGTGAAATAAAACTTTGTGCTGTAACTACACCCATCCACGGTACACAGTAATAATACCTGTACACCGACCTCTCCCCCACAACCCCGCACCAGGATGGTGTACCCCAAGGATCTGGTGTGGATACCCCCTACCACCTCCATACACAGTCCCCCAGTGTGGCCATCAGCACCCATGGCTGGCTGTACCAGCTACATACTGATGGCTCACAGAGCCACCTACGCACACCTGAACCCTCCCCGGCTAACCAAACCCTGATCCATGCCTGTTGTGATAACATCGCTGCCTGGATGTCTCACCATGGCCTTAAAGTGAACATGGCCATGACTGTACCTCCCATCCATCATCGTAACACCTCCATGCCCCCCCCCCCATTGTTGTTGGTGTCTATGGATAACTCTGTACCTCACCCAGTGTCCCCAGGTCGCAATCTGGGCCCATCCCTGACCCTTCACCCCCGTCCATGACACACAGTCATCTGATAGCTAACACCTGCCCACCTTCCCCCACAACAGCAGTGTTACCCGCCCCATCCACCCTGAACACACCACCAATATGGCCATGCACTGCCCAATCGCATCCCATCAGTATCTCAGTAGTCTGCCCCCTGCATCCAAATGTGCACCAGGCCAGTCATGGCCACACCACCCCCTCTTCTCCGGTCATGTCAAAGCCTCCCTAACTTTATCATACCCATGTCAACCCCCCCCCCCCCTGCTAAGGCCAAGATGCAGAGACTCTGTGGCTACCCAGCACCCCCCATCTCCCATCTTCTCATACAAAACCCCCTGAAAATATTTGGCCCAAGCAGACACCCACCACCTGTGCAGTACACCCCTACTGGCAGCCCCACACTCTGCCCCTTTCTCTGTGATGCCATGTATGCAACTGTGCACCAGGCCAGTCATGGCCACACCACCCCCTTTCTCCGGTCATGTCAAAGCCTCCCTAACTTTACCATACCCATGTCAAACCCCCCCCCCCCCCCTGCTAAGGCCAAGATGCAGAGACTCTTTGGCTACCCAGCACCCCCCCCCCCCATCTCCCATCTTCCCATACAAAAACCCCTGAAAATATTTGGCCCAAGCAGACACCCACCACCTGTGCAGTACACCCCTACTGGCAGCCCCACACTCTGCCCCTTTCTCTGTGATGCCATGTACGCCGTGAGCAAACCTCTGCTGTCCATACAGCAGGCACCGTCTCCAACCCCCCACAGATCCAGGATGAAACCACACATCCTCGCTGCAGCCATAGAAGCATGATCCCCCTGACACACCCCCATTGTCCCTTGTGGTATCCCTCCCACCCCATCTGGGTTCATGCTGACTAGATAGTAATCACTGATGCGCAGAACATGTCACCCACCTGTCGGCACTGCGCCGCATTCACCATGTAGCACTATGCAAATTCTCCGTAGTGGTAGAAGTACATGTCTGCACCATCACGGCCACAGTACCAGAACACACAGCTGAAAGGTGGCATGTATCATGCAGACACACCAGGCTTACAACACACACACAAGGCAAGAAGGTCTGAAGGGAATATACAGAGATGTAATGTGATGCAGCCACACAGTGAAGTGCATACGCAGTGCACAAGCAAATGCACAAACATGCCAATGATGTCATGTCCCAATGACTCAGCAACACCCATCAGATGTGTAGACCTGATGTGTGGGTGTCAGTGGGTCATACAGCAGTGTAGATGTCCCTAGAACAGCATGTGAAGTGCTGAGAAAGGCCAGACATCAGGTAGTCATGTAAAAAAATACCTTTAATGCACATATGGCATCAACAACAGTGACACAATGCAACATGAGGACACGGTATCAGGATGAGAGTCACATGTGGGCAAACAGCAAAGAAGATGGGCTCCCACTAGCATACAGAGGTAGCATTATGTGGAAGTCACACCGCAATGGGTGCCGTGGAAACAGGAGCAGTCACAATATGGCAATGTACAGGGACTGCACAAATGGAGCCTGGAAATGGACACACTCGCCGCCACAGTGCAAAGGTACTGGCGCAATGTGAGTGGAGCAATGTCATATCAGAAAGAGGACTGCGCACACATGCAAACATTAGACAGCAAATCAATGTACATTGCCACATCTGTCCAGTAAACACACACAATAACATGTACATAGAGCTAAAAAGAGATGCCCACAATGGTGCATGTACCCACACAAACCCCACCCCATCACATGCACCAGTGTAAGAGAGGTGTCCGGCACATGTGCATGCACCATGTACATTTAAACACCACAGAGTGCTGCCCCATATCTACTGTAACACCCCCTGCGACGGTCAAACAGCAATCAGAAATGGTGGTATGCACCACAGTGTTCTGTAGGAAAATAGTATGTCATGTACATGTGGATGTTAGCCATACAAATAAGCAGGACCTACAGAATGTACCTCCAGTGACACATACGTGGCTGCATGTACCTGTATAGCCAAATATTTGTGTGTGTGGTGCAATGCTTGTGATGTGAGCCCCACACATTGCCCACACACAGCTACACAATGTCAGATGGATATACAGCATAGAGCACACATGTGAGTTCCTTCTGTAGATGTACGGACAAGTGTCCGCAGTGCAAATGCCACCTGTGACCCTACAAGTCCACCTATGACCATGCCAGATTACATGGCCATGCAAAGTCACAAGTGATGTCTCAAAGTTCCACAACAAAGCAAAGATGATGTTTCTCTGCTGCAATCCACGCAACACCCAGACAGAGCACGGCAGCGATGGTGTGTCATTCCCCCCAGTGATGTCCAAAGTAGTAGGCCAACAATGATGTCCAACATAGGCATGTGTCTGACTCGCTTAGGTTCATATCCCACTGGCACCATCACCCAGGGACCATTGCATGGAGGTGTCCTGTCCAACCACATCGTGACGATGATGACTCCAGATGCAGCATAGTATATGTGCTGTGTGTGTTGGCTGTGCCCTGTGTTTAAAGGAGTAGAGAAAAGTAAATGTATGCCACACCCACCATCATGTCACAATGCAGTGACAGCATATTATGTGCATAATGAATGCCCAGATATTAAAACATGACACGGCCAAAACACACAGCACAGTGCATGTTGACCACAGCAGGAGATGGCACTGCAGACCAGGTTACCATCTCAACATGTCCATGTCAGTGCCCATGTCACACAGGCATCCCAGAGGTCCACAGCATGTCCAGCAGTGGTGGCACACAGAGATCCCACAGAAAGGCACAATGATACAAACAGCCCAAATTAAACATCTACACGTGGATGTTAGTCACATAAGATCTAAGGTGCAACCTACCTTAATTGTACAGCAGGTATCTGATGGGGACTGTCAGAGCCAGGTAAAGGGTACAAGGGGCCACAGTAGAGACTGCGGATGTCATTGAACTGTATCCATCACCACGTCATCATGGTCAGCTGTCAGTGGTGCAGGTCCAAGGAATGGTGAGTTGCGTGTAACCCAAACTTTCATGTGTAGTGTCCTGTCAGCAAACATGAGACACGTCAGGGAACAATACATGACACATGCGCACAATGTACAGAAGGGAAAAAGCAGAAGGTCACAGAGAGATGGGTGAACACCACCATACAGGTGGCTAGACACATCCCTGCACCAGACAATGTCAGGGGGAAGCAGAAGATACCATCACCTAGACACGCCCCAAAGACAAAGAGACATACACCATGAGACAAGGTGAGCATGCCGCAAGTTGCATATGGCATGTCCGTGCACAATCAGGGACCAGTGGAGACAAGCATCACAGTGCATGCAAGGATACACTGATGCTGTGGCAGGGAAGGCTATATTTATTTATTATTTATTTACATTCTCTTATATACCGCGCTATTCTGCATCAATGCGGTTTACATTGAACAAACTGAAATTACATTGAACAGGGCATTATAACTTGGAAATAACTATTTTACAGGGAACATATGTATATATGTGCTATCCACCTACCCTACACCCTGTGCCTGGAGACAGACACAGCCTGGTAACACGTGCCCTAGGTACAGTGTATAAACACCCGAAATGTGCACAGGCCAATGGCCATATGTGTGTCAATCGGAACATATGGGGGATGGAGCCACAGGCCAAACACATGTACAACAACAGACGTGCAGTGGAGAGGGAAACACAGATATATGTAATGTTGTACTGCCACCATAGAACACTTACCTGTATGTCCACCCACCCAGTCACCTGCAGGTCGGAATGATGTACACACAGTTCCCACATGCACCACAGCACCGGGCAGGATCAGCAGCCTATCCTGTGGAGTCAAAAGCACAAGTGACATATATATATATATGTCATGGTAGTGCTGTGAAACACACAGGTCACCACAAACATGGAGACACATATGCAAATCCCCACATATGCAGAATTACAGGAGAACAGCTCATCAATCAGATGTTGCCTGGCTGCCATCCCCTCACGTGTGTCACCATGGCCACGTGCAGGAGGGCACACAGGATCCTCCTCAAGATCCTCATTAATTTCGACTGGGACATTGTGCCTGAGAGCAATGTTGTGCATGATGCAACAGGCCAGAATGATATGTGCCACAGTCATGGGTCTGTACTGTAAGGCACCACTGGTCCTATCCAGACACCTGAAGCGACTCTTCAAAACGCCAAAGGTGCGCTCAATGACAGAGCAGCTGGAGGCATAGGCCTCATTGTACCTCATATCTGCACCTGGCCGTGGGAGACACACAGGGGTCAGCAACCAGGCACGACATCCATATCCCGCATCACCAGAAGAAAGAAATGTGGTACAGTCAATCGGGAGATGATGGACACACAAAAGCACAGAAGTAGCAATGTTAAACTGGACAGCAGATAAACAGGGACACAAACATATGACATCATAGAATGACACATGATGGCACTGCACCAGCGTCTGAAGCTGGGAGACCCAGAACCCCGGGGAAGGCTAATTAGGGCAAAACACATCAACTGTTTCTAGGCAAAAAACACTGCCAAAAACCGGTGCCAAAATGGCAGCAGTGGCAGGTGTGAAGGCATCTGGCTGACAGTGGCAAAGCATGGTAAAGCAGAAGTCACCGGAACACATACCCCAGGGTCCAGGTTGGAATGGCAGTAGAGACAAGATAACATGGGCAGACATGCAGCATACATGTGTGATACCAAGGGTGACCACAGCTCCACCCACGTATTGTCACACAGATGGACAATGGAGAAAAGGTCCCATACACACCATATGGCATGAGGAAGGGTCTGTGTGCATAACTAACCCCCCCCCCCTCCTGGATGGCACACACTCACACACATTGGATATGGGGTCCACGAAGGACTCACCACAAAGGCATACACATGTGATGCACAAACTCATCCACAACTTAGCACCTTCCTTCCTCAACAACCTAGTAAGATTGCAACCTCCTACCCGAAACAGAAGAACCCACAATTCCAACATCCTTCACACTCCAACAGATATAAGATCTGCCAAAGCTAACACCAGCCACAGGGCTTTCTCATATGCGGCGCCAACACTGTGGAACCAACTCCCACCAGAACTACGAGCTAGCAATGACCTTCTAGACTTCAGAAAGAAACTCAAAACGCACATTTTCCAATCACATTTCAACCTGAACTAAACCCACAGATGGAGCAGCCCCTGACCACTGTGTCCAAGAAGATTATCCTGTATATATGTATTTATGTATATATGTAAATGAACTCCCCCATAGCTAAGAAGTGTTAACTCTGTATGATGTGCTTTTCTGACAATCTGTATGTAAACAAAATTTGTACCTGCCTTGATTCGGCAGTTTCACAATAGTAATCCTACCCGCTTCTGATCGCTGGAAGGAGCGGGCTACAAATGCTTGCTAAATAAATAAAAAAAATGTGTTGCATGTGCTGCATGTGCTGTCTGTCTGAGGCTATGTGTGGGAGCCATGGTCCAACCAGAGGTGTCTCACCCAGCCACAGAAGGGATACCTCATATGTGCTCAGAGTGTCCCTGTACATAAGACCTGTGCAACCGAACAGCATTAGCAGATAGCAGTCACAACCGCATGTGTGCCGAGACACCCATATGAGCAATAAAAACACATGGTGTACATAGAGACGTTTAGCAGCACACAGAGGTACGTGACCACATCCCCGGTGACAGGGTGTGATGTTGTACAAAGGCCCATAACAAGGCAGCGCCCCACAACCACAATGCAAGGAAAGGCCCACAACCACAACACAAGAAAAGGCATGCAGAGGACCCAGGTGACAATGGGACTCCAGATATCATACACTGTATGAGCATGTTAGATATGGTGAATACCCACCCAGCAGGACACAGTCCCCATATTGTCTGGCCTCAAATTGGCTGAACAGTGCCGAGTGCTGCAGGATATAGGAGTCATTGGCTGATCCTGGGAACCATGGAACCACATTCAGAATACACATCAGTGCCACTGCCCCAGGGACACCATCTCCCTCCTCAGGCAACCGCAGCTCTTCCAGCTCCACCAACGCCACCATCGCACAACCCGCATTCACTATCTGAGCCATGATAGATATGGGATGGAGCACAGGTAGATGTTAAATAGGGTGTGGGGTGCGGCAAATAATCATAGCAAACCCTACACACCTGTTGATGCTGGGACGTACACCATCAACAGCATGAGACAATGCCCAGCACGTATGGAAGCATAACACGTGCAGAAACGTGCATTCCCTGACGCCCTGAATTACGTGCCCCACCCAGACACATAGGTGAGAGCAGAATGGAAGGCGTGTTCCAACGTGCGGTGGCATCGCGGGCACACATATGTCTGATGCAGAGTAGTGCATGGGGACACGTAGCATGACCTACCTAGGTGCGTCGGAATCCGCCTTAACACTGAAAACAATGAGACCCAGCAGAGGGTTCATGCATGCAGCATGAACAATGCTGGAGGATAAACGGCGTGTGTATGGAGCAGTGCACACCAACAGCAGAGACAAGGACACATCTGAGGATGTAGAGCATAGGGATAGTGCATCACGTGCCTAGCAATGCACCTCACACGCACAAGGCGCATGAGGATATGTCATACGTAAGGCGCGTACATGTGTGCGGAACAGGAGAGGTGCCCGTATGGGTAGATGGCATGTGCAAAAGGTTACACGCGCTACTGTGCATGTGCATAATGCCCATGCAGAATGCGCATAGGGCCACACCCAAGGTACATAACTGGACACAGCATGCCCAGAATGGCAAGGGCTATGGTAAATACAAATTACCACAGCATGGAGGACAAGGCAGCCATGAGGCAGTAGGGGAGCGCAGCCAACAACCACTAGTGGCCAACACAGATGCAGACCCGGAGAGTGAGAGGGCAGGTCCATCCGGGGCCATACACCAGCCCCCAGACCATCCTGGAGGTGTGCCAGGGCAGAATCACCACAGGACACTGGTGGCCGAGGAAGCCAGGAGGAGGGCAGTCTTCTTCACCCAGGAGGAGAATGACCTCCTCCTGGCCAGCATTCTCGAAAGGTTTGAGGTGCTGTTTGGAAGGATGAGTGCAACCACCACCATTGCCACCTGCACAAGAGCATGGGCTGAGGTGGCAGCAGCAGGGAGCCCGCATCATGACATTGAAAGTCTACGCAAACGGTATTGTGACATCAAACGCAACATATGTGCCCAACTCACTTGGGAGAGGCAGAGTGCACAGAGCACTGGTGGGGGCCCAGCGCAGGGGGCCACCCTGAGCAGCCTGAAGCAGCACCTAGTGGACAGACTCGGGCCTATATATATACATGGCCTACCCCCTGCGCTGGATTCAGTACACCCTTGTGCAGGTAAGATGGAGAGAGGTGTACCGGGGACAGACCATAAACAAGAGAGTGCAGGGACGGACACAGGGGTGCGGGGTGCGGGGGGGGGGGGGGGCATGCCAGTGGCATACAAAAACACATGACACCAGCCAGTCCCATACAAAATATGGTGTGACCCACACCAGGTGCACCATCCCTACACTGCCCCTGGACCACAGCCCCCCTGTCAGCCATGCACTGCGTAGGCCACTGCACACTGAAACTCAGAGGTGAATATTTAGAGATGAACAGTCAAACAGGCTGGTGTGGACAGTGATTCTGTCAATTTCATCTCTAAATATTCACCTCTGAGTTTCAGTATTCAGCATATTGTTCGCAAGCATATGGCTGTGGTGCATACGGTCCCTGGGTTGGAAAATCAGGTTGTTAGGTATGTGTGGCAGCGTCAGCGGAACATACGTGAGTTACTGAGTTCTTCAGCTGGGCGGACCGAGGGAGCTGGTGGCCACAATGTTTGTGGGAATTGCTCAGTTTGTGAGCTGTCATGCACCATATCCTCTTTTGAGTATCATGGTATTAGCTACAGGTTGAGGGATTCTACGTCTTGTGATTCCTCTTTTGTTGTGTACGCGATCCGTTGCCCCTGTCAGCTGCTGTATGTAGGGAGTACGTGCCGGCTTTTTCGTGAAAGGGTTTTAGAACATAAAAGTAGGCTTCGTTGTGAGGTTCGTGAGGCACCTCTAGTACCACATTTTTTGGAGTTTCATCATTCTTTTGAGGACATGATTTGTTTTTGTGTAGAGCAGGTTTTGTCTGGATGTAATGGGAAGAGCAGGGAACAAACTCTTTTGCTGCGGGAACAGTATTGGATTTTTCGACTTGACATTGTGGCCCCGGCCGGTTTAAATCTTCGTATTGATTGGTCTGTGTGCTTGTGATATGAAGCTGTAGCGGCAGTTTTTTCTTTATGATGTCATGGGGTTTCCCTTTAAATTGAGACGGTGGGGCTCATTGCGTATGAGCGGCATTTTTCTGCACAGCGTTGTTTAAGGATAGCTGGCAGGCAAGTGATTGGAGATGTGGCTTTTAATTTTTTTGTAGTAGTTTTTAAGTGTGTGTTTATTAGTATAATAAAATTTATGATATGTGGATGTTTGTGCTTACTTTTGTAGATTCCACTGAAGCAGCGGGTTGGTCCCGCGAAACGTTTGAGGGCTCTTTTGTGGTAACGTCGGGGAAGGTGGCTGGTGTTTGTTGTATTTTCCTGCCCTGCTCTTTCAGTTAAGTGTTTGATATTTTATACTTATGAGCATGGTATGGATATTGCTAGCTGCCAACCATTGGGTCACTGATGTTAATGGGCTTGTTGTTGGTGTAAGTGGTTTAGGTATATCCTTGGCCACTTTTTCACCATATGCCCGTGTATGCTGAGACCCTGTTGCATTTTTTTGTTAAACTTACATCAGGTGATTTACAAGAAACACATATGGCTATTGGAGCGAGTTTTCCTTTTGTAACATTTTCCACTCTGAAGAAGTTGACCAATTGCTTTTGGGTTACCAATTGCAAAGTTATGCATCTAGGAAAGAACCCAAACTATAGTTACACAATGCAAGATTTCACATTAGGAAGCACCACCCAGGAAAAAGATTTAGGCATTATCATGAATAACACGTTGAAACCCTCCGTCCAGTGTGCAGTGGCAGCCAAAAAGGCAAATGAAATGCTAGGAATCATAAGGAAAGAAATGGAGAATAAAACAAAGGATATTATCATGACTCTGTATTATTCCATGGTGCGACCACACCTTGAATATTGTATGGAATTCTGGTCACCATATCTTAAAAAGGATAGAGCGGAATTAGAAAAGGTACAGAGAAGAGCCACCAAAATTTAAAAGGGGATGGAAGAATATCCCTGTAAAAAGATGCTTAAAAGGTTAGGGCTTTTCAACTTGGAAAAATGGATGGCTGAGGGGAGATATGATAGAGGTCCATATATTAATGAATAGAGTGGAGCAGATAAACATAGATCAATTATTTATGGAATCAAAAAGTAGAAAGGCTAGGGGACATGCAATGAAGTTACAGTGCAACCCGTTTAAGACTAAGAGAAAATACTTTTTCACTAAATGCGTAATCAAACGGATGATGTAGTAAAAGCTGTTAGCATAGCTTGGTTTAAAAAAGGTTTGGACAAGTTCCTGGAGGAAAGGTCCATAAACCATTATTAAAGAGGACCCAGGTAATCCACTGCTTAATGCAAGCATTATAGAACCTGTGTGTCTTTTTGGGAAACTGCTAGGTACTTGTGACCTGGATTGGCCACTGTTGGAAACAGGATGCTGGGCTTAATGGCCCTTGGTCTGATCGAGTATGGCATTTCTTATGTTCTTATATTTTTATATGCTACATGCTTTTCCCCTCAGAGCCGGCCTCTCCTAAGCCCTGACATTCATATACAATATCCAGGGCCCTCTGACAGGATTTGTTTTGGAGGGGCATCAGTGGCAGTCTATGAGGGCACCTGCATGTATTGACCCAATCGCAATGTTGGAAATGTTGGCGCTTGAAAAACATTTTTCTTGGAGTCATGATTCATCCACCCCAGACATGTGGTTTCATTAAGGGGTAGGCCAGCCCTGCTTTGTATTATTGAGTCTTCAACTCCCAGCCTTGGGTATATAAGGCAGTCACATTGGGGAGGTGGCCTAGTGGTTAGGACAAGGTACTTCAGGCTGGAGGGCCGGGGGTTCAAGTCCCACCTGGGGACAGCAATCTCAGGCCGGAGGGACTGGGCTTTCTAGTCCTATAGGCACTCCTTGTGGTCTTGGGCAAGCCACTTAACCCTCCATTGCCCATGTTCCCTGTAAGTATTAGCGTATGTGTGTCATATTCCCTCGTGTTAAATGTATCTCCCAATTGACCGATTTGACCCGGTGAAAAGCGGGATATAAATACAGCTAAATAAATAAATAAATAAATAAATAAAATTGCAATAGTAGTAGAAGAGGAAGCTTGTACATGGGTTATAGAGTATGACACTTGACAAAGATATGGAAACATCCTGTTGAGCCAGGGCAACAGTCTTTATCCCTTGATTCTTGAAGAGTCTGTAAAGATTGGAGAGCTTGTCAGAGGTTTTACCCATTCCTCTGACTGAGTGTGGAGAGAAACTAAAGGAGCTGGCTTGCTTCCCAAACCTAACAGAGGGGTTTGCTGTACAGAAGAGTTGCTTACTGGAAGAGATACAGTAGCGTTACTGCTTACAAGGTATACAGAAAAGATTAGATGGATAGGATCCCAGTAAGGAGGGAGAAAGGACACCACAATCTGCAAAGTAGATAGGAGTCCTAACCCAGGATCCTTCTGCCAGCAGCGGAACTGAAAAATATTTAAACTGGGATCTCAGACACAATTCAAAGGAACACCACTTGTGTTACCAAAGATTGTGTATTTGTTGTATAGACCTCATTTGCTTGTCACTGAACTAGTCATTTTTGTTGCAGGAAAGAGAATTGGAGCACCCACTTCAGAGTCAAGAGGCTCTAGTTTGTTCCCCAAGGATCTTGAAGGTCTTTCCCATCCCCTGCTCTCTGGTGATCAGAGTGTGTGCTGAGTGAAAGAGAAGGAGAGAGCCCGAGATGAAACTTCTCAGATGTGGCCCCTGCAGGACCTACCTGACACCCCAGGGTAAGTGGAGATTACATCTCAAAGTACAATTTTGAAAGGAATTACATGGCCCTGGCTATTCTCCTATAAAGAGGAAATATCCCACCTGCACCTAGTTATATATGATTGAAGTTTTTTAATAGTTTCAGTGCACTTACCAATGTGCTATAATTTTTGCTGCTGCCCAGACTGTGGTGCCTGATCTAATGAGATCTAGGAGAACTGCAAGTATCACAGATGATCCATGTCTCTGTAGGAAGAAATATTGATACAATGCAAAGAACAAAATGAAGACTTTTTCACATAATGGAAGAAATCTTACCGGTATAACATATAATCCATAGTTGCATAAAGCATTATTATAAAAAATATTTACTTTTCCTTTAATTTTATTAAGCAAAAGCTGTTTTCATTAAGTTGTTTCCTGGAGATTTAATAAGATAAGATCTCTATCAAGCTGTATTATTGTTTTACAGTAGTGCATTTGTCACAGGACCCAAAGGATTCCATAAAAATGAAAAAGGAATTCATTAGCATTTCTGCTTATTGGCTTCATACATGGTTTTTATAAAAAAAAAAAAAAAACAAGCTGATAACTTACATAATACTGTAAAACTCTACATTTGCAGACTTTGTTATACTTTACTTATCAGGGTGCTTTTTTTCTTTCAATACTTTAGGCTCCCTTTACTACAGTGCTGTAAGGTTTTGCAGTTTGCCCTTGTTAGCTTCAAAAATTAACACACAGTAACTGCAAGCCAATGCACTAACTGTTGAGGGCATGTCCAGTATCTCTCCCATGTAGGGTTGCCAATTGGCCAGTTTTAAGCAGGCCTGGCTGGTCTTTATATGGCCGGACTGGCTACCAGCAGATCTATAAAACCAGCAATTGGAAAGCTGTTTTTCTCTGACTTGAGGGGCAACAGCATTCAGTTGCTGTCAGTCAGGTCACAGATCTGCTGTTGGAACCTGTCCTCTGCCACTTGTCACCAGGTGCCCCTAGTGGTTGGTTGGAGTAAGGGCATCTGGCGCATTTAATTAAATTTTTAAGGAGTGATTGACCTAAAGGGCCTAGAGGATTCTGGTCCTTGTAGTACAGAACTCCTTATGAAGAACGATTCAAGCCAAAGTGTAGAGTAACAAGGCTTTATTTCCCCGGTCAACGCTAAGGTCCAGTAAGACACAAAGAAAGTAAATACAGTCCTTCTCTTTAACAAAAAGGTTCCACCAACATTTCAAACAATCAACTGTTGCAGGTTTCACAGTTAAGTGTAAGTCTGGGCTAAGGCTTCATTTAAATCAAAACAAATTAATATATCAGTAGAGAAATGGTTACAAACTTCACCATCAGCAGAGATCTTCTCTCACTATAAATCCTGCAGGGAATTCATGCTAGCTGCTGAACAAAGATTACATTCCATCGGCTCCTCCTGAGGAATGGGAATACTGTTTTCATATTCAAAGTCCATTGACTCAGGGTCACTGCCCTCCTCAGATGAATGATAATTTTCACTCCCTGTTCACTCCTCACAGGGATTCTTTTGCTTCCCATAAAACTCTCTCACTAAGCTTTGGGGAAATGCTTTTAAAAGGTCAGTTTTACTTCTTCTCCCCTTATAAAGTTTAACTCTTTGAACAGGGTTTTCATCAGTAAAACTTTCTCTTAGAATTAAGGATTTTGCATACCTTGGCTTCTCTAAGCTGCCACACCCAGAGCTCTCCTTGTAACGTGCTTTCTCAGGCAGACAAGCTGTTCTATGCAGTGTTCTGCTTTCAGGGCTATCAGGCAAACCCAGTATGGATTTCCACCCTTTGTGGTTCTTAGCAAAGGTATCTCTGTAGTAGGAACTTCCCCTCCTTGTTCCTTGCTGGTTTGATACAATGAACTTACTTGGGCTAGGAGAGTTGCTTTTTTTCCGGCAGACTGCTTCTTCTGTTTGCTTTGCTATGGACTCTGTCCCAATATGTTTGGCCTCTCTGGACTCTATCCCTTTGAGTGAAACTCCTTTGGATTCTGTCTCTTTGAGTTGGCTGCACATGGAAGCTGTCCTGTTCCAGGTTCCTTTTCCCACAGCTATCCAAACTGCTGCTCCAGACTGTGCTCCGTCCTGAGCCTCTTGCTGAGCCTCTTGCAGTGATACTTGCTGTGCTTCTGGCTATGTTCCTGGTTAGGCTACTTTGTCACAGGCCTGGGGTGCACCTACCGGTGAGCTCTGGTAATGCACTAGGCCTCGGTGTAACTGGCCTCCTGTAGTTGTAGCTGCTGCCAGATTACACCCAAAAACTGTTGTGGACACGAGTGAAGGTAAATAGGGCTTTATTTCCCTTCCCAAATAGGATGTTCACTTATTTACAGCAACACAATGAAAAACCCTTCTCGGGTGAAAACAGAAAGCAAAAATAAACATAAAATAGCTTTCTTTCAGCAACCAAAATACACTTTTAACATGGGCTTGTAGCCACACTGAATAAGGCTCTGCTGTACCTTGTCAGGCTTCTTATTCTTTCTTATCTTAAAGATATGATATCATCTGCTATAGAAATGCTACCGTCCATTTCCACAATATCTTCATCTACTGGCAAATCACACTGCATGTGTTCCACGTGAGGAATAAATCCTTCTGTACTCTCCCTCTGCGTGGGTTTAGAAAACAGCTCATCCTGGCTGTGACGTCGTTCTCTCTGGCTAGATGAGAACAGTTTGTAATTACCACAATCACCCTGTCTGTGGTAATTGGAGCCTCTCCCTTGCTGACCTCTATGCAACAGTTGGAGGAATTGCTTTGCCTCTCTATTAGGGGAAGTTGGCCCTGCTATGAGCTCTGCTTTAGGCAGGAACTGATACTCGGCTGGGAATCCTGATGATAGCCTTTGAGAAGCTCTAGGTTTCACATACCTTGTAAAAGATGTCTCTTTTTCAGGTAAGAAACTTTTACTTTCTTTAGCTGTGTCACGCTGTCTACCTCTTTTACTCAGGCACTCCTCAGACTCATATAGACGTCCAGGCAGGCTTCCACTGAGGTACTCTGACACGCCCTCTCAACAGCTCCTCTCATCCTGTAACAAGTTCCTTTCCTGTGTTTCCCTCCAGTTCCTGTCTTGGCTCTTTGCCTTGCTCTGAGCCTTGCTCATAAACTGCTTCTGCATGGGCTTGCTCCTAAACTCTGTTCCAGTCCTGTTCTGGAACTCCCTGGTCTCCAGCTGCAACTCGTTCTGGAACTCCAACTCCCTCGGCTCCCACTCTAACTCTCTGTTTGTGAGCTAGGTTTATTTAGGTGATTCCTAGCTGCACCACTCCCTAACTGATTGGAGTCAGGTGGAAATCCCCTGGCTTCCCTATTGGCTGAGGGTGTCCTCCATGCTTGTGACCTCACCTGTTTACGTTGCCCTTGGCAACTTCCCACTGTGGTAGGCGAAGGCCTGTGATCCATGGTGTCTGAAGTGAGCAGACAGGCCTGAGCAGCTTGACCTGTAACTGAAGCCTGTAGTTAGGCCCAGAGGAATGAAACCCCCCTGAATGATGACACCATAGAATTGAAACTTAACTCAGCTTAACTGAACATAGCTAAGCAGAAACGAAACACTTAGAAAAGACAGAAAACAGCTCTAATTGGTACTGATAAGAGAGCACAGCTTCTATAGAATTAATTAACTCTGCAAAAAGCAAGGTTACAGTGCCCTGCTTCCCATATGTTTTAACAAGCTAAGCGACCTTGGAGGAGAGATGTAACAAGTTAGAGACACTGACCATTGTAATTGGGACTAGAAGGGGGGCAACCAGGTGCTGAGCCCAGACCAGGGTCCCGATTGGGTAGCCATATCAGTACCAGGACCAATAGATGGGTGAGAGGGGTTACTGGGACCAATGAAAAGTTTGCCTATGTCTAGAATGGAGAAGAACGCTATAAAAGTTGTTGTTTTGCTAGAAACCATTGCTCAGCCATTTTGAATTTGATTATTGCTTGAGCCATGTGCACATTAAACTGGCTTGGATCCTTGAAACGACTCCTGGTTTTATTTATTGCATGCTTATCTGCTGCTACATTTCTTGGTGCGTTTGGCCTGGAAGTGCGAGTGGTGGATGGTGTTCAAGTGAATAAATCTACGTAATTCGCCTTGAGGTTTGGTCCAGTTGGAACCATGCCAATCCGACTCAGGGGAATTTCCCTGGGCCCACCGATCCTCTTGAATCGGAGGGGGTTCTGCCTGGCCTCGGCAGGCACTGAGACCAGCTGGCCAACACTTCCGACCCGGGGGAGTCCAGGATCCAACTCAGAAGCTTGGGAACCAGATCTGGTAAGTATAGTTTTGAAAACCTGTCTAGACAGATGAGTTAGAACTGCAGTTTGAAACTTGTGAAACTTGTAACTTGTAATCTCGAGAACTTGGAACTTGGAATTTGGAATTTGGTAATGAGAGCACTGATCCCCTCTCAAGGACGGTCCTATTACCCTTGCATGAGTATGCGCAAGGCGAAGCCATCATCCTTTTTGTTTGGTGAGACTTAAGTCAACCTCGCATGAGTATGCGCGAGGTCCCTACATGAGTATGCGTGGGGAAAATTTGTTTGGAAATCCTTGCATGAGTATTCGCGAGGTACAGCTGTTATAGAGAATCATGATTCAGCCTAGTCAGAACAGACAGGAACTTGGAATTTGTAATCTCGAGAAAATTGGAAATTGGTAAGAGAGCATGATCACCTCTCAAAGAAGGGCCGAGTAACCCCGCATGGGTATTCGCAGGGTGAAACCCCATCTTTTTGTAATTGGGAAATTGGTAAGACTAGTCAGAATAGATAGAAAGGAATGCATTCTGAGATACGTTGCTAGCATGATTGTGTGAATGAAGTGTGAATGAGAGGTCTGGCAGCACGGACTAAGCGAGAGTGGACTCTGGACTAGCGCAGTTCCTAGTCGGGTGACTGTGTCTAGGTCGCGAAACGGAGGAAGCGTTTGATGTGTATTGTCTGCCCTACTGTGTATCTGTTTTTTGTTATCTGTTGAAACTGCGAGTTTCCCTTCTGTTATAAATGTGAGATTATTCTGTTGGGTAATTTGTGACAGTTCACTGATTAAGAAATTGTATTAATAGAGCAGAAAGAAGACGCAAAACACCTACAGTCATTTTTAGAAATCAAGAAGCTGGTCTGACCCAGTTCGCTTTCTTACTGCACAGTGTGAAAAACTGACAGGGGGCGTGTCTGAAGGAAAGAATGTACAGTGTCGTCTTTCTAATCCTGTGCAGGCTTAAATCTCAATGCTGTTAGTTTGTGCTTATTTCAGGACAATTGTACCTGTGTTATTCAATATGTTTTTAATAGTAATGTTCCTTCTGCTATGGTCAGGTATTATATACCATTCGATAGGAATATTTAGTCAGGATTTTAGTTTTGAAGGTCGAATTAACCTCATCGGAGCTCCGTAAACTGTTTTTAGTTATATTCTCTGCTTTTACTGTATTTTATTGTTACCTTTCAGAAATGATAAACTAAGCAAACTGTTTTTGGGTTTATTTCCTTTGACTTATAAACCTACAAAGTAATTATTAGATCACGACTTGACACTGATTTAAATGATTCTTGCTAGCATGTCTCTGTGAAACTGTGATCATTTTGTTTCCAGTGAGCGAAGGGGTGTGGCTCACACAGCTTACTAGGGAATGAGACAGCCGTTCCCGATTGAGCAGTCTCTTTTGCTTGTTTAAAATAAAGGATTCATTCAATCAAAGTTTAAAAAAAAAAAAAAAGTTTATCTTGCGGAGTGTTTGCACTAACCTTTTTATGAACAAGTATAAGTCATTTGAATGCATGCTTCCCCAAACTGTAAGCTGTTTTTCTGTATTTGAAAAAAGGGAAAGGTGTACTGTACTTTATGAAAAATATCCGGAATGTCTTTTGAATATTTGCTTCCTGAACTAAAAAAGTAATATTTCTTTTGCAGAGACGTGCTGATTACGGCTGGTTGCTAAGTATTTTTATTCTAGTCATACATAACAGATAGCTATAGTTCTCTCTATAAGATATTTTAAGAACTGTATCTAAATTGTATGTCTGTGCTCAATTTAAGCTTATGATTACGGTAATAAGGTTTTTTAATAAGTGTCTTTTCAAGTATGATCAAGAATTTCAGTAAGGGATTTACTGAAGACTATGAAATGTCTCTGTCCCAATCAGGAATGTTATGTGAAAGGGAGTGGTTTCGGCTGTTCACCATATTTTGCCCCAGAATCTCTAGATATCCTGTCTCGTTACTCTCTCTCTGTAAGTAGCTCCGTTTAGAGTGCTTAAGGGGGGGATGGAGCCCAGTCCACCGATGATGTCACCCCCCCGGTGGGCGTGAACTAATGTGCCCACAGCAGAGAAGTAGATCATTTAAACAAAAAAAAAAAGCAACCTCCTGGATAGAGCGTTGCTAGGAGAAACAGAACCCAGGAGAGGGTGGGGGACTCCTCCCTGTAGATTCCCTAGTTTGCCAGCCACCTCCGCAGCAGGGGGATGTGCACCCCCTCTGGACCAGAAGTGAAAATCAGCTGACCAGACTTGTTTAGAACTGAAAAAACTGCATTATACACTGAGAAGTTTTAGGACTTGATTGAACTAATGAACGGAAATTGCAGAGAACTGGATGAATTTGCGGGCATAATATTTAAATGAAAAGTTGATCAAGAGGGTGTGTGGATTGTTGAAGAAGGACAGAGAATGTAAAAATTGTAAGATGGAAAAAGAGAACAGATCTTTTTGCTGATATTTATTTGAATGATGTGGAGGAGGTTTTCCTAATCAAAGGACCAGAGAACGTGTAAGAGGCCGCAGAAGTAGCAGGCCTCCACTGGGTGTGAGTGCACCCATTATAGAAAAAGAAGGACATTAGAGAAGTGAATGCCCGTATCTTGACTCCTCCCCAGGAGGGGAGGAGGGAGTACTTGATTGCAAAGTCATAAAACAATAAACCAAGCACAGTGTTTCAGCACGAGAGTGAAACAGCTATAGCGTGAGTGGCAGCTGAAGAGGGCTACAGCATGGATGAAGACTAGGCCAGACCGGACTCTCCAGTTTCCCTGGGTCCCCAGGAGTCAGTCTGAAAAATAGGGGACCAATATATGGACTTTTATGGGGGATACAGGAGCAGAATACTAAAGCCAGTAGCTCCTGTGTTTTTCTAGATGCACCACCATTATCAGAGCTACTGGGGCTAAGGCCACAAAGCCTTTTTTGCAGAACCGCATGTGTGAACTAAAAAAAAAATAAATAATAATAATGTACCAGTTCCTGTATATGCCTGAATGCCCTATTCCATTTTTGGGCCGAGACCTGCTTGCAAAGTTTCAAGCACAGATATCCTTTGTTGAAGGGGGAAAAAATGAAACTCAAAATCTGCTGGCCTGATGGTGTTAACTGTCCCCCAAGAAGAAGAATGGCGGTTCTATTCACCTGCATCCAAAGCAACAAGCTGTACACTTACCAACCTCATAGCCCCACCTGGAGGATGGGCAGAAGATAATCCACCTGGCCTAGCGAAGAACATAGCCCCTGTCATTGTCACCCTCAAGCCAGTCAAGAAGCCTGGGACAGGTGATTACCGCCCAGTGCAGGATCTAAGAAGAATGAATGATGCAGCTGAAACTATACAACCAGTGGTACCAAAATCCTTATATTCTCTTGGAACTGATCTCTGCTGAAGCTATACATTTCATCATTCTGGACTTAAAAAGATGTTTTTTTCTGCATACGCTTAGCCCAAGACCCCACTACAAGGAGGCGGGACCAACTCATCTGGACAAGATTACCTCAAGAATTCAAGAACTCGCCTCACTCAGCAAAAGATTTGACAAGTTATCCAGAAACTCCAGAAAAAAAAAAAAAAAATTCTACTTCAATATGTGGACAACTTGCTTATAGCCACCAACTCAGAAAGTGAATGTCCACAAGCCACCAGTGAACTCTTGCACCTTTTTAATGAGGCTGGATACAAAGTCTCAAGAGCCAAAGCATAATTATGTCAAACAAGTTAAATACCTAGGATTCCAGTTGTCCAGCGGAATTCGACGCCTGGAACCCTTACCAGAACGCAAAGCAGCTGTATGCAGTATTCCTACTCCAACCACCAGGAGGCAAGTGAGAGCCTTCTTGGGTGCCACAGAGTATGTTGTATATGGATCCCCAATTTCGCGCTGCTAGCAAAACCGTTGTATCAAGCTATCAAAGGAATGGAAAAGTCTGCATTGGAATGGGGACTTGAATAGGAATGCAGTCTTTTGATCTTTGAAAACCACTCTGATGTTATCACCAGCTCTGGGTCTACCAGATGTCCAGAAAACCTTACAGTCTCTATGTTCATGAGTCGCAAGGAAATGTTCTAGGAGTGTTGACTCAATCTCTTGGACCTTATTTGAGAAGCTGTTACAGCTACAGCCTTCTTAGTAAGCAAAAACTAAAAGAAAAATCCCTTTGAGACAGAATCTTCAAGTTACTGTACCACACTCTGTTCTAACCAATATGAAATACAAAGGAAACTACTAGCTAACAAATCTATGAATGTTGAAGTATTAGAGTATGTTGTGTGAAAACCCCAGATACAACTGAAGGGTCAGTCAAGCTTTCAATTCTGCTATGTTGTTATCAGTTAGTCTTGATCCCCTGATCATGACTGTTCAGAAATTATGGACACTGTATTCTCAAGCCGCCTGGATTTGACTGATGTCCCTATGGAGAACCCTGAACAGATTTTCTTTGTGGCTGAAGGCAGTTTCATCATCAATGGACATTGTTGTGCTAGATATGCAGTGGTGACCCCTGATTTGGTAGTTGAGTCCTCAGCCCTGGCCCCAGAAACTTCACCACAGAAAGCTGAACTGATAGCCCTCACTAGAGCACTAACAATAGGAAAAGAGCCCTGTCTAAATGTGTACCCAGATTCCAAGTATGCCCTTACAACCTTGCATGCATATGGGGCCCTGTACAAAGAATGAGGGTGGATAACCTTAGGAAGCAAGTCCATTAAGTATAGCCCCAAGATATTGATATTAACAGATACATACTGCCTATAGATCTCAGAATTTAGGAAAAGTAGAATGTATGAATAGAACCCTGAAATCTCAGTTGTCTAAACTTTGCCAAGAGGTTTATCTGAAGTGGCCCCAGGTTCTTCCTATAGCCCTTCCTAGGATATACTTAGCCCCTGCTAAGTCTTTAGGAGTTTCCCTTTTTGAGATTCTGTATGGGCAACCCCTGCCTATTGTATAGGAATTAAAAGGAGATATGAGACAGATAGGATCTGAAATTATTAGACATGAACTATTGGTTTTAAGTTCTGTTTTGCAGGAGTCTTCATACCTGAGTACAAAATCGATTACCCATCAATTTGCCTGCACCCCTGCATCCTTTCAAGCCTGGAGTCTCGGTGTGGATCAGAGTGGAGAAAGATACTGTTAGCCCTGCATTGGAGGGGACCCTATGTTGTCATCTTGTCAACTCCAACTGCAGTAAAAGTCGCAGAATTTGAACCTTGGATCCATCATAATCAAGTGAAGCCAGCAGCTGCTCTTGAACCTGATCACTGGACTACTGTACAGCATCCTGAGACTCCATTGCACCTCACCCTACGACAACAACCACAGACCTAAGACTTATTGGTCCCTCAGAAACTGCACTATTTCAAGACTGTTTGTTTATCTGAAAGTAAGCTTTGCATCTGGAAAAAAAAAAACTGCAATCATCAGAAAGAGACTGTGTTGTGTTACGAAATTGAATCTTCTAAGAGACTGTGTTTAAATACTCTGGAAAGACTGTTTTGATCTTCTAAAGAGTGAACTGCTCTAAGGAAGCAATAATAGCCTAAGAGACTATGCTATGATATTTTAAGAAATTGAGACATCCCAGAGGACAGTGATACTTTGGAATCTACAGCCCTACTCCTGCCAAAAAGCTGGTAGGTCTACGTACCGCAGAAGCTTGAGGATCTACAATCAACCCTACATCTGTTATCTGTTGTGGAAGTCGACAGTTCCACCAATTTTCCAGAGACTATGCCCATTATGAATTATTATTATTGCTTTATTCTGGCAACAGTTTTGGAGTGCTTTGAAATGACTTTTGCCTTATCTCCCTGGGCAGCCTGTATAAGTACAACATGAACTGGACCGAAGGTCACTCAGACCTTGTTTTATCATTCTTCCTATACTTGCATTGGTATACTCTCCAATCCAAAAGTTGTTCTAGATCTTGACTTTCTACAAGGCTATGCAAGCCACCGTTGCAATTCCTCATACCACCACCAGAACTTGTTTCTTGAACTTGCTGGAGCAATAGCATCTAGTCTCCACACTTCTGACTGTTTCTATTGTGGAGGAACTAAGATGGGAGATCAGTGGCCCTGGGAGATGCAAGAACTGAACTATTCTATCCTATACAATCAGACTGATTTACATAATACTACTAGTGAGTGGGTATTGGCCCACCCCATTGTTGACAGTTTGTGTTTTGTTCGGACTGGACCACAATCTACTACGAAGGATGGACAGCTGGTCTGTCTAAATCAGAAGCTTTACGACAGCACAACAAAGATGCAACTGAACCTTCTAATCCTTTAGTTCTTTTTCCCACTCTTGCCAAACTATGGACTTTGACTATCTGCTTGTTGCTCCCTTGTTTCTTGCCACTTTGCTTGCGAATGATAACTTCAGTTATTAATAACACTGTAGAGCATAAGGCAGCTACAAAGATACTAGCTATGTGAACTTACTACCCTATACCACAGAGAGATACCTTTACCTAGTATTATGTGATTTGATTCTCACACCTTATTAACATGCGGGTGAGATTAATCAAAGGGGGGAATGTGGTAGGCGAAGGCCTGTGATCCATGGTGTCTGAAGTGAGCAGACAGGCCTGAGCAGCTTGACCTGTAACTGAAGCCTGTAGTTAGGCCCAGAGGAATGAAACCCCCCTGAATGATGACACCATAGAATTGAAACTTAACTCAGCTTAACTGAACATAGCTAAGCAGAAACGAAACACTTAGAAAAGACAGAAAACAGCTCTAATTGGTACTGATAAGAGAGCACAGCTTCTATAGAATTAATTAACTCTGCAAAAAGCAAGGTTACAGTGCCCTGCTTCCCATATGTTTTAACAAGCTAAGCGACCTTGGAGGAGAGATGTAACAAGTTAGAGACACTGACCATTGTAATTGGGACTAGAAGGGGGGCAACCAGGTGCTGAGCCCAACCAGGGTCCCGATTGGGTAGCCATATCAGTACCAGGACCAATAGATGGGTGAGAGGGGTTACTGGGACCAATGAAAAGTTTGCCTATGTCTAGAATGGAGAAGAACGCTATAAAAGTTGTTGTTTTGCTAGAAACCATTGCTCAGCCATTTTGAATTTGATTATTGCTTGAGCCATGTGCACATTAAACTGGCTTGGATCCTTGAAACGACTCCTGGTTTTATTTATTGCATGCTTATCTGCTGCTACACCACCATGTGCTTTCTCAGCACGTCATTCTTTTCCTGAAATGCACTATTTTCTGCCTCCACTAATGAGTCAGCACTGTGACAACTTTCACCACTCCTGTTGCTTCCACGGCTCTCCTTGCTGCTTTGCCAGCTCTTACTACTGCTCTCCTTGCTGCTTTGCCGGCTCTTACTACTGCTCTCCTTGCTGCTACCTTCTTCTACCATCTGGTTTCCTTTATAAAGGGATTTTTGGTTTGAACATTTTGGGCTTGATCTCAGGTGAAACTGCTTGCTACTAATGCAATCAGTGTCAGAGCACATTGCTTCTGGCTCTGTGGAACTGCTCATACGCCCTCTGGCTGTGCTGTGCTGGAACTGCGCTCTCTATTTCCTTCATAGGTTCCGCGTTATGACATATCCCCCGTCTTAAAATATTATGGGCTGAGTGTTCACCCTCACTACAGCTCGTAATTCTGGACATTGCGTCCGCGTTGAAGTGGAGCTTTCCAGCCCTGTGTTCCACCTTGAAATCATATGGCTGTAACGCCATGTACCATCTAGTGAGGCAACTATTCTCGTTTCTCATGTGGCTCAACCATTTGAGTGGAGCGTGATCTGTAATAAGGATAAAGTTTCTTCCTGTTAGGTAGAATTTTAAAGCCTCTACAGCCCATTTTATGGCGAGACACTCGCGCTCAATAGTTGAATATTTCTGTTCCGCTTGATTTAACTTCCTGCTAAGGAAGAGAATCGGATGTTCAGCGCCCTCCTGAACCTGCGAAAGGACGGCTCCCAAGCCGATTTCTGACGCATCCGTCTGAAGCAGGAACTGTTGACAGAAGTCGACTCCTCGCAATATTGGTACCCTGCATAATTTTTCTTTTAGTTTCTGGAAGTCCTCGTCTGCCTCTGACGTCCAGTGGAGCATAGTTGGAGCGTTTTTCTTCAACATTCCAGTGAATAACGCGCTTTCCTCTGCGAAGTGGGGTATAAAGCGCCTATAGTACCCTATAAGGCCCAAGAAGCTTCGCAGTTGTTTTTTAGTTTGCGGAATGGGAAAACTACGTACGGTCTCCACATTATCCAATAAGGGACGTACTGTGCCTCGGCCCACGATGTGTCCTAAATATTTAACTTCTGTGGTGGCAAACATACATTTTTCATGGTTTAGAGTTAACGCGGCCTGCCGCATTGCTGTTAGCACCACTCTTACCTGGAGCAGATGTTGCTCCCAGGTGGGGCTATGGATAACCACGTCATCCATGTAAGCGGTGGCGTAGCTTTGATGAGGGCTTAGAACGATATCCATCAACCTCTGGCAAGTGGCTGCAGCCCCGTGTAAACCAAAGGGCATACGCCTGAACTGAAACAGCCCAATAGGAGTACTGAAGGCTGTTTTGGGGCGCGCTTCTCTGGTTAAGGGCACTTGCCAATAGTCCTTTGTCATGTCCAATGTCATTAGGAATTTGGCCTGCCCCAGCCTATCCAGCAGTTCTTCGATTCAGGGCATAGGGTAAGCGTCAAAAGTGGATACTTCATTAACCCAACGGAAATCAATACAGAAATGCATGGTTCCATCAGGTTTGGGCACTAGAACGACTGGACTATTCCAGGGACTCCTGGATTCTTCGATTACGCCCATATGCATTATATCCTGGACTTGTCTCTTTGCCTCTGGTAGGCGATAAGGCCTTTGCCGAATAATTCTCTCAGGGGTCGCAATTATTTCATGCGCCACTAAATTTGATTCTCCTGGAAGGGGTGTCAGTACAACCTTAAACTCCTTCAACAGGTTGGATAGTTGCTGCCACTGTGCTATAGAAAGCTCCTCGCTGACACGCGGCACAGGATGGGTTTTGCAGTCAGACAAAATTGGACCTAGGTCTTCATCCAAGGGTTCCTTAGTCAGTGCTACAAAACTTTTCACCTCAGCTTGGCCAGTGGAGCCAAAGGCCCCGACCCCGCGGCTTGTGGGTGTTACCATCTCTATTTCTTCTAAAACCGGGAAACCAACCCGCTCGCAAATTATTTGGGCAATACGGTCTCCGGTTTTTACCTCAAAGTCCTCGTAAGCAAAATTAAATAGGAGGACCTTTACGACACCCCTATAGTCTGGGTCGACCACGCCGGCCCCAACATCAATAAAATGTTTAACAGCTAGAACGGAGCGAGGCGCAATTCTCCCGTAGCATCCGGGGGGTAGTTCCAATTGAAGTCTGGTGTTAATCAGAGCCTTGCCGCATCTGGGAACAATTTTATTCTCTGCACTGTACAGATAGTATCCCGCGGTTTGGGCTGACGCTCGACAGGGACTACGTGCATGTTTGGAGGTCTTACAAAACCTCAAGGCGAACTTCTTTACTGGTTCCTCCGGTACCTTAGTTTTAGAGCCTTTGGGTTTTCCTAGAAGAGGACTCCAGTCTGGGATTTCTTTTTTAATCCGGTTCGGGTTTTCTTCGAATCCGTTCCGGGGTTTTCTCCGAATCCAGTTCGGGTTTTCTTCAAATCCGTTCCGGGTTTTTCTCACCCAGTATTAGTGGTTTCTTCCTTTCTTTTTAGCGCCTTAGGGCATTGTCCCA
Source organism: Ichthyophis bannanicus (assembly GCA_033557465.1). NCBI lineage: Eukaryota > Metazoa > Chordata > Amphibia > Gymnophiona > Ichthyophiidae > Ichthyophis > Ichthyophis bannanicus. The sequence goes on from CM066032.1 coordinate 572,699,913, forward strand.
ACATCCAACAACAACGCCATTATGTCACCAGGTGCCCCTAGTAGTTGGTTGGAGTAAGGGCATCTGGCGCATTTAATTAAATTTTTAAGGAGTGATTGACCTAAAGGGCCTAGAGGATTCTGGTCCTTGTAGTACAGAGAGTGCACTGGAACTGCACTCTCTGCATCTTCTCAGTTCCATGTAAAACAGGTTTTTTTTATAAAACTATTCCCTTCATAGGTTCCGTGTTATGACACACTGTTTAACTCCCTTAACCTGCCAGTGCCCACCTCCACCATCGCTGACGGGACCTTAGGCAGTGGCAATAGAACAGCCAAAGCAGAGTGCAGCCTGCAAGTTAGTTCAGGCACATCATTTATGGCTCTGCAGGTCCCGCCCCTTCTTGTTTCAAAGGGGTGGGATTCCTGCCCCTTAGAAACAGGATGTTTTCATTGGAAGGGTTGAAACCAAATAAGGAGGGCTTATATTGCACATGTCAGGAGAATGTTAGTGGAGGTAAAGGGTTTATGAAGCAGCAATAAGGGGATTGGGATTGTTTTGAGTTGCAGCAGCCCGCATTACATGTATTGACGATAGCATAGATGCACTTGCACTTCAGAAGCTGACCACGTTTATAACCTGCCCAGGTTGTTAAATGCTGTCGAGTCGGTGTTGACTCATGGTGACCCTCTGGATAGTTCGGTCTTCAGTCAGGCGGCTTATTGATGACAGACTGGCACCCATAGCTGCTGTTATTGTAATGATCCATCTCATTGCTGGCCTTTCTCTTTTTCGTTGATGTTCTACTTTGTCAAGAATGATGTTTTTCTCTAATGATCTCTCTCTTCGCATGATGTGTCCAAAGTATGAAAGTCAGTCTTGTCATCTGAGCTTCTAAAAAAAGCTTAGGTTTGATCTCCTCTAGAACTGACTGGTTTGTTCTTCAGGCAGTCCATGGTATACACAGTATTCATTGCACAGCACCATAATTCAAGACATCAATTTTCTTCCTGACTGTCTTTTTCACTGTATAACTTTCACATCCAAATGACATTATTGAAAATGCCATGGCTTGAATGAGTTGAATCTTTGTATGGAGAGAAATATATCTGCTCTTGAGGATATTGTCTAGGTTCTTCATAGCCATTCTGCCAAGAGCAAAGCATCATTTGATTTCTTGACTGCTTGTTGTTTCTTTATTGATAGTTGATCAAAGTAAGTTAAAGTTGTCCACTATTTCAATTTCTTCTCCAACAACGATGAACTTATTGATTTTGCCAGTTGTCAGGATCTTTGTTTTCCTTGCATTAAGGGGTAGGCCAGCCCTGCTTTGTATTGTTGAGTCTTCAGCTCCCAGCCTTGGGTATATAAGGCAGTCACATTGCAATAGTAGTAGAAGAGGAAGCTTGTACATGGGTTATAGAGTATAACACTTGACAAAGATATGGAATCATCCTGTTGAGCCAGGGCAACAGTCTATCCATTGATTCTTGAAGAGTCTTAAGACTATGTTCCTTGATCCTGAGAAGCAAATGTTTCAGATCATCTTCACTTTCAGTCAGTAATGTGGTATCATCAGCATTGCAATAATGTGGTATCATCAGCATTGCAACAATCTTCACACCTGTGTTGTCTTTATACAGTCTTGCTTCTCCAATGATTTGTTCTGCATATAAATTAAATATGTAGGGGGAAAGTATGCAGCCTTGTCATACACCTTTGCTGATTTTAAACCATACTATTTCTCCTTGTTCTGTTCAAACTGTTGCTTCTTAATTAATGTAAACATTGTGCAAAAGAACAATCAGGTGTTCTAGTATACCCATGCTTCTTAATGTGGCCCAGAGTTTCTCATGGTTTACACAGTCAAAAGCCTTGCTATTGTCAATAAAACACATAGAGATATCCTTTTAGTATTCTTTTGTCTTTTCAAGGATTCATCTCGTAATCGCGATGATGTCTCTCATTCCTCGCCCTTTACTGAACCCTGCTTGCTCTTCAGGTAGTTTTTGTTCCAGTTATGGTTGTAGTCTCTGTTGAATAATCTTCAGTAGAATCTTGCTGGCATGTAGAATCAGAGTGATTGTGTGATCATTTCCACAAGTCAGTTGGATCATTTTCTTTAGTATTGTATAAGCAGAGATCTTTTCGAGTCAGTTGGCCATGATGTTGTCTTTCAAATTTCTTAGCAAACCCTTGTAAGTATGGTTACAGCTGCATCAGGTTGCTGTAATACTTTAGTGGGAATGCCATTGATGCCTGATACTTTGTTCTTTGATAATGCTGTCAATGCTGCTTCAGCTTTTGCTTTAAACGCTAATGGCTCCTGATCATAAGGGACAGGTTGAAACAGCTGTTGGTCCACTTGATCTTTAGCATATAAAAACTCTGTATATTCTTTTTGCCTTTTCTTGATCTTCTCAGCATCATTCAACATGGATCCTTGTAACATTCCAATTCAAGGTTGGAATTTTTTTGTAGCTTTAGGAAAGCTGATCTTGTTCTTCCTCTAATAGTTTCTGCTTCTATTTCCTTGCATGCATCATTGTAGTACTTCTCCTTGTTTTGTTTTGCTGCACGTTGGAAATCTCTGTTGAGTTCTGTGATTGCTTCTCTTTCTCCTCTGGCTTTAGCTTCTTTGTGTTCTGGGCAATTTTCAGAATTTTTTCAGTCAGCAATTTTGCCTGGTTTTGCTTTTTTACCTTTTGTAGAGATTTCTCACTTTCTTCCATCACAACCTTCTTGATGTCATCCCATAACTCCTCTGGAGCTCAGTCATTTGTATCTAAAGCAGCAAATCAATTTTGCAGGCACTTTAAATTCTGGTGGTATATTCTCAAGGTCAAATTTTGCTATATTCATGATCTGTACCACAGTCAGCTCCGGGTTTTGTCTTTGTTGATGTTATAGAGCTTTTCCATCGTTGACTTCCTGTAGGGCTGGTGCCTGTTCAAAAATTAATGTCTGAACCAAACAGCATGAAGATGGGGCTTGCTCTGAACTAAAGCCTGAATTAAACAAGATGGATTCCTGTTTTGTTATAACTCAATATTAAAACTTGCAGATCAAGCAGATGTATGTACTTGCAGATTTATGTACTTCACAGCAGAAGTATTTTCCAGCGGACTATGTGCAGAAGAACTCATTGCTGAGACCTTCACTTTGATACTGGTACTAGCATTTACAACAGGGTATGGAATTGCATACCAGCAACTTTCTTGCACCATGGACTTTATTTGCAGAAAGACCACCTATTGGCCATTACTAGATTCACTGAAGATGACATACAGGATTTGAGACCAGCCAATCACTGGGTCATCAGGACAAAGAATTATACACTGGACAAAGGGACAAGACACACATGCAGCCCAGCACACACACACAGCACTCTAGGAACATGTGCAGAGGCTTCCAGAACACCTGGGAACTTTAGCTTCTGTCACTGGTTTCCTCTGCCATTCCCTGGAGTTTGTGTGCTTACCAATCAATTGTATAACTGTAATCTTCTCGTTGTTTATCCTTCCACTGTCTGTTCCCCTCTCCCTGTCTTGTACAACGATGGACCGCTTCTGATCACTGGAAGGAGCGGTGTATAAGGAGCGGTGTATAAATGTATGCCAAATACCTTCTCTCTGGCTGGAAAGTCAGAGTATTCAATGGCAAAACCTCAGGATGGCGTGAATCTCTCCCACAGACATGTAGCCAATGTTGGACCTCTGCCATACTTTGATGTTATAACGTTCCTAAGACAATTTCTTAGACCCAGCCACAAGCATTCTGGCAAGAGCTACAGTAAGGTAGTGGACTTTAATCCCCCCCCCCCCGAGGTTGGGGTTAGCTTAGACAGATAATGTACTGTACATCTGAGTGCAGTGTGAATCAGTGGCGTTGGTTGCTAAAACAAAGATTATGCATCTTGTTAATTTTAATTATAGGGCTGCATATCTTACTACCTGAGAAAACTAATTTATGCTAATTTTACACTATTTTTCCATCAGTAATAAAGCCTAATTTATATACAAACATAGGATTGGTTCTTCTTTTATCACATGGTTTGTTTTCCAGATAGTCCTATGGAATCCTGGGAAAATGGAGATTAGCAGTTTTCCCTAGACATACCAAGTATTTAGACCCTTATGGAGTGGAGGAGTAGCCTAATGGTTAAGAACAGTGGCTTGGAAATCCAGAGGCAAGGGGTCAAGTCCCACTAGCTACTCCTTGTGGCCTTGGCAAGTCACTTAACTTGCCGTTGCCTCAGAAAAATCCAAGTTATCAATGTCCCTGTTTAATGTACATTACCAAGTTTAAGTTTCAATGTAAACCACTTTGATTGAAATGATAAAGCAATATATAAATCTGTATTTATCTGCTACTGACAATATCTCCTACATTTCACAGATATAGTCAATTAGATTTTTGTACAATCCATTGGGTGAAGTTCAGGTGTACAGTCGCCGTTTGTATTGTTGTAAGAAGGTGTATGAGATGAATAGATTGTTGGTCTTGCAGAATTCAGTCTTTCTCCAGCTTCATTTCTGTTGCCAAGTCCACATTTTCCAACTACTTTGCCTTCTTCTTTGTTGCCAACTTTTGAGTTCCAGTCACCCATGACTATCAGGATATCCTGTTTGCATGTTCTGTCAATTTCAGCTTGTATTTGTTCATGGAACTCATCAACTTCATCCTCTTCTGCAGCTGTTGTTGAGGCATATACTTGAATTATAGTTGTGTTGATGGGCATTCCTCATAGATGGATAGAAATTAAGTGTTCACTGATTGCATTGCATTTCTTAACAGTTCTTGCAAGTTTCTTCTTAATTATAAATGCAACACCATTTCTTCTTTGTCTTTCATTTCCAGCATAGTAGACCATGTGATCATCAGATGCAAAGTGCCTGACGTAAGTTAATTTCAGTTCACTGACACCCAAAAGATCAAGTTGTACATGTTCCATTTCATTTTTAACCACCTCCAACTTCCCTTGGTTCATGTTTCATACATTCCATGTCCCAATATGTAAGACATTTTTGCAGCTTCTGACTCTCATTCCATGTGCAGCTACATCAGCAGTCAGACATCCCAAGGGCTTTGATCCAACCACATCATAAATTCTGGCTTTACAGTGAAGAGTCTTCAGATCCTCCCCAGTAGCCAGTTGAGTGCCTTCCAACCTGGGGTCTCATCTTCTACCATTATAGTGCAATTTGTTTTGTTGTGACTATCCATTGTTTTTTTTTTGCAAAATATGGAAGTAGATTGTCAGGCCTTTCTTCCACACAGTTTAATTTTAGTGTTGTTGCCATTGTCACAGAAATGTGATCCTCTGCCGCCAACACCATCCCATACTGCTTCTGCCCAGATGAGTGGTTTGTCTTGGATTGGCATCTCAATTGAGACCTGTCCATCTTTGTAGACCCTGCCAGTAGTTAAGATACTGATAGCTTAGCCCTCAACATGACTAATGCATACAAGCACTTTCTGCACGACAAGCTGAAAACCTGCCCATTCTCCCCGCTAAATGGCAGAGATGTGTGGGATCACCATGCATAGATCCGAGATGTGTGGGGAGCTCTGTTCCTGGGTGGGAGGAGGCAGGCCAGATGTGGGATGAAGGCATGCAGTGGGCAGGAACCTGACCTCACACATATAGGGCTGATTTCAGAAGTGGAATAAGTCCCCCTAGACCAGCGAATCAAGCATCTAGGGCTGGTAAGAGTGGCGAGGGGGTGCAGGGGATTCCTCACAGCCCAACCCTGGCCATGCCAGGTCCAATTGGGGGTCAGGAGGCAGGGAAAGGAACATTTTGGGATCTGCCAGGGATCACGGCTCCTGCATGAACCCACAGTGCCATGGAAACAGGATGCCACAGCACCATGACTCCATGCAGGAGCCTGGCTGGGCTAGCCAGGTACCTGTCTGGATGTCCGGTAGACCAGAATCGGGGTTTGGCCAGCCGGGCCAGGCCAGGTTCACCCAATTCTGATGGCACAGGGACGTCTAGCCCCCGTGGGATCAGAATCAGGTGCAAATCCACCCCATCCAGATTTTGGACATCCAGATGGGCCAGAGGCACCCAAATCTGAACTGGCCTCTATAGGGGACATTCTGAGGCGCAAATATTGGGCATGAATGTCCCATTGGGACATCCATCCCCAGTATTCAGGCTCTTTCCCAACCCCGTCTACCTTCCCCATGCGTTATGCAGGGAAGGTAGACGTGGACAGGAAAAGGGTAGATTGGGGCAGTCGTCGGTCCCAGACATACAGGGCCGAGTCTAATTTCGGCCTTGTATTTCCAGGGCCAGCGGCTTGCACGGGGAACTCATTCCACCATGGAGATGGAATAAGTTCCCCAGTCAGCAGGGATCTGCAGGCCCGGAGCTGGGAAGCAGCGGAAGGGGGCAAAGGAGATTCCCTGCAGCCCAAACCTGGCCTTAGGAGGCCAGATCGGGGGTCAGGCTGCAGGTAAAGCACCATTGCAGCTGGCAGCTGGGGATTGCCATTTTTCAATGGAGTCACAGTGCCATGGCAACGGGATGCCATGGCGCCATGGCTCCATTGAACTGCCTGACTGAGTTAGCTGGAGAAAGCCTGTACATGCAGGCCAGATGGAATCAGGGTCCTGGCCTGCATGTACAGGCCTGCTCACAATTCTGATCCCGCAGGGCTAGATGTGCCCCATGGGATCAGAATTATGACTCCCTCTGTGTATCCGGTTCCGACCAGGCACACAGATGGCCAGATCATCCTGTATGTAATCGGGCCCTATTTGTTTACCGCACTTTGGGGCATGTTTACTAACCCATGTGTCAATAATGTACATTTGGGCCATGTTACCAGTGCAGGGGGAAAGCACTAACTGAATGGGTCATGCACTTTTGTCCTCCTACATTTTGCTCAGGTGGTTAGAACAGGTGCCAGCCGCAACATTCAGGAAACACTCATGTACTGCCCATGTCCCACACAGTTCCTGCTCCAATGTTTACTGCCAGGGTAGCATGGGGGTTTTTAGTGTGAGGGCTTTGTGCTACTTTTTAATGCAGTGCTCAATCATGCACTAACCCCATGCTGCCTTGGCAGCGCAGTTTAGTCATCAGGCCCCTTTAATAAACTGGTCCCATTGTTTTCTATTTCCATTTAATTTAATGAAGCCAACTTCCATTTTCCATGGATTATATATTTATGTTCACATCACAAACTTACCTGCTAAAAGACATTTCTGTTATATTTTTTCCTTCTATATCATCAAGTAGATGCTCAAAGTAAAACTGTGCTTTTATTCTTTTTTAATTTGTAACAGTTTCTTTTCCCTGATAGTTTAAAACTGACACATTACAAACTTTGCTACCTTCACCAAAAATTTGAAAATAAAAACAAATCAAAATATGAAAATAATAACGCACACACACAAAATCCTACCCCAACCCAACCACAGTACACAATACATTGACAGTACTAGAAAAATGTCAATTTTGCTTTACCCTGCATCCCCCTCAGGTACAAACCCTCATAACATGCCTCATATTTGCAGTACAGACATGTCATATTCCACCAAATATTTCAATCCACGTATGATCCATTCAGTTATTGATTAAGGGCCTGATATTTGAAGGGCATTTACATGGTTTACAGCCTAGTAAACTGTGTAAATGCCTTAGACAGGGATATTCAATGCATATACATGATTAGTGCCATTGAATAACAGAACGGGGCACCTTTACTGCAGCGTCACCAAGCACAAAAGAAGCAGGACAGTAAATTCACCATGGAAATTAACGTTATTCAAACAACCCGACAAATGCTTCGGCCGGGAGGGCCTTCTTCAGGGGTTAACGACCTCTACAAAAAGCAATAAAAATTAAAAAAACCAACATATATGATAAAACAATAATCATAACCACATAAAATCTGATGATAACAAAAGATAATGAGTAAATGATAGTAATATAACAAAGAAAACACAACATACATAATGGCAACTATTATTATATTATGCCAAAACAATGAAAAACAAAAACTAGTAAATAGTACATGAATAGCAACTCAGCAATTACAAAATGAAGAGAATATTGTGTGTCATTTCAAATGTAATGGTGAATAACATTCTACAACTTTATCCTTATATACAACCACTAATCAGTGTAGAGACATAAAAGGAAGAAAGTATGATGGTAACAAACATGCTATCAGAGCAATCAAAAAACATTACTCACCTAATGTTATATAATAGAGAAAAAGGAACAAAGTTCTAACACCTAGGATACAAAGATAGCCATCAAAACATTAATAAAAACAACCATTCTGTAGCAGCAGGAGGGGGAGATGACAAAAGCGTGACTGCCAAGACTCCATCAAATATTTACAAGAAAAGAATATGAAATAGGAGCCATTCTGAGGATGACCTAGATCACTAATGAACCTAATCTCACTCCCATACTACAAATTTAATAGATTAGCTACATTGGTCATCTTCCTGGTTGTAAGTATGTATGTCAATCATAACTCGCACAAGGCAATATTACTGTATTGGCACAATTGGTACAATTGCAGGGTGCATTACATACATAAGCAATCTTACTTTCAAGACATATATGTGTAGATCAATATGAAGGAGCACATTAGGCAGGATCGGGGTGCGGCACATGAATTAACCCATAGAGCCAACCATAAAAAGCTATATTTGACATAGTACATAAAATAAAGCATATACATGATTCAAGGGTCCTTACCTTCAAGTATGCAACATGAGCATATCAAAAGGGATTCCCCATAGATTGGCGCCATATTGAAATGATGAGGTGAAGACATCACGATGACGTGACAAGAGATTCAGTTCCTAATAGTGTTCCTGTGCTGTTTGTAAGATATTGATAATGAATCCCGGAGAATCCATGCACAACTTCTACTCAAATGCTTAAAATCTACGTTAGATTAGTTATGCTACACGGTATAGCAACTAGCAGTGCATCTCATCCTGCCCTCCTAAGTAACCTCCAAAGTATAGGCAAATGATGAAATGCAGGGAACTCCTCCAAAAGGACAATATAAAGCTGTAGAAAAGATCCAATGTTATAGGAGTGTCTATCTAATACTAAAGAGATGGGGGCTGTTGGGCCATCAATGCTTTCATATAGAGGTATGGCAAAAGCAGGGAAGTATCATAGAAGTGTATATAGAAGGGGGAGACAATCATCAGAACCATCACATAACCTAAGTGCATCCAATTTATTACTAAAAAAATATCAGAGGATGGAAAGTAAAAAACATGTAAAAATCACAACCTAAAAATGGTAAATGGAACACACCATACTAATGCTAATATGTCTTCGCCCCACACCCTAAATCCTACAGAGCCCTCAAAATTAGAACCTCAAAACATGGTAAAATTCAATAAAGCAATAAATATAACAATAAACTGATTAAAAACTAAATCATAAAACCGGAGGAAGACTGAAGGTATGAGGCAATGTTGGTTATGAAATAAAAGTGCAGTAGTAGACCTAGATAAGGTCTTAGATAGTGCTGGGGAGGAGTCTGCTGTCTTGGTACATGCCGGTACCAATGACATAGGAAAATGTGGTAGGGAGGTTCTGGAGGCTAAATTTAGACTTTTAGGTAGGAAGTTGAAATCCAGAACTTCCAGGGTAGCGTTCTCCGAAATGCTTCCTGTTCCACGCGCAGGACCCAAAAGGCAGGCAGAGCTCCGGAGTCTCAATGCGTGGATGAGACAATGGTGCAGAGATGAGGGTTTAGGATTTGTTAGAAACTGGGGAACACTCTTGGGAAAGGAGGGGCTCTTCCGAAGGGATGGGCTTCACCTTAACCAGGATGGAACCAGGCTGCTAGCATTAACTTTTAAAAAGGAGATAGAGCAGTTTTTAAACTAGATAATAGGGAAAAGCCGACAGTCGCCCAAGAGCGGATGGTTCGGAAGAATGTATCCTTGAAGGATACTATCAAAAGCATAGAGTTTCCAAAAAAGGGTAAAGTAGCCTAAATGCCCTCGAGTATGGAGCAGACAGAGCTTAAAGACCCCAATTACCCATGCCTACCAATAGCCAGATTAATATGAATAAAATAGTCTCTAAAATGCTTGTATGCAAATGCTAGAAGTATAAAAAATAAGATGGGAGAGTTAGAATATATAGCACTAAATGAGAAGTTAGACATGAATGGAATATCAGAGACATGGGGGAAGGAGGACAACCAGTGGGACACTGTGATACCTGGGTACAAACTATATTGTAATGATAGAGCTGATAAAATTGGTGGAAGGCTTGCACTCTATATTAGAGAGGGCATGGAGTTAGAAAGGATTAAAGTTTTGCAGGAAACAAAATTTGCAGTAGAATCTCTATGAATTGAAATTCCATGTAAAAAGGGGAAGGCAATGGCAGTAGGGGTGTACTATCGACAGCCTGGCCAGAATGAAAAAATGGATGATGAAATGTTCAAAGACATCAAGGAAGCTAACAAAAGTTACAGCGCAGTAATAATAATGGGTGATTTCAATTACCCCCGGTATCGACTGGGTCAGTGTCATGGCAGGACATGCTAGGGAGATAAAGTTCCTAGATGAAATAAATGACTGCTTCTTGGAGCAGCTGATTCATGAACCGACCAGAGGGGAAGCCATATTAGACCTAGTCCTTAGTGGAACACCAGATCTAGTGCAAGAGATAAGGGTGTTGGGGCCACTTGGCAATAGTGATCATAGCATGATCACCTTTGATTTAATTAGTGGAGGAGGGATAGTAAGGAAATCCACAGTACTACCTTTTAACTTTCGAAAGGGAGACTATGATAAAATGAGGAAAATAGTTAAGAAAAAACTAAAAGGAGCAGTTGCAAAGGTTAAAGACTTACATCAAGCTTCGGTGTTGTTGAAAAATACTATATTGGAAGCCCAGACCAGCTGTATTCCATGCTTTAACAAAAGTGGAAGTCCAAAAAACTGCCAGCATGGTTTAAAGGTGAGGCCAGAGAGGCTGTTGTTGCCAAAAAAGCATCTTTCAGGAAATGGAAAAAATAGCCAAACGACAAAACCTGGAAACGGCACAAGCACTGGCAAGTCAAATGCAAGGCATTGATAAGTCAGGCAAAGGGAAAATTTGAGAAGAAGCTTGCTGCGGAAGCAAAAACTTGAAATAAAGACTTTTTCAAGTACATTCGTAGCAAAAAACCTGTGAGAGAGTCAGTTGGTCCATTAGATGATAGAGGGGTTAAAGGGGCACTAAGAGGCGACAAGGCGATAGAGGAGAGAATGAATGAATTATTTTCTTCGGTCTTTACTGAGGAAGATATAGGGATGTTACCGATGACTGAAGTGGTATTTAAAGGTGTGGAAGAATTGAAGGAAATATCGATACATCGGGAAGATGTAATACAACTATTAGATAAACTGAAGAGTAGCAAATCACCTGGGCCAGATAGTATACATCCAAGGGTGTTGAAAGAACTGAAATATGAGATTGCAGACCTGCTATTAGTAATCTGTGAACTATCATTAAAATCATCTCTAATACCTGGAGATTGGAGGATCGCCAATGTAACACCAATTTTTAAAAAGGGTTTCAGGGATGATCCGGGAAACTACAGACCAGTGAGCCTGACGTCAGTATGTGAAAAATGGTAGAAACCTTCATAAATAATAAAATTACTCAGCATCTAGATAGTCATGGCCTAATGGGAGACAGCCAACATGGCTTTAGACAAGGAAGATCTTGTCTTACTGATCTGTTATGTTTTTTTGAAGGTGTGAATAATCAGGTGGACAAAGGTGAGTCAGTTGATATAGTGTATCTGGACTTTCAGAAAGCCTTTGACAAGGTCCCTCATCAGAGACTTTTGGCAAAACTAAAGAGTCATGGGATAGGAGGCAGTGTACTACTGTGGATCAGGAACTGGTTAAAAGATAGAAAGCAGAGGGTAGGGCTAAATGGCCAATTTTCCCAATGGAGAAAGGCGAATAGTGGTGTACCCCAGGGATCTGTGCTGGGTCCGCTGCTTTTTGACATTTTCAAAAATGACCTAGAAAGTTGAATAACGAGTGAGGTTATCAAATTTGCAGATGACACAAAAGTATTTAAAGTTGTTAAAACCCAAGAGGATTGTGGAAAATTGCAAGAGGACCTGGATAAATTGGAGGACTGGGCATCAAAATGGCAGATGAAATTTAATGTGGACAAGTGCAAGGTTATGCACCTAGGGAAGAACAACCCAAACTATGGTTACACGATGCAAGGTTCCACATTAGGAACCACCACCCAGGAAAAAGATCTAGGCATCATTGTGGATAACATGTTAAAACCCTCGGCCCAGTGTGTAGCGGCGGCCAAAAGAGCAAATAGAATGTTTGGTATCATAAGGAAAGGAATGGAAAATAAAACAAAAGATATTATAATGCCTCTATATCGTTCCATGGTGAGACCGCACCTTGAATATTGTGTGCAATTCTGGTCGCTGTATCTTAAAAAGGATATAGCGTTATTAGAAAAGGTTCAGAGAAGAGCCACCAAAATGGTAAAAGGGATGGAAGGATACTCCTATGAAGAAAGGCTAAAAAGGTTAGGGCTCTTTAACCTGGAAAAGAGACGGCTGAGGGGAGATATGATAGAAGTCTATAAATTAATGAACAGATTGGAACGGGTAAACGTAGATTGATTGTTTACATTATCAGAATATAGAAAGACTAGGGGACATGTAATGAAGCTACAGGGTAAACTATTTAAGACTAATAAAAGAAAATATTTTTTTCACTCAACGTGTAATCAAACTCTGGAATTTGTTACCGGAGGATGTAGTAAAGGCTGTTAGTGTAGCTGAGTTTAAAAAAGGTTTGGGCAAGTTCCTGGAGGAAAGGTCCATAAACCATTATTAAGAAGGGACCCAGGATATCAATGCTTGACCCAGTACAAGCATTGTGGAACCTGTGTCTTTTGGGGAAACTGCTAGGTACGTATGACCTAGATTGGCCACTGTTGGAAACAGGATACTGGGCTTGATGGACCTTGGTCTGACCCAGTATGGCATATCTTTTGTTCTTATGTTCTTATGTAGTAGGTAAGAAAGAAAATTGAGAGAAAACCAGGGGGAGCTCATATTGCATAATTTGTATGGGGCTAACCATACCCTGTGTTTTAACAAGAATACCAAAGGGGAACCAATTATAAAAACGTTATAAAAAGATACACTGTGACCATTCATTAAAAAGTGAGCAGCCAGAGTACTCACGAACAAAGGGAACCCACTAGGATGACAGACCAAGCAAAACCACTATAAAACCAGTAAATAAATAATTATAAGGAATAATCAAAAACATAAAAATACCTTGGCATTGACATAAGAAAATAAATAAATTAATAGATAGATAGATATAAAAAATACATAAGAGGTAAAGATAAAGGGGAATAAATTACTAGGCCTGTATGAAACCATTAAACTAAGAATCCCCCAAAGACATCATCACATTGGAAAGGGGTAAGAAGCACTATATCTGTGTGTGCACCCTGCAATTGTAACAAATATGTGAATACAGTACTATTGCCCTTGTGTGAGTCATGATTGACACACAATACTTAGAACCAGGAAGATGAGCAATGTGGCTAGTTTTAGCTGCAGATGCTAACCTGGTAGCCTTGCAATATTACTGCTAGCTGGTTAGTCTCTGTGGGTGAGTCCACTTGGCGCCAAACCCTGATATTCAATGTCGTCACCATGGCCATGAATATCCAGGTTTTTGGGATCAGCAGGCGCATAGCTTGCCCAGTTGAAAATTGGGCCTTAAGAGTTTCAGAGGTATTGCTATCATAAAGTCTAATGAAAATCATTTTTCCTTTGTTAAACCAGGTATACCTGCAAGAGATCTCAACATCACAATGCAGAATGTTAAATCAGCTTGTAACCTTAAAACCACTTTAATACAATCCCAACCCTGGGCCCAGTATTTTTGAATGTTCAGGGAATCAAATAAGATATGAAAATATCTTCCCACTTCAGTTCCTTCAAGACCAGCACCAATTACCCTGTTCCATTTTCCATTTTATCAATAAGGCTGGGGTGATAAAAGCCCAATGGGCCAAAAAAGAGGGATTATGTAAGGGAGGCAGATATGGAAATCTCAGTTAACGGGCCCCAGAATTTTCCTCACAGCTTATGTGATAATGACTCAGCACTTCCTTATCCCATTCTTTTTCTGTACACACACCAGGATTACTGGCCGTATCCCTAAGTATTGCATAAAACTTTGAAGCAGCATTAGAGAAGACCGGCATTGTTTTATTCATCAGGGCTAAGATCCATTCCTCATCTAAATCCTAGAGATCAATGCCCAATTTTAAAATACAATGGCATTGCTGAAGCCATTGAAAATAATGCTTAGTAATAAGACTAAAGTCTTGTAGTTCTGCAAATGGTTGTAAAGTGGAATCTATGTAGCTTTTTAGGAACCTGACAGTCCATCTCATTGCTGGCCTTCCTCTTTTGCGTTGACCTTCTACCTTTCCAAGCATGATGTCTTTCTCTAACAATCTCTCTTTTCGCATGATGTGTCCAAAATATGAAAGTCAAAGTCTTGTCATCTGAGCTTCTAAAGAAAGCTTAGGTTTGATTTCCTTTAGTATTGACTGGTTTGTTCTTCAGGCAGTCCATGGTATACACAGTATTCACTGCCAGCGCCATAATTCAAAGGCATCAATTTTCTTCCTGTCTATATTTTTCACTGTCCAAGTTTCACATCCATATGTTGTTATTGAAAATACCATGGCTTGAACGAGTCAAACCTTTGTATGGAGAGAGACATCTCTGCTCTTGAGAATCTTGTCTCGGTCCTTCATAGCCATTCTGCCAAGAGCAATGCGCTGTCAGATTTCTTGACTGCTTGTTGCTTCTTTATTGATAGTTGATCCAAGTAAGTTAAAGTTGTTCACAATTTCAATTTCTTCTCCATCAATGATGAACATATTGATTTTGCCAGTTGTCATGATCTTTGTTTTCTTTACATTAAGGTGCAGGTCCATCTTAAGAATATGTTCCTTGATCTTGAGACTAAACCAAAAAAATAGAGCTAGAAATAACTGAGCACTAAGATACAAATTTATCTGTTGGAAAATTGGCCTTGAGGGACAATCCCTTCTCGCGGCCCCTCTTCCATTTTAATCAATGATAGGTTCTTATTTATATAGAACCTTTATTTTCATCATGTGAAAAAGGCACACTGTTTTGTGCCCCTACACAACTAAACATTCAAACCATTGTGAAACTGAGTGCATGACTTATAATTATATGTAACCGGGTAAGGCGGCATGTCGCCTCTCGCCCCCCCCCCCCCCCCAGGCCCCACCCCAACTTTCCTTTCCCCGACAGATTAATTCAAAACAAACACATGACAACCATTTGGGACTTAAACTGGTTGCAGCTTTAATAACCTTTTAAACACACATAATACAACATCAACACATTTTAACTCCCACCCCCCCCCAAGCAGAGCGAGCTCTCACCCGCCGTGTTAGTAGCAAGGTGACGCCGCATCTGCTTCCCCCGGGCACAGGCCCGACATTTTCCACGCCCTCCCTCTTCCGGCTTCGCCATGCTATTAGCAAAAGCCTGAGGGGTTAATCGGGTCGGGGGTACCCCACCCCCGCCCTCATGCTTGCCACCGGCTCCGGACCCCGGAAACCTCCGGGATCCCGCCAAAGGCCCCCCCCCTCCAGCTGCAACAACCCAAAACCCCCCCAACCAAAGCCTCTCCCAGCCAGGGTGGGCGGGCGGGACGTCTGGAGCCTCCAGCCTTGACCCAGCAACTGCCGATGCAGAGCTGGGTCCCCGCGCCACTCACCCCCCCCGCTGCCGGGTCCTAGCCTCCTCATTGGCTCCCGGACGTTTTAAACGCCGTGGGGAGCCAATGAGGCGCCCGGCTGCGCGGGCACCAACGAGCCGCGCGCCGCCGCCGCAACCGAGGGGGGGGGGCGAACGGCCCGCCACCCCCCCGGTTAGGAGCGGCCACGCGGACGGGGCCCGTGGCCTTGCTGTAACCGGGTAAGGCGGCATGTCGCCTCTCGCCCCCCCCCCAGGCCCCACCCCAACTTTCCTTTCCCCGACAGATTAATTCAAAACAAACACATGACAACCATTTGGGACTTAAACTGGTCGCAGCTTTAATAACCTTTTAAACACACATAATACAACATCAACACATTTTAACTCCCACCCCCCCCCAAGCAGAGCGAGCTCTCACCCGCCGTGTTAGTAGCAAGGTGACGCCGCATCCGCTTCCCCCGGGCACAGGCCCGACATTTTCCACGCCCTCCCTCTTCCGGCTTCGCCATGCTATTAGCAAAAGCCTGAGGGGTTAACCGGGTCGGGGGTACCCCACTCCCGCCCTCATGCTTGCCACCGGCTCCGGACCCCGGAAACCTCCGGGATCCCGCCACCGGCTCAGGTCAGCCACGACCAGAGCCGCCCCCCAAAGGTAAGCTGCGACCAGCCCTCGCCCCCAACGGAATACCTTCCAAGGCCTCCTGCCAATCGTTAAGCAGTAAATCTAGCCCTATCGGGGACAAGTGCACGCCATCCGGCCTATAGAGGCCAGGGCAGTCCACGTCCACCCAAGGGTGAAAAATTTGACAGCCCCCTTGCTGGCCCACCCACCGGCCAATTTGACGGTTAATTTTGGTCACACCCCGTGACCACCGTCGCTGAGCCCTACAGGACGGCCTTGGAATGATATCCGAACATAGCAATAATACATCCGGAAACATCCCCAAAACCACCCCAAAGTCCTTGATAGCTGCTCGAATCAACTGCCGGCAAGTCCATGAAGCGAGATCGTTGCCACCTAAGTGGAGCAGTAACACATCCGGGGCGCCTCTGGTATGCTGGAGGTGCCGAAGCAAAGGCAGGAGTTGGATCCACCGGAGTCCGCGCTCGCCCAGCCATGTGATCGTCACCGCCTGCTCGGAAAGTCCCAAATTCAGCCCCATTGGGCGCGTCGCTGCTCGCCGACCCGCCCAGAAGACAAAGGAGTGGCCAAGAATCCAGCAGCTTCTATGCCCCACATCTGAAAGACAAAGAAATAGCCCCGTTAGTGCCCCCCCACTCCCCTACAAACGCACATAGCTGTGGAAAGCTCCTGACCACCAACGCCCAATGCGCTGTATCTCCTGATCGGGCAGCCCGGCCACCGCCGCACTGGTCGCCGCCCCGATCCGGAAGGAATGAGGGGCGAAGGCACCAGGGTCCTCACCTATCTGTCGTAATGCTAGCCGTAGCACTGCGGTAAATTGGAAACGCGTAAGAACCCGCTCGTCCTGATGGATAAAAAGGCTACCGCCAACCTCCGGACGAACGCGTAAGTACGCTTGCAGTAACGCGACCGGACACGAGGGGGAACCCTGAACCGCAGCCAAGTCCATCCACATACCTTTTCCCGCCTGATCCATCTTAGAACGGGCAAGGCGGATACGAACCCTACTCCCGAGCAAGTGCACGTGATGCACATGCACCTCCCTCCCATTGTGAAGCCGTCCCGACTCCGAAACCAGCTCGCCCACCCGAAATGCGCCGAAAAAGGCTAACGAAAAAACGGCCCGAAAGAGCACCCCTTCATAGTAGGAGGCCACCACCTGCGGCAAGGCCCCGCATAACCGATGCAGTAAGTCATGAGTAATAGGACGCCGCCAATCCCCGGGCGAGGGACTGGACCGCTCCCAACCCCGCAACAATGTACGCGTTAAAAATCCCCCTCCCGCCCCCCCCCACCCGATAGCCCGTGCGAAAAAGGCAAATCCTGCTAAGTTCCTTCGGACAGTGGTCCGTGACAGGCCCTGTTCCTTAGCCGCCGCCACATACTGACCCAGAAGCAGATCCGACGCTGGCCCGGGACGCCATCCATGGAGTAGCAAGAAGGACACCACACTGCAGTAGCCACGTTGATACGTGACCCATGTCGCCGAGGAGACGGACTTCTGCAACAGCTCGATCATGGCTGGAGGCCAATCCGCCATAAATGCTCCGGGACCGCAGATCCCACGTCATCCGCATCTGGCGCCAAGGTCCGAAACAGCGCCCACTTGAAACGGGAAAGAGCATCGGCAATCTGGTTATGACTCCCCGGAATATGACGAGCCTTAATCACTAAATTCAACTGCAAGCATGAAAAGACCACCTGCCGCATCAGGTCAGTTACCGGCTGACATCTTGGGGAATAGTTATTGATCACCGACACTACCGCCTCGTTGTCGCACCACCAGCGCACTCTGCGATTGCGGAGTCTATCCGGCCACAACGACAGGACCACCAAAATGGGAAACAACTCGAGGAAGGTAATATTCCTCGTAAGCCCCACCGCTCGCCAGGATTGAGGCCAGCCTTCTGCGCACCATGCGCCCCCAAAATAAATCCCCAAACCGGAACCCCCTGCTGCATCAGTATACAACTGCAGATCCGCAGAAGTCACCTCCGGGTCTCTCAGCACTGTGGTACCATTAAAGTCACGAAGAAAATCGTCCCAAATCCGCAGGTCTGCCCGCAAGCTGCGTGACATCCGAATCCGATGATGCGGCCTAGAGACGCCTGCAGTAGCTGCGGACAACCGGCGCAAGAACACTCTCCCCATCGGGATCACCCGACACGCAAAATTCAGGGACCCCACCAAAGACTACATCTCCCGCAGCGTTAGCTTACTAGAACCCAGCGCATCGGCGACCAACACCCGCAGACTCGTAACTTTCTCCTCCGGCAAGCGGGCCACCAACGCCACGGAATCCAACTCCACTCCCAAAAAGGTAAGAGTAGTCGCCGGACCCGCCGTCTTTTCGGATGCTAATGGAACACCCCACACTCGGGCCAACTGGACAAACCCATCCAACAAAGCCTTGCACTGCCCCATATGCGCCGGCCCCACGAAGAGGAAGTCATCTAAGTAATGCACTACCGAGCCGCATCCCACCCAGTCCACGAATGCCCAGTGTAAAAAGGAGCTAAACTG
Source organism: Ichthyophis bannanicus (assembly GCA_033557465.1). Taxonomy (NCBI): domain Eukaryota; kingdom Metazoa; phylum Chordata; class Amphibia; order Gymnophiona; family Ichthyophiidae; genus Ichthyophis; species Ichthyophis bannanicus. The sequence continues at coordinate 572,718,876 of CM066032.1, forward strand.
TTCGAAATACGCACAGGAAATAGAACAGCCCATAGGCATGCATTTATCGAAGTAAAATTGCCCTTCGAAGCAAAACCCCAACAAATGGAAAGCAGAAGGGTGCACCGGCAATAAACGGAAAGCGGATTCAATATCCACTTTTGACATCAAGCACCCCGGCCCACAGGCACGTACAAGCTCAACAGCCTCATCAAAGGATGCGTAACGTACGGCACACAAAACCTTAGGAATGTGATCATTAACTGAGGAACCAATAGGAAAAGAAAGATTATGTATCAGGCGATACTTCCCCGGCTCCTTCTTTGGAATGATACCCAACGGAGAAACCACAAACTCTGCAAAAGGTCGCTCTCCGAAAGGACCCGCCACCCTACCTAAGGCCAGCTCAGTTGCCAACTTATCTCGTACCAGCTGCGTGAAACGCCGCACCGAAGGCGAATTCCGCGCCTTGTGTACCCCTACACTGCCCACCACCGGTATGGGAAACCCCTCCTTAAACCCGTATTCCAAAAGACCGCTGACCTGTCGCTTCGGATACTTCCTAAGCCACGGGCCTAACCCATCAATCGCAACCGGGGTGGGGGCCAAACTCCAGACATCCCCATTACTTGTGGCTGGGGGCTGGCACGCCCCTGCCACTCTTCTTGACACACTTGAGGGCTGAGTGACCCCCATTACAGACGGAGCAGGCGTGCCGGAATTTGCAATCCGGAAAGGGGCAGGAAGACTTGTTGAAGCGCCAGCACAAGTCCCCCGCTCCCCCCCCCCTGGAGTTCTCTGCAAAACAGGGGGCACGCCCGATCGAAAGGGCCGATCCGCCCGCGCAGGGGTGGCTACTCCACCTCTTTGCCCACCCATACTTCCCCCGCCAGGTCTGATCGCCATCTGCGTTAGCCAAAGATTAATGTCCTGCATACCCCACGACAACAGGCGATTCTCCTCCATCTTATCACGGAATTTCTCATCATAGTTGAGCCAAGCCCAACCGTCATGAGTCTGTGAGGCCTCCAGTATGGAATCCGCGTAAGCCAACAGCATACCGTACTGCTCCGGATGCGAATGACCCCATACACTCGCCAAACGCAAGAAAGACCGAGTCCAATTAACCACATTCCGAGCCACTCTCTTGACCCTACCCGCCTTCTCGTCCTCCTTACGCTTCCGTCGGCTATCCCCCGACCGTTTTCGACCTTCGAGTAAGCGGAAAATATCTACGTAGCGACGTTTTACAATCTTTTTCCGCAGAGTCTTTGGCACCCCCTCTCATAACTCCGAGAAAAACGCCACCGAAGGCACCGAACCCACCTGTCCCACGCCGACCTCCCCGCCAGTGGCCCGCGGACTCCCGGCCAAGTCGTCTGACACCGAGCCGGACGAAGACTCAGAAGTTGAAGAAGAGGAGGACCCCGAACGCTGCCGCCGGTGACCGGAACACCGCTTGCGCTTGGTCGCTCGCTTCTTACCCCCTCCCCTGCCCTCACCCTAGTAGCCAACTCACCTGCCACTGGTGCTGCTACCTCGGAAGACACGCCCGGCTCCGGTGGCGTCAAAGCTGATGCTTCCGCTCCTCCTCCGCTTCCGACAGACACGGGGCCTCCACTTGTGCTCGCCCTCCCTCCGTCCAGCTCTCCAGCAGGAGCCCCCCACGGTTGCCCCAAGTAGGGCCAGCCAGTCGAAACCTGCAGAGAAAAAACAGGGAAAGGCGAAGGAACACCCGCCCCCGGCCAAGGCGGCTGCCATGCCCCTAGCCATTCCGCGCGGGAAGAGCCTTGACCCCCGCACTGCCAATGCGCCCACATGGGGGAATAGGCTGTCCCAGCAGGAGCAGATCCACCCCCCGGACTCGCAGCGTCCATAACCACAGTGCTCGACTGAGGAGCCGCCCCTTCACTCACCCCCGTGGGACCTATAGCCACCCCCAAGCCACCGGGGGCCTCTCCCCGCCCCAAAGCACCGCTAGCCGGGGCTGCTGACCTACCACGCCGGCCCCCAGCTAACCGGCCATCCGAAACCCCCCTACCCACCCGCCCCCACGGCCTGGTGACAGGGCTAGTACCACGGTCGGACGCTGGGCCACGGCTCGGAGCCCTGCCCCTGGTCCCTCTTCCAAGAGGAGCCGAGCGCCCCAACGGAGCAGGCTCTCCCCTCCGAGGACCGGCCGGCTTAGCCTTCCCAGGCCCGTGGCGCTTACTGGAACCCCCTTCATTCCTCCACCGGCCATGGGCTCACTTATTTATTTATGTATTTATTTATTTTATTTTATTTTATTTTATTATTCTTATTATTTTTTTTATAAGGAGAGAGGGGATTCCCTGCGTGTCCAAATTAAAGAATTATTAATTTATTTATAAAGTGTGGTAAGGGGATAGAAGACTACCCCACAGAGCCCAAACAAACTTGCCTGGAGAGCCACGAGCCTCCCGACTCCCCCGCCGCTGGATCGCTGCCCCCAGAGCTCCAAAGACGGCGCCGCTTCACGTGCTGCCTCACGCTGCTGCCCTAGGCCCTCACAACCAACGACTATCGTGCGCAGCAAGCCCGCACACGTCTGGAGCCTCCAGCCATGACCCAGCAACTGCCGATGCAGAGCTGGGTCCCCGCGCCACTCACCCCCCCCCCCCCCGCTGCCGGGTCCTAGCCTCCTCATTGGCTCCCGGGCGTTTTAAACGCCGCAGGGAGCCAATGAGGCGCCCGGCCGCGTGGGCACCAACGAGCCGCGCGCCGCCGCCGCAACTGAGGGGGGGGGGGCGAACGGCCCACCACCCCCCCGGTTAGGAGCGGCCATGCGGACGGGGCCCGCGGCCTTGCTGTTCTTTAAACCGCAGTAATTAACTCAATAAACTGCAGTGAACACACTACAGTTACAAATAGGAAAGCTCAAAAACTTCCATGCACTTATCTTGAGAAAATGATCCCCATAAACAATCTTACATGTAGAGAGGCTTCCCTTGAAAATCTTCACTGCATCAACAAAGTCTTGAAAACCTTTGCGGCATCAACAACGAACACAGCACTGCGTTTAAGACACTTAGTCGTACATGTCCTGCTTTAACGCTCCAGGATCCACAATAGTAAATGGCACCCAAACCGTTTGGACACCAAAAAAGCTCAGCTCAGATTTATGCCACTTGATCACTAGAACCAATGGATCACAACCAAAAGAACCAATCACCAATCGCCACATCACAAAAGACTTGCCCAATCAAGTTCTTGATTCAACCCATTCGGTGACACTTATGGCCACAGATCTATCATCTTCCATGGAACCAAGTTTCAAAGCTAATCAAGCTACTTTTGCATTCTTGGAGGAGCAGATTCAACTGTTAGCTCAAAGACTGGCATTATTTGATGATCATGATTCTCTGTCACGGTCCTCCTCTTTTTTGTACCTTTTGAATTTAAATAAAAAAACTTGTTAGGATTCAATTGCATGAGGCTACAATGATTCAATACTTAGGGATATGTTTACTAAACAGTCTTAATGTTACCGGCGCTAGTTGCAGCGTTAATGTGAAGAATCTCATATAAGGTAATGGGTGTTCCGGCGGCAAGGTAGCAAGAATATGTATCGCGTGATAGAGGGCGCCTTGGCTCATTAACGCACGGTAACATTAAGTCTATGCTAGCGCTATGCTAGAAGCTATAGAGATGTAGCCCACTGGTTATGACAATGACTGTGGTGGCAGAGGTCATGAGTTCAATCCCACAGTGGTGTTATTTGATAAGGATGTCTGAGGGATTTCCTATTAATTTGAATCAGTGCTGCCAGCAAAAATACCCTCACAGTGCCGTAACCTAAGGTGCCTCAAAGGCGCCTTATAAGGCGCCCCATAGGGCACATTATAAAATGCCCTGTCTGCCAAGGCACCTTATAATGTGCCCTATAGGGCACCTTATAGAGTGCCCTATAGGGCACCTTATGAGGCACCTTAAGGTTACAGCACTGTGAGGGTGGTTTTGCTGGCAGCACTGATGTAAATTAAAAGGTAACCCCTCAGAGAGCCCTAATAAAGAACACCACTGTGGGAGTGAACCCATGACCTCTGCCTCCTCAGTCATTGCTGTAACCAGTGGGCTATAGCTCTATAGCTTCTAGTATAGCACTGGCTGGCTAAAGAAAGACTGCAGGTCACTGCACAAACTGTGCAGTTCCTGTGCTCACCCTGAGGGTGAGGTGGGGTGCCCAGCACCAGGTCCACAGCACCTGGCTTAGCTGAGATAGGCTGTGCTGCAGGTCCCCATCAGTGCCAGTGTGTGAGAGGTAGTCCTTGCAGACACATCTATAATACACCTGTGTCCATCTGTATTTCCCAGTCACATCTAGCCCTTGTGGACTATGATGCACCCAGAATAGTGCATAACCAGTGTGGTTGCCATGGTCACATGTTATAGGAGAAGGGTGTTGTGTTGTATGGACCCAAAAGCAGATTATGTAGCACCACCCAATCCACGCTCTCTGGTTCAGGATGGGGGACAGGATCTCCCACCAACAGATCCACACTCTACATCAGAGGCAGTAGAGGGGACTAACACCACAGTCCTGCTGGGGAATAGGCACCCTCCAGAGCAGTCAATACAGATCTGTACATATTTCATAGGGCACTGGCAGACAGGCAGTAGGCAAGGAAAAGCTCCCCACCCCACAATCTGACATTCACCAACAGAGGGCACAGTCAGTCTCCACCTGCTGCACCCTGCAAGGTGTTCCAGCCATACACATGCTAACTTCACACAGTCTGCTAGATAGTACATAGTGCATGTTCCTGGAGAAACTGTGTGCCCCCAAAAGTGGGATGTAAGCACACACACCAAGCAAGTAAGTCAGTGATTGGGCCCCAGAAAAGAGAACTCATAGATATCACTTAAGAGAAATGTTGTATAGCACTATAGAGGAACCTAGCCATGCCATGGTCACTGCTCAGTCAGGGTGAGAGTGACCTCCCAGCATGACATGCTGTGGCCACACTATCCGTGCAGGTGGTGGTCGGGCACTACAATGTCCCAGCCATTGCCCTATGCCCTGTGCAGATGCATCCTGCCCAGACCGCCGTGTCCGGGCCATACCCACAAGACCTTGCTCCACATTATGCACATTGGCAGGCTAACACTGGAAACAGTGCAAGCATTGGGGGTTCAGTAAGGTATAGGCAGCCACAACACACTGGATAGACATAAACACGTTTCCACACATATTTCAGCATTTATTTATTGTTCTTTATTGTTCTTTTATACCGCACTCTTTTTCATCAGCGCGGTTTACATTAAACAGAAATACTCATTACAATCAACAAATTGTGATAAGTTTACATATAACAGGAGTAGTCAACTGGGAATTTAACTTTGGGAAACTTTGTACATATTTGTAAATAACATATATACAGGGGATAGGATTTCTTAGTTACATCTTGAGTAAATAAGGTATATACAATTTTACTGTGCATGTTAGAGGGATGGTGATGAGCATTGTGCACAGATAGTGGTGGTTGGCAGCCCAGGCCACCACACCAGTCCTGGGCACAGTGCAGGCATTGCTAAGGTATGCAGGTGCTAGTATTGGTAGCTGCTGCTCCACGCAGGGCCCAACAGCCTGACTCTCCATGAGGCTTTGTATAATGGAGCCAGTGGGTGTGAGTGTTTGTGCCCCTGTTGGCTGATACTCTAGGGCAGTGGTTCACAACTCTGGTCCTGGAGGGCCAAACACCATTCAGGTTTTCAGGCTGTCCCTAATGAATATGCATGAGATACATTTGCATTCAATGGGGGCACTGCATAGCAATGCATCTCATGCATATTTATTGGGGACAGCATGAATTTCTGAATGGTGTTTGGCCCTCCAGGACTGCAGTTGGGAACCTCTGCTTTAGGGACTACACATGTTTATGGTCTATGTGAGCTGTAGGGTAAAATTTAGGGACATGGTCTGCAGGAGCCACAGCTGGGACTTGAACCTGTGACCTTTTGCCCCTGAACACACTGGCTGTGTGTACTGCACCAAACTGCTGCCACAGGGGCAGGTCATTCCCTGCGGATACCATTACTGTTCATCAGACAGTCCTTGTCTGTTGCACTGCACGCCACCCACCTGAACAGGGCTTGGCCTTGGTGTGCTGCGGGCAGGTGCCACTGCCCCCTCCACAACCAGCACCCCTCTGCCACCATTCTGACATGCCCTTATGCCGGTGGTGCACAGTCTCAGGCCATCCAGTGTGCCGGTAGGCGGCTGCCTATCGTGTGGGATCTGGGATAGGGGTGCCTACATAGACATCTGTGCTTCCCCCCGGCACCACCTATCCATGTTATGTGCCCTTTGGGGTACCTGCTGGGTACTGTCCCCTGGGACACTGTGGGACACACACTCATGGGAATGTTTGACCTTGGTCAGTTGCTGTCTTGCTGATTTTCAGTTTCTGCGTTCCTATGTGCCACCTTGGCATCTGCCTAGTCCACCCTGTACCCCAGCTGCCCCACTCCATGTCCCGCCTTCAGCCCCCTGTACCCCATTTGCAGCCTCAATGTTGTGCCCTTTCGTACTTGGGCACTATGCTGTTGCTGCACATGTACCACTACTATCACTTTTCTTGGTTTCCCTGCTTTTGCTGTACATTGCTGACTGAAATGGTTTCTCTCTCCTGCAAATGTGCCTCTAACGAGAGGTTTTCACTGGCGTTAAATTTCAGACCTTTATTTCACAGCGTTAGTGTGCCTGGAGCCTCTCCCCGCCCACTCTTCGCCCATTGACCCCCTTCTATACTTACTCCACCCTCTGTGCGCCTTAACACTGCCAGAGACGTTATCGCACGATAAGTAATGTTATTGCATGGTAATTTAACATTATCGTGCGATAACATTACTTATCACACGATAACGTCACCGCTGTGACATTAGCGCTGTTTATTAAACATACCCCATAAAGTCTAAAATGAGTCCAGATTATGGTGATTTTTATGCTAAATGGAACAGTGTGGACCTTATAGCTTTGTTAGGGGAAAGACTTAATGTACAAGCAGTTAAATTACAACAGGATGTTTCTTCTTTAGAAGATAAATTAAAATCATTAGTGTCAGTGGATCGTTTCCAGACACAAAAAGAAGATGTATCGTCCCAGAATGATCAATTTCAAGATTATTTGAAATCTATAAAAATTAAGAAATTCAATCGGGACAAACAGGATTATGAATTAGATCAAGTGTACACTTGGGCAAAGAAGAACTCCACACAACAGAAAAAATGTTTTTTTTTAAATCTCTTCGGATGATTCTGATTTAGGGGTATCTTCAGGCCAACCTATCTCTGTGGATCATTCTTACCCACAGAAGCAGGTTTTTTACAGAGGCTGGAATCGATGTCGGGGCCGAGCCCGGAGACCCCAGGGGAATTTCTCAGCAGATCGATCACAAGGTCCGATTACACGGACCCGATCCAAAATTCAGTAATCAATTTGTCTTCATATCCTCTTTCAAAAGCACAAGAATCTGTCTTAAATCTGGGTTTATCTTTTGTACCATTGGTCCATTACAAACCTTTTCAAATGTGTATAGCTCTTTGCCATTTTTTCAGGAAATTGCTATTCACACATTTGTGTGCATCACATGATATTGCATTTGATCTTTCAGTGGTTAGGGCACCATCTAAATGGATCCCTTCAGGTAATTTGGATCCGCTTATATTGACTTTTCAGAAATTGGTGCTAAGGGATGTGGATCATTTAGAAATATCAAATCTAAGATCTAAGTTTCATAATCTGACTAGAGACCAATGGAAAGCAGTAAAAGAACTATGGAAAAACCAAGAGATAGTGATTTGTCGAGCTGACAAAGGGGGGTGCTACAGTTGTACAATCTTTAGACCAATATCGATCACATTTACTTGGTCAGCTTAATAATGGATTTACTATTGTTTATTATAAAAGAACCCAATTAAAAAATTGCAAGAAGAAATACAACAATTGATGCAGGAGGCTTTTGTGCAAGGTTGGATTACTAAATGGGAATTACAATTTTTGACTCCAAAACATCCTGTTATATCTGGCACCACCGGGCAGGCCTATTGTGTCCTGTTGGGGATCAATATTGGAACCATTGTCCAAGTTTTGTGATGGTTTTTTACAGCCTTGTTCACAAAAAGTACTGTAGATTCCTTTATAAAAGATACTACTCATTTTATTTCTAAGCTAAATTCCATTACTGATTCTGTTGTGTCATTTTGGTTGGTATCTTTAGATGTAGCAGCTTTACATACCAATATTGAACAAAAGAAGCTTTGCAAGTAATTTCAGGTTTGGGCATCACCATACCATCCAGATTACCTCATTTATTTTTTCAACAACTTTTATGGATAGTATTGATGAAAATCTATTTTCAATATGAACAAAAATATTATTTACAGGTTCATGGGATAGCAATGGGAGCAACAGTGGCTCCTTCAGTGGCAACTTTATATTTAGCGGATTTTGAATCCTCTTTAGTATATATATCTTCATGGTTTTCTAAAGTAAGTCTTTGGACTAGATTTTTGGATGATATATTTTTTCTTTGGAAAGGGACTGAACAATTATTGTTTGCTTTTGTAAATTGGTTAAACACTCTTAGAACCAATATAAAATTCACTAAGCATCATCATTTTCAGCAATTGGAGTTTTTGGAGGTACTAGTTCTTAAACAAGAGGTTAAACTTTATACTACCATGTGTAGAAAGGAGGTTCAAAGAAATACGTTGCTTCAATTTTCAAGTTTCCACCCTGTGCCCCTTAAAAAGGGTCTTCCATATGGCAATTCCTTCATCGTTGATGGATTTGTTCAAATACAGAGGACTTTGTACATCATGTTAAAGATCTGTTCAAACGTCTACAACAAAGAGGGTATCCTAATGATGTGTTGAAGGTGGCATATAAAAAAGCACATTTTACCCATCGTGAGTGGCTCTTGTCACCTACATCTACATCACAGAATACTTCATCAGGCTTGGCTTTTTCGTCCTTGGATTCATCTGATAAATCTGAGAAGTTCATTGGTATATTTCCATATATAATTATTCTAACAAAATCAGACAAATTTTGAAAAAAACATTGGGAAATCTTATCATTACACCCGTGTTTTCAAAAGCCATTGTAAATAGCTGGCACTAGAGGTTCTAATCTTCGTGATCTTATTGGGATTACAACATCTTTCTCAGATAGAGTACCTCAAAAGCTGGATCTGATTCTTTGGGACATTATGCATGTGGAAATTGTGACTATTGTGCATAATCTATAAATGGATATGAATGGGGTTTTCCGAATTCAATTAAAAAATATCAAACTATGTGGAACACTATCTGTTCCACAGCCTTTGTGGTGTATTTGTTATTGTGCCCGTGTTCATTCATTTGGTTCATGTGCTTTTAAGTGAGCATGCGTCTCGTTTAAGAAAATGGACATTTAGTGCTTCTATAGTTCAACATTGTCTGGACAATGATCATTCCTTTTGTGATTTGAGATGGTGAGTTTTGAATTTCATTTTTGAGAATCCCCATGGTGGCAACAGAGAACAAAAATTTCAATACTGTGAATAGTCCTGGATTTTCAACCTGTCATCAGTGTCTCCGAATGGGTTGAAATAAAGAAGTTGATTGGGCAAGTCTTTTGTGATGTGGCGATTGGTTCTTTTGGTTGTCATTCATTGGTTTATTAATCATGTGGCATAAATTTGAGCTAAGTTTTTTTAGTGTGCAAAAGGTTTGGGTGCCATTTACTATTGCGGACTCTGGAACGTTGAAGCAGGGCGTGTACGATTTAGCATCCTAAACGCAGTGCTGTGTTCGTTGTTGATGCTGCAAAGGTTTTCAAGACATTCTTGATGCCATGAAGGTTTTCAAGGGAAGCCTCTACATGGAATATTGTTTATGGGGATCATTTTCTCAAGATAAGTGCATGGAAGTTTTTGAGCTTTCCTATCTGTGACTGTAGTGTGTTCACTGCAGTTTATTGAGTCAAACACTGCGGTTTAAAGAAGATAAAATTAGAAGTCATACACTCAGAATGTTTTAGTTGTGTAGGGGCAAAAACAGTGTGCTTTTTTCACATGATGAAAATAAAGTAACCGAGGTAGCTCGGACACGGTGCTCCGGGCCCCTCAAACCATCCACCCCTGCCCCCTCCCCCATTTTTGCCCCACCCTCTTATCCCACAGAATACACACACACACACACCACTTCTTGGGAAAACACAGGTCGCAGCTTTATTAACTTTTTAACATACCGAACATTACAGTTCAAGAATAATCCCCTTAACAATCCAAACATCAGAGTAATGCCTCACCAGCCATTCTCTTAGCAAGGTGACCCGCAGCGGAGCAATGCCTCACCAGCCATGTTAGCAAGGTGACCCCGCCTCCGCTTGCCGCGGTCATGCCAACCGCAATCTTCCTAATCCCCTTTCCCTGACCTCGCCATGTAAGCAAAAGTCAGCCAGGGGATGTCCGGGTCGGGGGCACCCCGCCCCCGGCCCAAGTATAGCCTAAGGCTCCGGACCCCGGAAACCTCCGGGATCCCGCCCCCCCCCCAGCTGCGACACCCCTTCAGCCCCCCACCTCACATCCCTAACATAGGGAGGGAGGGAGGGAAGCAGGCCTCGTTCCCCGAGGTGGAGCAGGAGCTTCGGCAGCCGTTGCCGACTCCCGACTCCTCCCCACCCAGGCCACGCCTCCCGCCTCCCAGACTCCACCGCGCTCCTGCGCGCGGCTGGAGCCAGGAAACCCCACCAGCGCCCTCCACGTCATTGCGCTCTCACCCCCGCCCCTCCCCCCCCGCCGACATCCGCGGGCCAGGGTCCCCGCACCGGCCGAGCACCCGGTTACCATCGGCCGCCGGGACCCTGCCCCGCGGCCTTGCATTAACCGAGGTAGCTCGGACACGGTGCTCTGGGCCCCTCAAACCATCCACCCCTGCCCCCTCCCCCATTTTTGCCCCACCCTCTTATCCCACAGAATACACACACACACACACACCACTTCTTGGGAAAACACCGGTCGCAGCTTTATTAACTTTTTAACATACCGAACATTACAGTTCAAGAATAATCCCCTTAACAATCCAAACATCAGAGTAATGCCTCACCAGCCATTCTATTAGCAAGGTGACCCACAGCGGAGCAATGCCTCACCAGCCATGTTAGCAAGGTGACCCCGCCTCCGCTTGCCGCGGTCATGCCAACCGCAATCTTCCTAATCCCCTTTCCCTGACCTCGCCATGTAAGCAAAAGTCAGCCAGGGGATGTCCGGGTCGGGGGCACCCCGCCCCCGGCCCAAGTATAGCCTAAGGCTCCGGACCCCGGAAACCTCCGGGATCCCGCCACCGGCACAGCGGACATTAATGTCAGGTCTAAGGCACCCCGCCTCGGACCCCAGTGCGGCCTAGAGCTCCGGATCCCGGACACCTCCGGGATCCCTCCTCCAGCACTGGCGACATTAATGTCCCGAAGCCACCCCCCCCAACCAAGCTGCGACGAGGTGCACCCCCTGCCGAATCACACATACCAAGCCCACCGCCAGTGGTGGCTAAGCACTCCGACACCCTTAGCGGAAAAGTACTCCCGCTTCCCCGACAACCATATGCTCGCACCTCAGGAAGGCCGGAATATCCAGCTGCCTGATTCGCACTGCCGAGTCCCCCCCCCCCCCCCCCCAATGCTTAGTTTTTTTTGTTGTTGTTTTTTTTTGGAGTACAATCCCGCAGACGAGAACCTGATAACCGACCACAGCCGCAGGCCGCTCCACAACCCTGTCGACGCCCCCCAACCCGGAACTGGAGCCAAACCGGCTTCCGCCATGGAGCCCCCAGCCAAGGTCGGGGCCCGCCACACAATGTCCCCCCCAATCATCAGCTGAGGGGTCCCGATCGACAACCCCAAACTCCCTTGAACCATCCCCCTACGAGGGAAGGAACCATGGGCCATATAACCTTAAGCTGTTTGTCCTGCCGATGGCCGACAGCAACAATCACGGGACCCCCACCCCCCGGGAGCCAAAACCAGCTGGAAAAACCCTGGCACCCCATCCGCCGTTGCTTAACTCTACGCCCGGCAACCCTCCCGTGACCCCTCAACGAGTCACCCCCCCCAAAGCCGGCGGAACATGCCGCAACCACCGCCGCCCCGCCAACGTACTGCCGCCTGCTTTCCTTACAGACTACAACCCACCCCCCTTTTGCGGTAGCTTGCCCCTGCCCCACCAAGATAACATGCCCTGAATTATACCAGGCATCCTTGCCCGGAAGAGGGAGGCAGCAGACGTAACATCCGTCCAGTGCAAACAGGGCCACCAGTCCCCGGTAGCCCCCATGTAATAGGCCGCTGGACGTCCGGAGGCACTGAGCCAAACACCCCCCCCCCCTGTCTCCAGTCGGAATGCCCGCCTCTCGCGGTTTCATGCAGGGCCCCCCAACCTTTCTGGACCACCACCATCCCCTGCTGTGGACTGGGAAACCGAACACCACCCCGTCATGCAGGACCTCCCGACCCTTCTGGCCCGCCAACGACCGGAAAGCCATCCGTCACCCCGTGAGAGCCAGCGGGGATACGCAAGCCCGATCGCCCGCATTCGGCCACAACATGCTCACACCCGTCACTCCACTGCCAATTGATGCATTGTCACTCCCACACCATGCTCGTGGTTGCGCTTGACACCCCAGCCCCCCCATGTCGACAGCTCACGACAGGCTAGTGAGCCTTAGAGTGTATTAAAGCCAAACTCGCGACGAGCTGTCAAATATGCCACACGACCCCAGCCGGAATAACCGGACCGATAACTGGCGGTCCCAGCCGAAATAGCTGTCGTGCCCATGAAAGTCGCTCCCCAGACCACATCGACCCCCCCATCCACATGCCTGTCAATTAATCCGTCATACCTCGATGCAGCCCCTGCCTCCGGAAGTTGTCACCGCCCACGGCCTCGGCAACACCACCAGCAGGGGGCCGGGAACCTCGCCAGTGCGAACTACGAAGAAGCCTACCCCAGACACTACCTGCCTCCCGCCATCAAGACCGTCATCCAACGGGTGACGATCCCCCGCTCCTTAAACGGCAGCCGCAGGCCCAATAGGCAATCCTCAGTATCGGGTCTTCTTCCGAACCCTGAGCATACCGCCACTCTACCCCACAGGCAATTAGCTCCCAACCCCCCACGGACGGTACTGCACCCCAGCACCCATTCACTACCCGGGCACACCGTTCGACCGGCCCAACTCCTCCCCCCCCCCCCAGCCATAGCCAGAACAGCTGAAATCATGAAAGGAACAAAGCACAGCCCATAGTCTTGGAATGTCGAACAAACCTCCCCTTTCACGGTCGTCCCCCCTCTGAGCCCGAAATCGCCTAACCCGTAACCCCCACCCCGTTTTGAATACCCATACGGGGGCTCAGTTCAGCCTACCGGCGGCTCAACCTCCCGCTCCCCCCACCATGCAAGGAAAGCGCCACCACCGAGGCAAATTTCCCGCTTAGGACGCACGAGCAGTTGCTCGGTCCGAACACTCCATACCGCCCAGAAACCCCCCCCCCCAATCCTCCCACCGCTCCACCGTGAGTCTTGCCGCAGCCCATTGCGGAAGGCCCGTAACCGCTTAATAGTAATAGGCCACCTACCCCTCCTCAAGAGCCTGAGGGACTGGCCCCGGCCATGCAACGGGCCCCCCCATTCCACTAATTACGTGAATCATTCCTTGTCTTTATTATTAACATTACAGTTTCGGATTTTGTTTCGTGACCTATTTAGGTATACAGTAAAGCCTTCCCAGATGCTTGAACGATCACCCCCACGGACCGAGGAAACAGGTTGATATTCGCAGTCCCAGCTGGGCCAGAAAACCGCTGGCCCTCTGCCTCCTAGCTGTTAAGTCCCCAGCACTCCTGCCCGACTGGAAGGATCCCCTTGCCCCCCCCCCTTGTCACCTGGGCAAGCATTAACTGCCCTACCCAACCTTTCGACGAGGCCCCCTCCCCCCCGACCCGAGCACCTTCTCCGACCGTTAATTTAATAATTTTGTCGTGCCGTTATTTTGTTTTATTTTATTTATTTATTTATTTATTTATTTTTTTGTTTTGGATACCGCTACCTGCTCCGTTCCATCCCACTGCAACACCCACCCCCTGGACCCTCTACCATCCCCTTTTTAAGGCGAAACAATCCGCAGAACACCGCTTCCAATTCCCCGGCACACAATCTTCAGACTGTACACCCGCCCATTCTCATCCAGCACGCCGCTTCCCATCCCGTACCCTTTTCGTCCCACTCCACGCGTACGAATAGTGTGCATCCGGCACGATGCTTCCCCCCCCCCCCCGCGCCCTTTTCGCCCCTCCCCGCGGACACATAGTCAGAGCCGCAGGGGTCGACGGCTCCGCATAGTGGCGCCGCCAACACTAAACCGCTAGGGCCAGCATGCCGTACCCCGCTCCCTCCCGCGATCTCATGTGCAGCACCTTCCCCCCAGTCCGCCAGCACTCACCCGCTGCCCCGGCGTCACCCCTCTGCTGCCAATGGATGCAGCAACCAGAGTCCACTGTCCTTGGTCCACTGCCGCAGCCCATCCTTCTCCAAGTGCTGATCGCCATCTGTTGTCCCATCCCTTGTCACTTGCAGACTTGTAGACGGCACCCAGTCCGTAGTTGCCTCCCCCGGTTGCCGTGATCCTTCCGCACTCTCTCGAGACTCCTCTGGTATCTGGCACCTGGCTGCCTCTCCAGCGTCCATGTTTCGGAGACCCGCTGGAACACTCACTCCAAGTCCTCTTGAGTTCTGAGACGCTGCAGCTACCTGGGGTGGATGATAAGAAAAGACAGGGGGGGAGGGGAACAACGACTGCCAAGATGGCTGCCACGCCCCCACCCAATCCACCCGTGATGATCCTTGACCACCCTCCCTCCAAGACTCCCATGCCACAGGACTATATGCAGCATAATACCCTTCTTGCAGAGCAGTCCAACACCCCCTGCCCCTTACCCCCCATCCTCCCCTTCCATACGCAGGGACCCCTTGTCCCACTTCCACTCCCCCCTCCGCTCAGGATAAATTGCAACCCACTTGTCCCTGATGCTCTCTGCTCCCCACCCCCAACTGAGACAGACATGCCGTGGGACCCCCCCCTGTAATCCCCTAGCAACCTCGTCGCGGCTGGTCACTTGCCCCCTCATAAAATGCCCCCAATGACCTCTAACCTGCTGGCCTCGGTCCCCAACACTGCTCCCTCCTCGTCTGGGTAACTCAGGAAGGGCGCCCAATTCACTCGCATACCCTTCCCCTTGAATAGGGCACCTGTCGTGTGCTACTGTGCTGTAGCGTCCCCTATGCCCTTTAGTATTCTTTCCCCCCCTTACCTCTGGTATTCCCCCCCCCACCACCACTTCCGGTATTAGCCCCCCCACCTCTGGTATTCGCCCCCACCCTACCTTTGGTATTCGCCCCCACCCTACCTCTGGTATTCGCCCCCACCACTACCTCTGGAATGCACTCCCCTGTCCCCTCGAAAAGGCATTGCGCCATGAGAAGCCTCTGCCTTTCTCTTTATTGTTTTTTTTTTTTTTTTTTATACTTGCCTTGCCTGCCACAATGTCCTGATCGCCTCCTGCCTGGATTGCTGCCGCAGCCCACGTGCACTCGGCCTTATCCTCACGTGCGCTTCACTCTCCCAGCAATGCCCTGCTGGCCTCCTGCATGGATCGCCACCGCGGGACACGTGACCTCCCCTCCACACATGCTCGTCTCTCGCCGAGCACTGTCCGCCTCAGTCTGCTCAACAGCCCGCACTTCTTCCACGCCCTGGAACCCCGTCTGGACCACCAACACGCTGGCCATGATCCAACTCCCCGGGTTGCCAAACAAGCAGGCCTAGTTCCCCGAGGTGGAGCAGGAGCTTCAGCAGCCGTTGCCGACTCCCGACTCCTCCCCACCCAGGCCACGCCTCCCGCCTCCCAGACTCCACCGTGCTCCTGCGCGTGGCTGGAGCCAGGAAACGCCACCAGCGCCCTCCACGTCATCGCGCTCTCACCCCCTGCCCCTCCCCCCCCCGCCGACATCCGCGGGCCAGGGTCCCCGCACCGGCCGAGCACCCGGTTACCATCGGCCGCCGGGACCCTGCCCCGCGGCCTTGCATCTTCTATACAAATAAGAACCTATCACTGATTAAAACGGAAGAGGGGCCGCAAGATGGGACTGTCCCTCAAGGCCAATTTTCCAACATATAACCATGTGCTCTTGGATGACTGTTGGCTTTCTCCAGGTTTTGAACTAGATATTAGGGGAAAGCCAAGCCTACAGCTGCCCAAGAGTGCATGGTTCGGAAGGATGTATCCTCAAGGATACTAGCAAAATAGAGAAGTTAGGGCATCCCAACAGAGAAGTTTCAGTAAAGATAAAATTAACCCGGATGTCCTTAAGTACAGAGATGAAAGGCTGCAAATTACCCCTATCAATTGTCAGCCAGATTAATAAGAATAAAACAGAACCTCTAAAACACTTGTATGCAAATGATAGAAGTCTATAAAATAAGATGGAAGAGCTAGAATATATGGACCAAAATGAAAGGTTAGATATGATTGGCATCTCAGAGACCTGGTGAAAGGAGGACAACTAATGGGAAACTGTGATACCTTGGTACATACTATATTGCGATGATAGGGTAGATCAAATTGGTGGAGGAGTTGCACTCTATGATAGATATGGCATTGAGTCACACAGGATTAAATTTTTGCAGAAAACAAAATACACTGTAGAATCTCTATGGATAGAAATTCCATGTAAAAAGGGGAAGACAAGGGCATTTGGGATGTACTACCGACCGTCTAGCCAGAATGAACAGATGGATGATGAAATGCTCAAAGAAATCAAAAAGCTAACAAAAGTTACAACATGGTAATAATGGGTGTTTTCAATTATCCTGGTATCAACTAGGTCAATGTCACAGGAGGACATGCTAGGGAGATAAAGTTTCTAGATGAAATAAATTACTGCTTCTTGGAGCATCGGGTTCATGAACTGACAAGACGGGAAGCTATTTTGGACCTAGTCCTTAGTAGAACATAGGATCTGGTACAAGAGATAAGGGTTTTGAGGCCACTTGGCAATAGTGATCATAGCATGACTGCATTCGATTTAATAAATGGAAGAAGGCTGACAAGGAAATCCATAGTTCTACCTTTTAAAATTCGAAAGGAAGACTATGATACAATGAGGAAAATAGTTAAGAAAAAACTAAAAGGAGCAGCTGCAAAGATTAAAGGTTTAAAACTACTATCTTGGAAGCCCAGAACAGATGTATTCCACACTTTAAGAAAAGTGGAAGGGCGGCCAAAAAACTGCCAGCATGGCAAGATCAGAGGGCTGTTGTAGCCAAAAGGCATCTTTCTGGAAAAAGGAGTCAAATGATGAATATGAGACACAATATAAGCATTGGCAAGTTAGAGCAAGGCACTGATAAGGCAGGTAAAGATTGAATTTAAAAAAGAGATTGCCTTGGAAGCAAAAACATATAATAAAACCTTTCTAAGTACATTCATAGAAAAAAAAACCGTGAGAGAGTCAGTTGGACCAATGGAAGATAGGAGGATAAAAAGGGTGTTAAGTGAGGACAAGGCCACAGCGGAGAGACTGAATGAATTATTTGCTCCGGTCTTTACTGAAGAAGATGTAGGGAAGTTACCTGTGCCTGAAATGGTATATAAAGGTGATGTATCAGAAGAACTTAAAGAAATTTTGATAAATCAGGAAGAAGTATTACAACTATTTGATAAACTGAAGTATAGCAAATCACCTGGACTGGATGGTATAAATCCGAAGGTGTTGAGATTATGAGATTTCAGACTTATTATTAGTAATCTAAGAACTATCATTGGAGAATGGCCAATGTAACTCCAATTTTTAAAATGGACTCCAGGGGTGATCTGGGAAATTATGGTAAGCCTGATGTCACTACTGGGCAAAATGGTAGAAACCATTATAAAGAATAAAATTACTGAACATGTAGATAGTCATGATTTAATGGGAGAAGGCCAACATGGATTTAGCTAAGGAAAGTCTTGTCTTACTAATCTGTTATATATTTTTTAAAAGTGTAAATAAACAGTTGATATAGTGTATCTGGATTTTCAGAAAGTTTTTGACAAGGTCCCTCGTTGGAGACTCTTGGCATAATTAACAAGTCATGGAATTGGGGGCAGTATAGTATTGTGGATCAGGAACTGGTTAAAGATAGAAAGCAGAGAGTAGGGCTAAATGGGCACTTTTCTCAATGGAGAAAGGTGAATAGTGGAGTACCCTGGGGATCTGTGCTGGGGCCACTGCTTTTTAACATATTCATAAGCGACCTGGAAATGGGAATAACTAATGAGGTGATCAAATTTACAGATGACACAAAATTATTCAAAGTTGTTAAAACACAAGAGGATTGTGAAAAATTGCAAGGGGACCTTGATAAATTGGAAGACTGGACGTCCAAGCGGCAGATGAAATTTAATATGGATAAATGCAAATTTTATGCAACTAGAAAAGAACAACCCAGACTTTGGTTACACAATGGAAGGACCACCTTAGAAACCACCATCCAAGAAAAAGATTTAGGCGTCATTGTGGATGATACATTGAAACCCTCCATGCAATGTGCAGCAATGGCCAAGAAATCAAATAGAATACTAGGAATCATAAGAAAAGGAATGGATAATAAAACCAAAGATATTATAATGTCTCTGTATCTTTCCATGGTGTAACCACACCATGAATATTGTGTGCAATTCTGGTCGACATATATCAAAAAGGATATAGCAGAATTAGAAAAGGTACAGAGAAGAGCAACAAACATGGTGAAGGGGATGGAAGAATACTTCTACGAGAGACTTAAAAGGTTAGCACTCTTCAACTTGGAGAAGAGACTGCTGAGGGGGTATATGATAGAAGTCTATAAATGAATGAATGGAATGGAACAGGTAAACATAGACTGGTTGTTTACACCATCAAAAAGTAGAAAGACTAGAGGACACACAATGAAGCTACATTATAACCCATTTAAGACTAATAAAATAAAATATTTTTTTTACTCAATGCGTAATCAAATTCTGGAATTTGTTACTGGAGGATGTAGTAAAAGCTGTTAGTGTAGCTGGGTTGAAAAAATGTTTGGACAAATTCCTGGAGGAAACCATTATTAAAGAGGACACAGGAAATCCACTAATTACCCTGGGATGAGCATTGTAGAACCTGTGTGTCTTTTTGGGAACCTGCCAGGTACTCGTGACCTGGATTGGCCACTGTTGGTAAAAGGATACTGGACTTGATGGACCTTGGTCTGACCCAGTATGGCATTTCTGATGTCTTCTTGAGGTTTTTTAAAAACAATTTTTTTCTTCAAATGTCTTATGTTCTTATATTTTTTGGCATTACAAATTAATTGTCATTAATTAGCATATACCCTTCTGCTTTGTTTTATGACAATTAAAAGCCACTCTTTGTACAGGATTTTAAGAAGGTACAACTGGTGTATAATGATTTAAAAATGCAGATGTCCTAAATTTACTTTACTTCTTTGTCACTTCAGTTTTCCTCACAAATGTCCCTTTTTCAATCCAATATACATAAAATAATATTCAAGTTCTTGTGTTACCTCTGCAAAAGCAACACCAACAAGTAACACAAAACCTCTCAAAAAGACACTCAGTACCTTATCATATCATATCAGCACTAAACCCAACACCTGTGAAGTGGCATTTTAGAAGGGACATCTAGGGAGAATATGTGACATCCAGAAGATATGAACTGTGATGTTGAAAGCGCATATTGCCCTACCCCTGGAAGCATTTCAATCATGAAATGAGCACTGGTTTCCACTCTGTTCATGGTCAGGAGCAGGTGTAAGTGAGACACCTCAGTTACCAGGCCCAGGTGTTCTTGTACTATTCTGAAATCACACTTCAACATGCATATTCATTGCTCCACCCAGGCCACTCCTCCAGCATGCCCTCATTCTACTTGCTTATCCTCACACCAGAGATGTCCATATGCCCAGTTTCTAAAATGGGTCCAGGACATTCTTGTGATTTGGATATCTGACTGTCCATTTTCAACTGCCTAAAGCATGAATAGAGCTTCTAAAATAACCCCTATAGAGCAACAACTTTATCAATGAAAAGGCAATATTGTGAATATTACACTGAACCCTAGAACACTAACCCAACTTCTATAGGGGAATCAGAAGAGGGTGGACTTCTACAGATCCGTAGCAGAATATTTCACCTCAACCACACAAACAGAAGACAGTCAGATCTTCACCAAATATTAAATAAATAAGCATTTCCAAAGCTCAAATATTCCACAAGAACATAAGAACATAACATAATATATGCCATACTGGGTCTGACCAAGGTCCATCAAGCCCAGTATCCTGTTTCCAACAGTGGCCAATCTAGGTCATACGTACCTAGCAGTTTCCCCAAAAGACACAGGTTCTGCAAGGCTTGTACTAGGTCAAGCATTGATATCCTGGGTCCCTTCTTAATAATGGTTTATGGACCTTTCCTCCAGGAACTTATCCAAGCCTTTTTTAAACCCAGCTACACTAACAGCCTTTACTACATCCTCTGGTAACAAATTCCAGAGTTTGATTACACGTTGAGTGAAAAAATATTTTCTTTTATTAGTCTTAAATAGTTTACCCTGTAGCTTCATTGCATGTCCCCTAGTCTTCCTATATTCTGATAACGTAAACAGTCGATCTACGTCTACCCGTTCCACTCCATTCATTAATTTATAGACTTCTATCATATCTCCCCTCAGCCGTCTCTTTTCCAGGTTAAAGAGCCCTATCCTTTTTAGCCTTTCTTCATAGGAGTATCCTTCCATCCCCTTTACAATTTTGGTGGCTCTTCTCTGAACCTTTTCTAATAACGCTATATCCTTTTTAAGATACGGCGACCAGAATTGCACACAATATTCAAGGTGCGGTCTCACCATGGAACGGTATAGAGGCATTATAATATATATTGTTTTCATTTCCATTCCTTTCCTTATGATACCTAGCATTCTATTTGCTCTCTTGGCTGCCGCTGCACACTGGGCCGAGGGTTTTAACATGTTATCCACAATGACGCCTAAATCTTTTTCCTGGGTGGTGCTTCCTAATGTGGAACGTTGCATCGTGTAACCATAGTTTGGGTTGTTCTTCCCTAGGTGCATAACTTTGCATTTGTCCACATTAAAGTTCATCTGCCATTTTGATGCCCAGTCTTCCAATTTATCAAGATCCTCTTGCAATTTTCCACAATCCTCTTGGGTTTTAACAACTTTAAATAGTTTTGTGTCATCTGCAAATTTGATAACCTCACTCGTTATTCCACTTTCCAGGTCATTTATGAATATGTCAAAAAGCAGCGGACCCAGCACAGATCCCTGGGGTACACCACTATTCACATTTCTCCATTGGGAAAATTGGCCATTTAGCCCAACCCTCTGCTTTCTATCTTTTAACCAGTTCTTGATCCACAGTAGTACACTGCCTCCTATCCCATGACTCTTTAGTTTTGCCAAAAGTCTCTGATGAGGGACCTTGTCCAAGGCTTTCTGAAAGTCCAGATACACTATATCAACCGACTCGCCTTTGTCCACCTGTTTATTCACACTTTCAAAAAAACATAACAGATTAGTAAGACAAGATCTTCCTTGTCTAAAGCCATGTTGGCTGTCTCCCATTAGGCCATGACTATCTACATACTGAGTAATTTTATTCTTTATGATGGTTTCTACCATTTTTCCCGGTACTGACGTGAGGCTCACTGGTCTGTAGTTTCCCGGATCACCCCTCGAACCCTTTTTAAAAATTGGTGCTACATTGGTGATCCGCCAATCTTCAGGTATTAGAGATGATTTTAATGATAGTTCACAGATTACTAATAGCAGGTCTGCAATCTCATATTTCAGTTCTTTCAACCCCCTTGGATGTATACCATCTGGCCCAGGTGATTTGCTACTCTTCAGTTTATCTAATAGTTGTAATACATCTTCCAGATATATCGATATTTCCTTCAATTCTTCCGCACCTTTAAATACTACTTCAGTCATGGGTAACATCCCTACATCTTTCTCAGTAAAGATCGAAGCAAAGAATTCATTCAGCTTCTCCGCTATCGCCTTGTCGCCTCTTAGTGCCCCTTTAACTCCTCTATCATCTAAAAAATTAATGTAAAATGTATTTTGTATACCTTTGCTGTCTGGTCATTGGTTCTAATTGGAGTGATCCTGGTCTATCCACTTTTCCCTTGTCTGTCCTTTCCTAAGTCCTTTTCCAGAGTTTCTTTTTGTTTTCTGTTTCTTCACTTGATTTTTTCCTTCCTCCTTTCTTTTGCTCTGACAAAAGCTTTTCTTTTTCATCTTTTTTTCTTCATTTCTCTAATCTGCTCCTCCAGCCACAGAAATATTACTTCTCCATCCTATTTTTTCTCTCACTCTCCAGTCTTCAATCTCCCTCTTTCCACCTAAATAGCAGGTTTCCATATCCCACTTTCAGTACCATCATTCCCCATCCGTCTTTCACTTTTTGCCTAGTCTTATTTTCCTCCTCTTTCCTCCCCTCCTAAATCCTCAATTTCCACCCTCTGTACTAACCCGTCTCCTCAGTCCCCATGTAACTCTGCCTCTAGTTCCCTCACAAGCTCCAGCTCCATTATGGTCTGTAGCCTCTTTCTTTGGTCCCCAGACAGTTTTCTATTCCCCTTCTCTCACCCTCTTATACACCTTCACAGACTTCTCCCTTTCTTCTGTCTCTCACCACCTCCATTTATTTATTTATTTAACATTTTTATATGCCACTTTTTGGTCTTATCAAAGCGGTTTATAATGAAACAGAACAAGAACTGTATAAAGAACTATTTACATTTAACTGTTTACAATGTTTCAACTATTTACAGTAGGTTGGCACTTAGCTTGAAGCAACATCTTGTAGGGAGGGGAAATTGAGCAGGGATTTCATTACTGTGGTTGTGTACTTCATATCCCCCATATCCTTTCATTGCTTCTCAATCAGCCCCCCCCCCCCGGTATTTTAAACTATGTATCCACCCCCTTCCTTCATACTTTCTCCTACCTTCCAACCCGTCTACCTCCAACTCACCTCCCCCCATCCCCCAAATCATACCGCTCATCAAATTCCAAATCCTTCCCCACCCAATCTGAGTCCTCACTCATACTCCAACCCCATCTTTAAGTTCATGGTCTTCTTCTTTCTTGTCTAATTCCTTAGTCCCAAACTATGCCCTGAATTCTTGCTCCTCTTCTTTACCAAGCACTCACCTAGTCCCAGGTTCCCGACCACCTTCTGCTCCAAGCATCCAACTTATCCACAAGTTCCAACTTCCTTCCTCTGTCCCAAGCAGCCAGCTGATTCTAAAGTCCCTGTCCTTCCCTCTCTAAGCACCCACCTTGTTCACCAGTCCCTGCTTCCCCTTCCCTGCCTGGAGCCCCCACATGATGCATTAATCCCTGCTTCCTCCTTCTCCGGGGTCCCCAGTCCCTGCTTCCCTCTTCCTTCCTGTTGCTGCACATTCCAGTACTTCCTCCTCGCGCATGATTCAATGAAACTTTCGAACCATATGTGCTCAGATCTGCTGTGGAACACCTCACCATTCAAAGTGCTGACTGAACCACTCCGGAGGAAAAGGCTCCAGTAAATGCTGCAACAGAATTAAGATCTGTTGCAGCACATGCTGGTGCTTCTTTCTCTAGCATGCTTCAGTCAACACTTTGAACCATGACGTGTTCTGTAGCAATTCTGAGCACATGCAGTTCAAAAGGTTAATAGAACCATGCAAGAAGAGGAAATTCTGGCACACATGGCAACAGGAAGAAGGAAGAAGGCAGAGAGGGTCAGAGAACCCTGCAGACAGAGGAATCAGGGATTCTTCCATCATGTGGGTGATTGGGGCAGGGGAAAGGAGTAGGGACTGTGATTAGGTGGGAGCTGCAGTGTGAGAGTGGGATACACAAAATGGCAATGTATATACAGTATAATTAACACGGCAGACTTTGGCTGGATGGTGGCATCTGCCCAAAGTGGAGAGGCCCAGGTCCCCCAAGTCCCCCCCCCCCCCAATCCAGTGGTATATTCAGTTTACCCATCTACTCTAACTGCCCGGTCTTGACAATCCCTTATTCTTCCTCAAAGATCCTCTGTTCTATCTCATACTTTCTTGAATTCAGATGGAGTCCTTTTCTTCAGCACATCCACTGGAAGGCTGTTCCACCTGTAAACCATCCAGAGCTGAGATACTCTCTACTCTCACCGCTGAATGGATTAGGGCTTCTATAGAAGATCCTCCCTAGGTGATAAAGTCTGGTGAAGTTGTATTACAGTAAAGCCTATTTTTTCGCACTGCGTTTCTTGGAATGTGGGGCTGTACCCGCCCAGGCTAGCATCATGGAGGAAGGGATGGAAGTAGAAGGTGAAATGATTGAAGTTGCCACTATTGTAAAAAAATTAAAATGTAGTAATTAGAATTGCTGAAAGATGTGAATATATTTTTCAAGAACCATGTTATATACAGTAAGAACAACTATTTTTCTGACAGTTTTTGCTTTAAAAACATTTCATGGATTTTCAATTGATTTCTTTCAACACAGTGACTGCAGTAATTTTACAAATATAGTTCTTATTCTTTTCAGGAAGTTCTCTATCTTCTGTGTTTTCTCACAACTATTTGCCAATAGCAAAAATTATTATTATTTTTGTAATTTTCCTCTTAGAAATACAAATTCTGACACTTCAATTACTCAGTTATACATTTAGACAGCCAAATCATCAGATAAGTACAATTTAGTACAGTATGTGGTTTTAGAAATAGAATTCCTTCTATATAAAATTTACTTTGTATTTCAAATATGATATCTTGTTTAATATCTTCATTGCCCCTCTAGCTACAATCATTCAGAGCTTGAGATGTGGAGCCCGATGCAGGAAGGGGCATGTCCGGGCCATCCAGACATCCAAAATATGGACGGTCCAAATTAGTGCCTGATTCTGCATCCGCAGGAGCTAGACGTTCCCGTGGCTGCAGAATTGGGCACTTAGAAAGGCCGGATGTGCCACAATTCTGCTGTGGGAGATGTCCAGCCCTCTACATGCATAGCCAGCCCCATGCTCCTGCAGAGCGCTGGTAACATTGCGTCCTGTCGCCATGGCACCAAGATGCCCAGCAGGAGCACCAACATCCCACACCAACGGCGGATCTGTTTGTACCCCCTGTCTGACCCCCGGGCCCTGCCAGGGCTGGGATCAGGTGGAGTGGATCCCCCTGCGCCAGTGACTGTCAGACCTGATCTCTGCAAGCAGGAGGACTTATTCCACCTTCAAGGTGAAATAAGTCCCTTGTCCATCTACTGCAAGCAGGACGTACAGTGCCATGACCTGAATTGGCCCTGTAAATATGGAATTGTAGGCCTGCCTCCACTCCTCCCACTCTCCGCTGAGTTGCCGCCCCCTCCTGCCCCCATCCAACTCTCCCTACACTGCGGCTCTGTGCGTGTGGGGAGATTTGGAGGCAGCATGCGGTCCCAGCAAAAGCAGGGCTGGGAGTCCAACCAGGACATCCGACCCCACTATTTGCATCTCTGCATGGGGGGCTCAGTCCCTATTTTTACAATGAAATCCAGCTTCTGGTCATTCATGAGATTTGGGACCAGGTCTTTCTGGGGCATGAACCCCAGGCTTTGTTAAACTTGCTGATTGGATCTTTTCATACAAACTAATTCTCAAACCTCATAAATCAGAGTCACTATGGATCCCCAAGTAAGACAGACCCTCCTCCAACACTGTTGCAGATTAACTATTCCCCTATACCTGTCAAGGAATCCATACCCTCATTAGGGATAGTGCTTCATAACAAACTATCTTACCAAGCTCAGATCTAGGCGTTTCAAATTTATCAGACTCTAGCTGGAGACTCTACTACATGCCCTGGTTATCAACCAACGGTATTACTGTAATTCAGCTACTTCCTGGGGTGCCTTTTTACTAGATGAAGAGTCTTCAGTTAGTCCAGAATACTGCTGTGAAGTTGCTAATTAATGCTAAGTGGTCAGATCATGTCTTGCCATTACTGTTTGAACAACTCTGGCTTTCTATAAATTACAGTTCCTGTTTAATATTCTAATACTCACTCATCATGACTTTTACATAGGCCTACTATTTTACCTGCCTTCTGCTTTGCTATCTGAATTCAAAAAATCATGGGACAAACACAGAGGATCTCTAAAGGAAAAAAAGGGGACTGTTGTAGTAGTTGATATGGAAGGACATACTAGATAGGCCATGTGGTCTTTTTCTGCCATCGTGTTTCTATGTTCCTTCCCTATGGTCTTCAGGGCATGTTACACTGCTTACAAACTAACTATCTGGTCATTCCCTTTGCATACAAATTGCGTCTCGAGTCATCATGGCCTTTGTTGTGTTCTCACCCCCCCCCCCCAACCCCAAATGTATTTCCACCTGACATCAGGTTTGAAAACTCCTCTAATAAGTACAAAAAAGGGGCAGACTTAGTTGTTCAGCCATGCCTTTTCTTGATTCCTTTCGTATAGCATTTCTCTCGATCGAGTTGGCCCAGCACAAGGAATTGACTGCTCCCTGTTTTTCTTCCTCTTCCCCTTCTCAATCCCCATCTCTCTGGTATTGTACTTAGCATTGTCTTATGGTGATTATTGTTGTGCTACTTGCAAGTTCTTTGATAATTGGTAACCCTTACTATAGATAGATAGATATAAATTCATCTTCTTTCACTTATCTCTGACCTCTACATTGCTCTCAGCTTTTTAGCTAAGGGCAGTCAAAGAAATATTCTAAATAAATAAATAAATAAAACTCTAAGGGGTTTGTTTACTAAAATGCAGTGTTGCACTTACTGCATGTTCAAAGCAAAGATTACCTCACAATAATTGCAAAGCCTGTGTGATACCTGTTGGGAGCGTTCCCTGCATGTTTCCAGAGTTAACACATACAAAGTAAGTTACTTTGTGGTAAGCATATTGGTACATACCACCTTCTACTTAGGAGGCTGTAAGTTCACCTGTGTTAACAACACACGTGATGGCACATAGAAACAGCAGTATGATGACAGATAAAGACCATATGGACTATCCAGTCTGCACTTCCACACCAACTACAAAATCCCTATTTTTCCTTTAGAGATCTTCTGTGTTTGTCCTATGCTTTCTTGAATTCAGATCCAGTCCTCATCTCTACTATCTCCACTGGGAGGCTATTTCATGCATCTACCATTTTTTCCATAACGAAATATTCCTGCATATTACTCTTGAGTTCTTCCTCTTTCGCCTTCATCATATGATCCTCATTGCAGAGCTTTCTTTCAATTGAAGGAGGCTGTCCTCTTGTGCATTTATGCTATGGAGGTATTTATATGTGGCTACACCTTACAAAAGGTCTGTTCTTGAACAAATAACAAATCAATTCAAAAAGTCGTTCATATATCAATCAATGTTCTTGAGAATTTCTCATCTATTTGTTGTAATCATAAAAATGAATACATAATTACTTAACTAAAGAGGTCTCAGACTGTTGTGGCTCTGCTGCATAGACTTCCGTCTTCTTCAAAGCAGATTACCCTTTGGCATCAATGACCTCAGAAACTCAGTGAGGGTACACTCTAATGCTGATATCAATCTTGTACTGTCATAGTAAATAGTACTTATCTTGTGTGCTTAACCCCACTGGTGTGAACATAAAAGAGATCCCGACGCTCTTCCCAAGTACCATTCATGCGTTTCACACTATGATTTCATCAGGGGATCCCTCGATCTATCATGTTCAGCGTCTCTAGTTTTTCTTACTATATTAAAATAAATCGCATATTAGTATCATTCCCATCTCGCATTGAAAATTAAAATTGAGATTAAACATATTCCTATTTCAAACCAGATCTATTAAATATTTGGTGGTTTACGAGATGCGAGATGGGAATGATACTAATATGTCCTACAGCTTCTTCCATTAGCAACTGAGACTTTATATACTTAGTATTCTAACTTTAAGAAAACTACAAGAGATACCGAATCCCTTACATATCCTTATTCTGCAAGTTATAGGTGCACACTTCACAGCACAAGTGGAAGTAATTTTGTAACAGCCCACCTAGGTTTAGAGAGAAAGAAGGTGCCTATGCTGACACAGTTGTATAAAGATACATAGGCATCTACGTGTCTTTATAAAATACTAGTTCAAATCCACAGGTAATTATTGCAACATTGAGGCCACAGACATTTGTGCCTGCTCAGAAGCAGGTGTGAATGCTCACATGCTGACTATATGGGTGCATGAGTAGATTCATGTATTTTATAATCAACATATAGGGGCTTGTTTACTAAGCAGCGTTAGCGGCTTCCGACCGATATTGGAGCCGCGGTCCCATTGAGAGACTGATATCAGTCAGAAGCCGCTAACGCAGCTTAGTAAACAAGCCCCATAGTTCGCAGCTCTGCCCATGTTTCAGCTAGACTGCATCTCCAGCAATATCTACAGTAAAAGTATGTGTGTTTGTCCTACTGCCTATACTTTTACATCTGAGGTCTGATCGAGGATAGCATGTCTTATGATCTTATGTTAAGAGCATAAAAAATGTCATACTGGGTGAGACCAAGGTCCATCAAGCCCAGTATCCCATTTTCAACAGTGGTCAATCCAGGTCGCAAGTACCTAGCAAATTCAAAAAGACACACAGTTTCCATAATGCTTGTATTGGGGCAAGCAGTGGATTACCTGGGTCCTCTTTAATAATAGTTTATGGACATTTCCTCCGGGAACTTGTCCAAACCTTTTTTAAACCCAGCTACACAAACAGCTTTTACTACATCCTCTGGTAATGAATTCCAAAGTTTGATTACACATTAAGTGAAAAAATATTTTCTATTATTAGTCTTGAACGGGTTTCACTGTAGCTTCATTGCATGTCCCCTAGTCTTTCTACTTTTTGATGCCATAAAGAATCAATCTATGTTTACCCATTCCACTCTATTAGTTTATATACCTCTATCATATCTCCCCTTGGCCATCTCTTTTCCAGGTTGAAAAGCCCTAACCTTTTAAGCTTCTCCTCATAGGGGTAGCCTTCCATCCCCTTTAACATTTTGGTGGCTCTTCTCCGTACCTTTTCTAATTCTTCTATATCCATTTTAAGATACGGTGACCAGAATTGCATACAATATTGAAGGTGCGGTCTCACCATGGAACAATACAGAAATATTATAATATCCTTGGTTTTATTCTCCGTTCCTTTCTTTATGATTCCTAGCATTTTATTTGCCTTCTTGCTGCACACTGGGCAGAGAGTTCCAATATGTTATCCATGATGACACCTAAATCTTTTTCCTGGGTGATGGTTCCTAAAGCTGAACCTTGCATTGTGTAACCATAGTTTGGGTTGTTCTTTCCTAGGTGCATAACTTTGCACTTGTACACATTGCATTTCATCTGCCATTTGAATGTCCAGTCTTCCGATTTATCAAGGTCCTCTTGCAATTTTTCACAATCCTCATGGGTTTAATCAACTTTGAATAATTTTCTATCATCTGTAAATTCGACTATCTCACTCGTTATTCCCATTGACAGGTCATTTACAAATATGTTCAAAAACAGTGTACCCAGCACAGATCTCTGGGATACTCCACTATTCACCTTTCTTCATTGGGAAAATTGGTCATTCAGCCCTGCCTCTGGTTTCTATATTTTTATCAGTTCCTTATCCACATTAGCACACTGCCTCCTATCTCATGACTTTTTAATTTTGCCAAGAGTCTCTCATGAGGGACCTTGTCAAAGGCTTTCTGAAAATCCAGATACACTATATCAACCAGCGCAACTTTGCCTGTTTATTCACACCTTCAAAAAACTATAACAGATTAGTAAGACAAGACCTTCCTTGGCTAAAGCCATGTTGACTGTCTCCCATTAAACCATGACTATCTACATGTTCAGTAACATTGTTCTTTATAATGGTTTCTACCATTTTGCCCGGTACTGATGCCAGGCTCACCAGACTGTAGTTTCTCGGATCACACCTGGAACCCTTTTTAAAAATTGGAGTTATATTGGCCATTCACAAATCTTCAGGTACTACAGATGATTTTAATGATAGTTCACAGATTACTAATAGTAGGTCCGCCATCTCATATTTCAGTTCTTTCAACACCCTTGGGTATATACCATCCGGTTCAAGTGATTTGCTACTGTTTTGTTTATCAAATAGTTCCAATATATCTTCCTGGTATATCAATATTTCTTTCAGTTCTTCCAAGGTATCACCTTTAAATACCATTTCAGTCATGGATAACATCCCTACATTTTCTTCAGTAAAGACCGAAGCAAATAATTCATTCAGCCTCTCAACTATGGCCATGTCCCCTCTTAGTGCCCCTTTTACCCCTCTATCATCTAATGGTCCAACTGACTCTATCACAGGATTTTTGCTACAAATGTACTTGAAAAAGTCTTTATTATGCATATTTGCTTCTACAGCAAGCTTCTGCTAAAATTCTCTCTTTACCTGACTTATCAATGCCTTGCATCTAACTTGCCAGTGCTTACAGTATGTTGTTTCCAGTTTTCGTCATTTGGCTCCTTTTTCCATTGCCTGAAAGATACTTTCTTGACTTTGACAGCCTCTCTGAACTCACCTTTAAACCATGCTGGTAGCTTTTTGTACTTCCTTCCACCTTTCTTAAAGTGTGGAATATGGCTGGTCCGAGCTTCTAAAATAGTATTTTTAAACAACGCCCATGCTTGTTGTAAATCTTTAACCTTAGCAATTGTTCCTTTTAGTTTTTTCTTAAGTATCTTCCACATTTTATCATAGTCTTCCTTTTGAAAGTTAAAAGGCAGTAATGTGGATTTCATTGACATCCTTCCTCCATTTATGAAATCAAACATGATCCTGCTATGATCACTATTGCTAAATGGCCCCAACAATCTTATCTCTTGCAGCAGATCTTGTATACCTCTAAAGACTACCTTGTATACCCTCTTGTTGGTTCATGAACCACCAGCTGCTCCAAGAAGCAGTCATTTATTTCATCTAGAAACTTTATCTCCCTAGCATGTCCTGCAGAGACACTGACCCAGTCGATACCAAGGTAATTGAAAAAGAAACATAGAAACATGATGACAGAAAAAGACCACATGGCCTATCTAGTCTGTCCTTCCATATCAACAACTACAACAGTCCACTTTTTACCTTTAGAGATCCTCTGTGTTGGTCCCATGCTTTTTTGAATTCAGTTACTGTCCTCATCTCTACCACCTCCACTGGGAGACTCTTCCACGGATCCACTACTCTTTCCGTAAAGAAATATTTCTGCATATCACTCCTGAATCTATCTCCCTTCACACTCATCCCATGTCCCCTCCTAGCAGAACTTGCTTTCAATTGAAAGAGGCTCTCTCCCTGAACATTTATGCCACGGAGGTATTTAAACATCTCAATCATATCACCTCTATCCCGCCTTTCCTCTAAGGTGTACATATTAAGATCCTTAAGTCTGTCCTCATATGCTTTATAATGAAGCCCACTAATCATTTTAGTAGCCACCCTCTGCACCGACTCCATCCTGTTCACATCCTTTTGAAGGTGTGGTCTCCAGAATTGCACACTATACTCCAAATGAGGTCGCACCAAAGACTTATACAGAGGCATTATCACCTCCTTTTTTCTGCTAGCCATTCCTCTCTGTATGCACCCAAGCATCCTTCTAGCTTTTGCCGTCGCCTTTTCTACCTGTTTAGCTACTTTAAGATCATCAGACACAACCATGCCTAGGTCCCGGTCTTCTTTAGTGGACAAAAGTACTTCACCTCCTATACTGTATTGCTCCCTTGGATTGCTGCAGCCCAAATGCATGACCTTACATTTTTTAACATTAAATCCCAGCTGCCAAATTCTAGACCATTCTTCAAGCTTAGCTAGATCCCTCCTCATGTTATCTACACCTTCCTGGGTGTCTACTCTATTGCAGATTTTGATATCATCTGCAAAGAGGCAAACCTTACCCGACAGCCCTTCCGCTATATCACTAACAAAGATGTTAAAAAGAATCGGACCAAGGACAGATCCCTGGGGCACACCACTGGTAGCATCTTTCTCCTCAGAGTGAGCTCCATTTACTTGTACTCTTTGTCACCTCCCACCCAACCAATTTCTAACCCAAGCAGTAACTTTAGGGTCCATCCCTAGGGTGCTCAGTTTGTTTATAAGTCGCCTGTGAGGAACAGTGTCAAAGGCTTTATTGAAATCTAAATACACCACATCTAGAGCTCTCCCTCGGTCCAACTCCCTGGTCGCCCAGTCAAAGAAATCAATCAGATTTGTCTGACAAGACCTGCCTCTGGTGAATCCATGCTGCCTCGGATCCTGTAATCTGCTGGACTCCAGAAACCTCACTATTTTCTCTTTCAGCAGCGTTTCCAATAATTTACTCACCACCGAAGTTAAACTAACCGGCCTGTAGTTTTCAACCACATCCTTACTTCCGCTTTTGTGTAAAGGCACCACATGAGCCTCTCTCCAGTCCTTTGGCACCACTCCCGACTCCAACGAGACATTGAAAAGGTCAGTCAGTGGGGTTGCTAGAACGTCCCCAAGTTCCCTCAGTATTCTAGGGTGTATCCCATCCGGTCCCATAGCTTTGTCTACTTTAAGTTGAGCTAGTTTCTCACGAACACAGTCTTCTGAAAATTGTTCAAGATGTCCCTCGCTTCTGTTCCTATTTGTGGGTGTTTTCTGAGGTCCTGCTCCTGATTCTTCATCTGTGAACAAAGAACAAAAATATTTGTTAAGCAATTCCGCTTTATCCTTATCAGCTTCTACATATTCCCCCCCTGCATCCTTGAGTCTGACAATACCACTTTTGCCCTTCCTCTTCTCACTAATATATCTGAAAAATGTCTTATCCCCCCATTTTATTGCATTGGCTATTTCCTCCTCCTTTTGAATCTTTGCCTTCTTGACTACTTTGCTAGCTTCTCTAAGTTTTTCCAAATACAGATGCCTGTCTTCCTCTCTCTGTGATCTCTTGTATTTCATGAAGGCCTCCCTCTTTTTCTTCACTTTTTCAGCTACTTCCTTCGAAAACCATAGCGGTCTCCTTTTCCTTTTGCCTTTATTTACCATTTTAACAAAAAGGTTGGTTGCCCTTAAAATACCCCCTTTCAGTTTTTCCCACTGTTTTTCTACATCCCCAAGCTGTTCCCATCCCACTAACAACTCCCTGAGGTATTGGCCCATCTTTGCAAAGTTAGTCTTCCTAAAGTCTAAGATCCTCACCTTGGAATGGATTCTAACAGCCCTAGTCCTAATACTGATCCACACCATCTGGTGATCACTGGATACAAAATGATCTCCCACTACAACATCAGAAACACTTTCACCATTGGTAAGCACCAAGTCCAGTATGGCCCCTTCACGTGTGGGGTCTGTTACCAATTGCCTGAATAGTTCTCCCTGTAGAGAATCCAGGATCTCCTTACTTCTAGATGATACTGCAGCAGGAATGTGCCAATCAACATCTGGCATATTGAAATCTCCTGTCAGTAGCACTTCCCCTTTCCTAGCAATGCTGTGTATGTCTTCAATTAGCTCTCTGTCCACCTCTTCCTCTTGTGAGGGAGGTCTGCATATCACACCAATGCAAACAGATTTCTCTTTCCCTCTTTCTAGTTTAACCCACAATGCCTCCTCTCTCCCTTTTAAACTCTGTAATTCCAAAGCTTTAATAATAGTTTTTACATATAGTGCCACTCCTCCTCCCCTTCTTCCTACCCTGTCCTCTCTGAATAATGTATAGCCAGGTATAGTTACATCCCAATCATGGTTTTCTGTGAACCATGTTTCTGTAACTGCCACTAAATCCAAGTCAGCCACTCCCACCAAAACTTCAACATCAGGGATCTTATTTCCCATGCTATGGGCATTTATACACACTGCTTTCCATATGTTACCCCTGTTACCCGTTTCCATAAAGGTATTTAATGTATCACCTACCTGGGGGCTTTCACTTACCTGGGGGCTTTCTTCACCTATCCCCAACAAATCTAGTTTAAAGCCCTCTTCAGTAGATTAGCCAGTCTACTACCGAAGATGCGTTGACCTTTCTTGGACAGATGGATGCCATCTCTGCTCTGCAACCCTTGGAACAACATCCCATGGTCTAGGAAACCAAAACGCTCTCGATTAAACCATCCACGCAGCCATGCATTCATCTCCAGGATGCAAGCCTCTCTGCCTTGGCCTTTACCCTCAACAGGGAGGATTGAAGAGAACACCACCTGTGCACCTAACTGCTTCACCCTCTGTCCCAGAGCCATGAAGTCACTTTTGATGCATTCCGAGGCAGTATCATTTGTTCCAACATGGATTAGCAACATTGGGTAATAGTCAGTGGGCTTGATGAGTCTCGGCAAACTCTCCATAACATCTTGGATTTTGGCACCAGGCAGACAGCATACCTCTCTGGACATCAAGTCTGGTCGGCAGATGGACGCCTCAGTACCCCTCAGAAGAGAGTCTCCAACCACCACTACCCTTTGTTTCCTTCTGGTCACTGATTCTGCAACTTTGGGGTACTTGAACTCTGGTTCTTCCCTTTCCAGGGATGCTTTCACCTCCTCCACTTCCAGGGCTGCATAATGGTTCTTCAATTCAAGGGCTGGAGAAGTTGGATTGGTGATTGTGCAGGCCCTGGTGACTTGTGTCCAACCATCAACATTCTGTTGGCACCCATCTTCTCCTGTGCTGGAGAGCTTGGTTGCTGCAAGAAGCATCTCATCAATGTACTTCTCTCTGTATTGAATGCTCCTCAGCCTCGCCACCTCCTCTCTGAGTTCCTCCACTTGTTTCCTCAGAGCTTCAGCATGCAGGCACCCTGCACATGGAACTTGTCCTTCAACTGGCATTAGGACCTCTGTCTGGACCGAGGCAGAAGCTGTAACGGGGGCAACAGCTTTAGCAATACGATTTTTCCCAGCCATTGTTCTGTTCGTGGAGCTTAGGTATCTGTTAAAGCAAAAGAGAGAGATCTACCAAGTAAGAGCCAGTTTCCCAGCTGTCCTTTCAGAGAAAAAGCAGTTATATCTCTTTAATTATATTCAAAATGTGCTGGTCCAATTCTCTGTGATTTGTGGGGGATTAGGTGTTAGCAGTTTCCAAACCTGAGGAGGTTACTAGAGTTCAGCAACCTACTGTGCTTAAGGAAAGTTCCCCTAAAGCACCAAAAAGAAAGTAACCTTGCTTTAAAAAATATACAAAAAAACCCTTTTAGAGCTCCCAGTCAGAGAGCTAGCAATGTAATATAATAAAAACAAACAAACAAACCCTCAAATCCTTACTGTTTGTTGATGTGTAGAGCCCTGGTTAGGAAAGCCTCAACAGGGCAGGGCACTGGAGCCTTTTATGCAGGCCTCAGCTGCACTCAGGAAATCAGGCCCACTAACTCCTGATTAGGTGTTAGCAGTTTCTAAACCTGAGGAGGTTACTAGAATTCAGCAACCTACTGTGCTCAAGGAAAGTTCCCCTAAAGCACCAAAAAGAAAGTAGCCTTGCTTTAAAAAATATACAAAAAACCCTTTTCAGAGCTCCCAGTCAGAGAGCTAGCAATGTAATATAATAAAAACAAACAAACAAACCCTCAAATCCTTACTGTTTGTTGATCTGTAGAGCCCTGGTTAGGAAAGCCTCCTATCACCCATCATTATTACTCTGCTGTAAATATTCTTAGCTTCTCTGATTTTGTTAAGCATTTCATCATCCATTTGTTCATTCTGGCCAGGTGGTCGATAGTACACCCCCACTGCCATTCTGACACCTGGAACTCTTTTTAAAAATTGGAATTTCAATCCATAGAGATTCTACTATGTATTTTGCTTCCTGCAACACTTTAATCCTGTGTGACTCAATGTCCTCTCTAACATAGAGTGCAATCCCTCCATCAATTTGATCTACTCTATCATTGCAATATAATTTGTACCCAGATATCACAGTGTTCCACTGGTTGTCCTCCTTCTTCCAGGTCTTTGAGATACCAATCATATCCAACCTCTCATTTAGTGCTACATATTCTAACTCTCCCATCTTATTTTTTAGACTTCTAGCATTTGCGTGCAAGCATTTTAGAGGCTGTATTTTATTCATATTAATCTGGTTATTGGTAGGGAGGATTAATTTGGAATCTCTATGCTCTGTCTGCTCTGTACTTAAGAGCATTTGGCTTATTTTTGTCACCCTCTCTGTCAATATGCCCTATCTTCATTCTTATGCTAGTATCCTTCAAGGATACATTGTTCCGAACCATGCGCTCTTGGGCGACTGTCGGCTTTTCCCTATTATCTAGTTTAAAAGCTGCTCTATCTCCTTTTTAAAGGGCAATGCCAGCAGTCTGGCTCCTTCCCAGTTAAGGTGGTGCCCATCCCTTTGGAAAAGCACCTCCTTTCCCCAGAATGTTACCCAGTTCCTAACAAATGAAAAACCATCATATTTTCACCATCGTCTCATTGACACATTGAGATTCCGGAGCTCTGCCTGCCTTTTGTTTCCTGCACATGGAACGGGAAGCATTTCATAGAATGCTAACCTGGAAGTTCTGGAATTCATCTTCCCACCTAAAAGCCTAAATTTGACCTCCAGAAACTCCCTGCCACACATTCCTATGTCATTGGCAACAACATGTACCAAGACAGCAGACTTCCTCCAGGTTATCTAACACCTTGTCTAGGTAGCGATTGAGGCCCTCTGCCTTCGCACCAAGCAGGCCTGTTACCAGGGGATCCTCATGTCCACCAGCTGCCCAGATATCTACATGCCTAAAGATTGAATCACCAACTATAACGGCCATCCTAACCCTCCTCTCATTGGCATAAGGCCCGGGAGAAACCTCCTCGGTGTGATAGAGTTTTACATCACCTGAAGGACAAGTCCTAACTACGGGATTACTTCCTGGCACACCAGGGTGATGTACTCCTGTCATGTGACCTCTCTCCTTCCTGGTAACTGGGAGGTTGCCAGACTGGAGGTGAGACATCTGTACTTCATCCCTGTAGGTCTCATCTATATACTTCTCTGTCTTCCTTATGTCCTCCAAGTCTGCTACTCCAGCCTCCAGAGATCGGACTCATTCCCTGAGAGCAAAGAGCTCCTTTCACCTAGTGCACATGTAAGACCCCTCACCAACTAGGAGAAAGTCATACATGTAACACTCAATGCAAAAAACTGGAAGACCCCCATCTCACTGCTGGCCTGCTGTCTGCATCTCAGTTTTGTTCAGATATTAAAGTTGTTTACTTACTTAGGTTTGCAGGGGATACTTATACTAAAACAACTATACCTTATATGTTAAATGGACTTTGTGCACCTCAAGAATAATTAATCTCAGTTCCTTAATAAATGTCTTTGTGATAAGGATAACCAGCTCCACCTGAAAGTGATTATGGGCACCTCCCCCATAATAGGTTTAAGAGCCTATAAAGCTAAGATTATCCCAGGGTGAGTGCGAGTCAGGGTGGGAGGGATGAAAAGAAGACTTACAAGCTGGTTTGCTACACAGTACCCTGACCTGTGCGTCTAAGGTAAAGTCTTACCTTTCCTGGGTGATTCACACAGTCCTTGGTTTGATAGGTGGGGTCTTTCAAATTGCCCCTTTGATCTGTCAGTTGTCTTTAACACCTATTTAAGACAACTTCAAAGATCTTTTGCTAAATGGAAAGCCTTTTTTAAAGGTCACCAGAAACAAGTTTAGGTCTTTGTACTCAGGGACTATTTATTCTACTTATATGCTAAGCTATACTCAGATTTATTTATTTAACATTTCTTATTTACTGCCTTTCAGTTGTATCAAAGTGGTTTATATCGAACAAAATGAGAGTTACATGGGACATGGTACAACTAACTGGGTACAGGCAACTGGAATCACAATACGATTAACTATATTTTAACTGATAGACAGTAAAGCATTTACCATCTTATCAGTGGGCTGAGAACTATTTACATTTGCACGGTATAGAGTTTATACATTTTTCATTTCAGTCATTTAGGTTTATTTCAGGGTTTTGGATTTCAGTCATTTAGGTTTATTTCAGGGTTTTGGATGTGAGCGAGTTTAGCAGTCTGTCCCATAATATTTCTGGAATATGTGCATTTTTAGCATCTTCCTGAAGTCCTTTAAGTTAGTAGCTGCTCTGAGGTGAGCCGGAAGGGAGTTCTATATAGTAGCTCCATATATGGAGAAGGTGCAATGGCATATTTATTGCATACTGGTTGTTTTCTCTCTGGATTTTAAGGAGTTTTGTAGTTTGGTCTCTTCTTGGTCTGATGTGTGAAGATGTAAGTATGAGGGATTGCAGACAGCCTGCGGTTAGGTTATGTATACTTTTGAAGGTGTTCATGGTTGCTTTGTATTGTATTCGAGCTTGGATAAGCAGCCAGTGTAGTTCTTTTAATACTGGAGTAATGTGTCTTGTCTAGGTGTCCTTGAAATTAAGTGAGTTGCAGAGTTTTATGCTATCTGGAGTGGAAGGAGTTTACCTTTTGGTAGGCCTTTGAATATTGAGTTGCAGTAGTCCCATAATGGAGTAATGATTGCTTGGCAGACTGTGCGGAATAAGTTGTGGTCTAGCAATGGGCAGAGGTTATGAAGGGTTCTTATCCTTTGATATGTCGCTGCAATTGTTTACTTAATGTGTGCTTGGAAATCAAGTTTAAGGTCTAGTATCACATCTAGGTATTTGATTTCAGATTTGATGGGGATATCGTGGTTGCTGAAAGGCAAGTTTCTCTATTGGAATATAGCTGAGGTCTCTGTTCACAACCAGTGCCTTGGTTTTGCTTACATTCAGTGCGAGCGAGTATTCATGTAGCCAGTGGGTCACTTCCTTGAGACAAAAGAGGATGGTGGAGAAATCCAGGTTCCTTGTTGCAATTGGAGTGTACTTATCAAGCTACTGCCACGCCTCGATGTTCCCATCCTTGACCCTGACGAACTTGTAGTGAATTGGAACAACAGTATCAGAGCTATAGCCTGTATCCCATCCACCAACAAGGTACCCAGGAAACGTGCGCATGCCCCCTGGTACAATACTGACCTTCGAGCTTCCCTCTTACAACTACGTAAACTTGAAAGACGATGGCGCAGGAATCAGACTACAGCAGCCTATCACAACTATAACTCACATCTAGCTCTACACAGAGAGACAATAAGTGAAAAAAGGAAACAACATCACTCAACCATTCTAAAACGGTCTTTGAATAGGACACATGACCTATTTAATATAGTAAAATCACTAACAGGGGACCCAGCACCAGTAAGCCCACTCATGCCTCAACCACAGGATTACTCGATCTACCTGCAATCAAAAATGATTCAATCTAACATGGTTCCATCCACCTGTAACCCAACCATTGCAACAAGTACACCAAAGCCTACCCTACTACTCAATTTCTCTGCAGTATCTACTAAAGAAATTGAACACACCATTACCTCCATTAATCTCACCACGGCCCCAAATGACCCTTGCCCAGCAAGCTGGATAAAGGAACTTCGACATGAACTAAGCCACTCATTATGCAACATAACCAACCAATCACTACTAAGAGGCGTCTTCCCACAAAGCTTAAAACACACATCAATCAGGCCCCTACTAAAAAACAGCCGCCTTGATACATCCAAAGTTGAATCCTACAGACCCATATCAAGTATTCCCCTGCTTGCCAAGATCATCGAGAAAATAGTCCAGCGACAGATCCAGCAACACGTTGACACTGAGTCACCTCTCGACCCAGCTCAACATGGCTTCAGAGAATCACATGGGGTAGACACCATCCTAACTACCCTCTTCGACAAACTAATCACAGGAATTGATAATATACACCAAGGTTTCATCCTCATCTTTCTCGACATTGCAGCCGCCTTCGATTCTGTGAACCATAAGATACTATTACAACGTCTCCAAGAAAAAGGGTTACAGGATACTGCACTACAATGGTGTGAATCATACTTAACTAATAGATGGCAGCAAGTAAAAACAGGCAACACTTCCTCCGAGCCTTTCCTACAGAAGCAGGGAGTACCCCAGGGATCATCCTTGTCTGCTTTACTATTTAACATTTATATGCAGCCTATCTGTTCCCTGATCCGCTCCCTAAATGTAGAATGCCTGGTGTATGCCGACGACATACTACTATACATTCCATTCACTATTGAGCAGCCTGATTTCTCCCCTATCATCAGATGTTTTGATGCAGTTGCTGAATGGCTCCTCACTCAAAACCTGAGGATCAATCATAGCAAGACTGATGTCCTCTTTATCACTAGGAACCAGAAATTTGTCACACCTCCATACCTGCAAGTTAAAAATGCTGAACTCAAAACAAGAGACACAATCCGATATCTAGGAATTACCCTAGATCGGCGTCTGGATATGACAACCCACGTAAAGACCGTTGCAAGATCAGTTTACCACAAGATACGAACCCTCCGCCTCCTCCGCCCACTACTTGATTTTTCGGACTATCGAACAATATTTCAGGCCCTAGTAATCCCACACCTTGACTTCGCAAACATCATTCTCCATGGCCTCCCACAGGCAACCCTCAGCCCGCTTCGGCTGGCCATGAACTCAGCTGCTAGGGTTCTAACAGGTGTATCAAAATTGGGACATATAACACCAGTAATGAAGGAGTTACACTGGCTACCACTACAAGCCCGAATCCAATACAAGGTACTAGTCATGACTTTTAAGGCACTGAACAACCAGTCTCCCACACCTATCAGCAATCTGATTAACAATATCCCTGAGAACAGAATAAGACGACCTGCACTACTCAACATGTTAATAGTACCCAAATTTACCACAAGGTGCACAAAAACAACTACCAATAGAGCTTTCTCGATTTATGCTCCGACAGCCTGGAATGAACTTCCCACCTGGATTCGATCCATACCAAGCCTCACCACATTCAGAAAAGAAATAAAACACCATCTGTTTCAAATCTACTATCCTGAAACCAGTCCTGAAAAACACAAGACACAAGCACTCAGCCCTTGCTCTAACTATCCCAACGCCCTAACCCAACATGAAAATGGTTAGCCGCCTCTCCCCTATAGCTGTATCCTGTTCCTCAGCCGACCTAGCTATGATCATATGAAGAGCTTAAATATTCAGTTGTATATAATTCTGTGTAAATTTTATGTGTATATATCTTATAAATAGTTTTCCCCCGTTATTCTCCCATTATGACTGTACCCCTGTTCTATGTAAGCACATTGTGTTATGTAAAAGCATTGCTGCATTGTTCAGTTGTAATGTAAACCGCGCTGATCTTAATAGCGCGGTATATAAGAAAAATAAATAAATAAATAAATAAATAAATAAAATAAACAACATAATGTCATCTGCATAGATATGAAACATTATCCTGTGCTTCTGGAGGATGTTACATATGGACTGGATGTGTAAATTAAATAAGAGGGCTGAGAGAGCTGATCCTTGAGGCAGTCCTTGGTAAATTTGAAATGGTTTTGATGTCCTACTTTGTACTTTAACCTGCTGCATGCAGTCAGATAAGTATGAGTGAAACCATCTTAAGGGAATTCCATTTACTCCAAATACTGCCAGACGGGTGAGGAGTCTTCTGTGGTTTATGGAGTCAAAAACTGCTGAGATACCTATGAATATAAGGATGAATGCCTGTTTGGATCTTTCGATTCCCTTGAGTAGAGCATCAAGGAGTGAAGTCAGAAGTGTTTCAGTACTGTAATGTTGTTGGAATCCATTTTGCCTGTCATCCAGAGGTGCATTGGAGTCTATAAATTCCTGAAGCTGGAGCTGGACGACTTTTTCTATTATTTTTACTAGGAGAGGGATACTGGAGATGGGTCTGTAGGATATGGGTAAGGTAGGGTCAGCTGTAGCATTCTTCAGGGTGGGCCTAACAGAGGAGACCTTTAGGTTAGTTGGCATCTGGCCTAGGGTGAGGGAAAAGATATTATTCTGAGCAGTGGTTAGGTTAACTCCTGCCTGCTTTGATCCAAGTGGTTGGGGATGAGTCTGGTGGTAGTGATTAATTTGATTTGATTTAATTTAATTTGATTTAAATAAAAAAACTCTCTAGAAACAATGTTATTTACTCTATTTTTCTTTCTATGCTAAACTATACTCTGATTTGATTTAAATGAAAAGCACTCTGGTGGTACTAAAACCAGACTGACTCAGCAAACATGCTGAATTCTAAAATACAAGGATTTATCTGCTTTAACCCAAAGATTATCCTTTTTCCCCAAGATTGAAAGAGTATTCCAGAAAATAAATACTTAAAAATACAGATCTATTTCCAGTTATAGTGTCCTTCTTGTGATGTACTTCAGATCACACCTTGCCAAGAAAGCCTAGGGCTGCTGTGTCACTAGGAGTCAGGATTGACTGGATTGCAAGCAAAGCTTTACTTAGCCCAGTAAAGCTGCTGTGATGTTTAACTTGTAAATCATATAGAATGTATGATGTGATTGTAGTATATACATTTTTTAAATAAATAAACTATAAACTATTCCTGCCTGCTTAAACACTGTCAACTCTTAGTACAATAATGTTGTTTTTTATTAGACAGTAAATGCCGGTTTCAGTCACTCAGTCCCACTTCATTTCTTCTAGGATGGTTCAGCTTTTACAGTGAAGCTGTTCTTCATTGGACTGTAAGACTGGCTTAGATGGCTCATGATTCACTTGTGTATCAAGTCTACAGACCACAGGGCATTTTGGAAAGGCAATGAAAAAGGTGCCCGTACTATAGATCTGAGCATCACCAATTGGATAAATAGGATGTCTTCGGGGAATATCTCTATAGCAAAATCAGTGGCTTTGCTGAGCAAAAAATCCACTTAGCATTTTCCATAGAGCTGCTGCAGACCAGGCAAACCTTAGATCAATAAAAAACAGGAAGGAAAATAATCATCAGAGTTAATTAAGAGCAGCCTAGCCAGCTCCAAACCCTATGGAGATGGTGGTTCAGCTAGCTAGATACCTGCTTTCTAGCACCCATGGTTATTTTTATTTATTTATTTATTTAACAGTATTTCTAAACCGTCTTATCTTATTAATCAAGGTGGTATCACAGCAAACAATCGGGTAAGGTGAGCGTGTTATTCATGCAGTGAGGGTGAGACTTCGACTTGAGTGTATGTTGTGTTGTGTGCGAGATTAGTTTGAGCTATATACAAAGTGCGCTATATACATTGTGGCTATACAACATTTTCTATACATACAGTGTTAGGAGGTATCATGTGCTGTTACACGTTCTCTGGGGTTATGTGATGTGTCCATAGTGTTCTATGAACAGCATGGTCTTCAGCTGTTTCCTAAAGTCTTTGAGGTCTGTTGTTGCCCTCAAGTCGTTCGGGAGTTTGTTCCATATTGTTGGAGCGGCCATGGAGAGTGCTCTGTCTGTTGTGTCCTTGCGTGTGTGTTTGAATTCACTTGGGATGCTGACTTGGTTTTGTGTTTGTTTTCTTCTTGGACGTGTGCTGGTGTCTGGTTGTATGAGGGTATGCAGGCTGTTGGCTGATGTGTGCTGATTTATCTTAAATAGGTTTATGATAGTAACTCTGGTAACCCGGAAGCCCTCCTCGCCTCCGACCACATCAATACACAGCCCCTCGAGTACCTCACCCCCCCCCCAACAAATCACAAACAACTGTATTTGGTACAAACATTTTGGTCGCAGCTTTATTTACAACTTGTAAACCGCCCAAAGGGCCTGAATAACAATTAAACATAACCCAGCCCCGCACCCCTTTACCGGAGGATGCCCCCCCACCCGCCATCTTAGTAGCAAGGCGGAGCATCCTCCTCCCCCCCAAACCCCGCCGCCTGCCTCGCCATCCTAGTAGCAAAGGCCGGCTCCCACCC
Source organism: Ichthyophis bannanicus (assembly GCA_033557465.1). Lineage (NCBI taxonomy): Eukaryota > Metazoa > Chordata > Amphibia > Gymnophiona > Ichthyophiidae > Ichthyophis > Ichthyophis bannanicus. The sequence continues at coordinate 572,762,823 of CM066032.1, forward strand.
CCCCACTACCGGGTCGAGACCCCCAACCGGGCTGTCTCGCCCCACCTCCAAGGAGCATTTCGCCCCCCACTGCTCATAACCAGGTCAAGCCTGCGCCGCTCCTGCGAGCGCAGACTCTGTACCCCGCCACCGGTGCGAGGTATAAACTATCCTCGCACCGCCCCCCCCATAAAGCTGCGACCAATCAGTTCCAAAGCTTCTTGCCAATCATTGAGCAATAAGTCCTGACCAACCGGGGACAAGTGGACCCCGTCGGTACGATACAGTCCAGCGCACCGGGGGTCCGCCCAAGGGTGCTGGACCTGCCACCCGCCAGCCTGCTGCAACCACCGGCCGATCTGCCTGTTGATCTTGGCCAGCCCTCTCGACCACCGCCGCTGCGACAAGCAGGCCGGCCGCGAGATGATGTCCGACCACACAATCGCCAAGTCCGGCCACTGCTCCTGCATCGCCCGCAGATCCCGTCGTACAGCACGAATAAGTTGCCGGCACGTCCAACCGGAAAGATCATTGCCTCCTAGGTGTATCAGAAGTCCCAACGGCAGCCGCCGCCTCTCCGCGTGCTCTCGAACCACTGGAAGTAGCTGCCACCAACGCATGCCCCGCTGGCCGAGCCACACCAGCCGGAAATTACAGGACTCCAAGCCCAGGTGTAGACCCAGCGGACGAGTTGATGCTCTGCGTTCCGCCCAATAGACGAAGGAATGTCCCAGAAGCCACCATACGCCTGGCGGGCCCCGTGCAGCACTCCCGGTCGGCACGCTTGACTGAACACCTGGAAAAGAAACACAGCATTAATACCCCCCCCACACCCCCCCCGACGCCCCTGCAGTTCACAACTGTTCGGGGCGCACATAACCCGTGTAAGCCCTGGAGCTCCAACGCCCGATGCGTTGAATCACCTCACCCCCGAGGCCCGCGGCCGCAGCACTGGTCGCCGCACCAATCCGAAAGGAATGAGAAGCGTACCCGCGCTCGTCGACGCCCAACCGCCTCAAGGCCATGCGGAAGACCGCAGTGAATTGAAACTGGGTGACGGCAGAACCGTCCTCATGACAAAAGAAACAGCCAGCCCCCACCCGACGCTGACGCCGATACATCAACAGGTTCTGCACCGGACAAGATTCCAGACCAGGGATGGCCCGCAACAGCACCCACCGCCCCCGCCCCTGCGGGTCAGTTTTCGAGCGATCCAGAAATATCCGAACCAACTGCCCCTGCAGGTCCACCTGGTGCTCCTGCAACCCTCCCCGACCCCCCCGCCCACCCGCCTGGGGGACCAGTTCGCTAACTCGAAAGGCCCCAAAGAATGCTGTGACAAACAGCGCCCGGAACAGGACGGCCTCCAACGCGGAAGCCGCAACCTCGGGCAAGACGCCCCAAATACGCAGCAGCAAGTCATGCGACACGGGACGACGCCAATCCGATGCAGGGGGCTGCACTCGAGCCCAACCGGCTAAGAGCCGCTTCACTACGTACGAAGTGCCCGGATTGCCCCAACCCGCCACCCTGCAAAAGAAGGAGAAACCGACCAAAGCCGCCCGTGCCGCTGACCGGGACCAACCAGACTCCTTCGCCCAGACTATGAAAGACCCTGCCAAAAGGTCCCCGATGCTGCCACCCCTCCAGCCCCTACCCCACAGATACTCACGAACCCGTGCATACCCCCGCAGATAGGCTTTCCACGTACCTGGAGCCAGGGAAGAACGCAGCAACGAGATCATTCCGGCATCCCAAGCTGCCAAAGGTGCTCCGGCACCACCGCCGCGGTCCCGTCCGCCCCCGGTGCCAATTCCCGAAACCGCTCCCACTGGAAACGAGACAAAGCATCAGCAATCCCATTCTGAACGCCCGGCACATGACGAGCCCGAGCCGTGATATTAAGACGAAGACAAGCCAGCACAAACACCCGCATCAACGCTGCTACCCGTGGACACTTGGGAGAATGGCGATTAATGACTTGCACCACTGCAGCATTATCACACCAGAAAACAACCCGCCTGTCCCGTAACCTCTCCGGCCACAGCCATAAGGCCACCACGATCGGAAATAATTCGAGGAACGTCACGTTGCGCGTCAAACCACCCGAAAGCCACGATGCGGGCCACGGCACAGCACACCACGCGCCCTGGAAATACAATCCCATGCCCGAACCACCGGCTGCATCTGAAAACAATTCCAGATCCCGGTTGGAAATCTCCCCGGACTGTAACAACGAGCAACCATTGTAGTCTGCCAGAAACGCATCCCAAACGCGCAGATCGGCTCGCATCCCCGCAGTGACTCGGATGCGATGATGCCCACATCAGACCCCGGCCATCGCCAAAGATAATCTTCGCGCAAAGGGCCGCCCCATAGCAATGACCCGACATGCAAAATTCAGGTGACCAACTAAACTTTGAAGCTCGGTCAAAGTCACCTTTGCAGCGGAACCGACCGCCGCCACCAAGAGCCGCAGCCGCTCTACCTTATCCGCAGGCAACCGGACCACAAACTCAATTGAATCAATCTCTATCCCCAGAAAGGAGATATGAGTCACCGGTCCGACCGTCTTACCCTCTGCCAACGGGATGCCAAAATCAGCCGCCAAGCCTTGGAAAAGCCCCAGCAAAGATCCGCACACGTCGGACTGGGCCGGCCCGACAAACAAGAAGTCATCAAGATAATGCACTATAGTCCGCCGCCCAGACATCCGCACCAGCACCCAGTGCAAGAAAGAGCTAAAGGCCTCAAAGTAGGCACACGAAATCGCACAGCCCATGGGCATGCATTTGTCATAGTAGTACTGATTGTCAAAACGAAATCCGAGCAAGGGGAAAGCGGACGGGTGCACCGGCAGGAGACGAAAGGCTGACTCAATGTCCACCTTCGCCAACAGGGCCCCTTTTCCACATTGTCGCACCAGCTCCAATGCCTCATCAAAGGACGCATATCGCACCGAGCACAGCTCACGCGGGATATGGTCGTTCACCGAAGCACCGAGGGGGCAAGAAAGATTATGGATCAGCCGATACCGCCCCGGCTCCTTCTTCGGGATGACCCCCAGCGGCGATACGATAAAAGGCGAGAAGGGGGGCCGTTCAAACGGCCCAGCCACTCTGCCTAGAGCACGCTCCGCCGCAATCTTTCCCCGGGCCACCTCCCCCAACCGCCTCACCGATACCGCATTCCCCCGTTCCAACCCCTGAAACGCCCCCCGCACGGGGATACGAAAGCCCTCGGAAAACCCCGCCCATAACATCGACCCCGCCCTGCCATGTCTGGTAGCCGCATAAAGCTCTAGCCACGGCTGCAGCGCCTGCCTCTTAATGGGGGTAGGCGCTAGCCCCTCTGCATTCCCGTCACTTACTGGCCGCAGCCGTCCCAGGCACCGCTCGGCGGCTGCACTTGACGGCCGAGTGACCGGCGCCGCAAAGCGAACAGGCGTGCCGGAACTTACAGTCCGGGAAGGGGCAGGACGTTTTATTGAAGCGCCAGCACAGGTCCCCGCCAGGACCGCTCGCTCCCGTTCTGCTCGTCTCGGGCCCCGGGCCCGCTGACCGAAAGGGCCGCTGGCCGAGCGGAGCCGCCGTCCCTACCGCCTTACCCGGAGCCGCACCCCCCCCGCACCGCCCCTTTTTGCCGACATTTGCGTGAGCCAAAGGTTGATATCCTTCATTCCCCATGTCAACTGCCTGTTCTCCTCCATCCTGTCGCGGAACTCCTCATCATAGTTGAGCCAGGCCCAACCTTCGTGCACCTGAGAAGCCGACAAGATGGCATCAGCGTAAGCCAGAAGCTCGCCGTAACAACTCGGGTCCCCATGGCCCCATACACTCGCCAGCCGCAAAAAAGCCCGCGTCCAATTCAACGTGTTCCGTGACACCTTCCGTACCCTCCCCGCTTTCTTGTCCTCTTTACGCTTCTTGCGGCTCTCCCCTGAACGTTTTCTCCCCTCCAACAACCGGAAAATATCCAGGTAACGCCGCTTTACGATCCGCCTCCGCAACTTGCGCGGAACACTCTCCCACAATTCCGCGCAACGGACCACCGCGGACCCCGCCCCCTCGCACCCCGCCCCCACCTGCGGGACAACCGTGGAGTCAGCCGAGGAAGAGGCTGAGGACCCGGACGACGACGTGCTCCTCCGCCGATGCCGTCGGTGCTTCCGCTTCGCCTTGGCTTTTCGTGCCGGCGGAGCACACTCGCTCGGCCCCACCACAACCCCACCGCCCCCCACCGCAACCCCCGAGCACTCACCTGCTGTCAACTGCGCCGCCGTCGCCTGCGCCTCCGAAGTGGACTCCGGCTGCTCCACCGAAGACTGGCCCAGCTGGCCAGCGGTCGAAGACATCACCGTGGTTCCGACAGCCGCCGCTGAGGACCCACTCGGAGGCACCGGAGCAGACCCCGACACCTGCAACGAGAGAGGAGAGCCAACACACGGGGAGCCAACACCCGGGGAAGGCGGAAAGCCCGTCCCCGGAGGCGCCCACCCATACGGCCCCATCCCCCACCCAACACCCCATCCCTGCACCCCGCCAGAGGATCCTAACCCCCCAGCCGCCCAGTCTGCTGCCCCCCAGGGGGGTTGCCCGACAGCCAGAAGCCCGGCACCCCAATGGTTCCCCCCCCAGCCCGCCCCCCAGGCCGGAGCTTGCCCAGGTACCGGGGACCAAGCCGGCCACCCTCCCCCTTGCAAACCGGCCCCCCCCAACCCATAGAAAGGGGCCCATAAGCCCCAGCCACTGCCTGCCCCCACCCAGGCCCCCCCCCCTCCTGTACCATCCACCCCATCACCAACACCCCCGTGAGACAAGCTCGCCGCCACCACCCCCCCTTCCGCCCCCCTCTCCCCCGACAGCCCATCCACCTCCCCCGTTCCTGGGCCTGCGCCCACCCCCAGGGGTCTCCCCACCTCCCCAGGAGCATGAATACCACCTGCAGAGGCAGGGGGAGCCCCCCGCTGCCCGGCTCCACCCGGCCGCGTAGCCGCCTTCCGACTGCCCCCCCGCACCACTCCGCGACCCGCTCCGGCGCCTGGCGCCGCCCCCGCCCCGCGGGATCCCCGCGGAGTACCCCCAGCCCGAGCCCCCGACGACCTCCTGGCTCTACTGGAGCCAGCCATGATAGGGCTGCCCTACCCTGTGCCACCCCCCCACTGGTACCCTTACTGGCTTTAGCTTGTAGCTTGCAGTAATGGTATTGTATTTCAGTGTATTTTTGGTGTTTTTTTTTTTTTTTTTTGTAACAGCCCCCTCCCTTGAAGCACTCCCCCTCACCGCAATCGCCTACCCCGCGACCCCACAATCCCCCCCCCAATGCACCCACTCACCGGACCCTCGCCGCCGAAAGAAAAAACACGTCCGGTTTCCCGAGGAGCCGCGGCCAGACAAGGACGGCCACGCGGCTCCTCGCCGGCACAGCACCGCCCCCCCGCCGACCGCCGGCCAATGAAATCGCTCCGACGTTATGACGGAGCGATTTCAAAAGCCGCGCTCGCCGATCCCTCTCAACCCTCCCCCTCCCCCCCCCCCCAGCAACCCAGCACGCTGGAGGCCGAGGCCGGGCCCGGGCCCAGGTTACTGACGGCCGCGGGACCCGGCCCGCGGCCTCGAGCATTTTTGTATCTGATGCGTAAACTGATTGGGAGCCAGTGTAAGTCCTTCAGGATGGGTGTGATGTGCTCCTGTCGTGCTGTTCCAGATATTATTCGTGCTGCAGTGTTTTGTGCCAGTTGGAGTGGCTTGAGGGCTTGTTTTGTTAGTCCAAGGTATATTGGATTGCAGAAGTCCAGCAGTGGGGTTATCAGTGCTTGACAGATGGTACGGAAGTGTTCAGGGGCCAGGAGTGGTTTCAGTCTTCTGATGATTCGCATCTTGTAGTATGCTTTTTGGATTGTTTTGTCTATGTGTGGCTTGAGATTAAGTTTATTGTCCAGAGTAACTCCGAGGTATCTCACTTCTGATCTTATTGGTATAGTAGTGCTTTGTATCTTTATATTTGGTGGGTGTATGAAGCTTTGGTTCCGAGTTATGATTAGAGCTTCGGTCTTGCCGTAGTTGATTGCGAGGTTGTTCTTTTGACACCAACTTGTCATTTGGGTAAGGCAGTATGTTATCTTAGAGAAATCTGGGTTGTCGACTGATATCGGGGTGTATATCATGATATCGTCTGCATATATTGTGTATTGAATGTTGTTCTCTTTCATGATGTCGCATATTGGTTGGATGTAGATGTTGAATAGTAGTGCTGAGAGTGCGGATCCTTGGGGTACTCCTTGGTGGACATTTATGGGTTGGGAGGTGTTGTGGCCCACCTTGACCTGTAACTGTCTTTCGGTTAAGTATGAATGGAACCATTTCAAGGTGACCCCATGTATCCCAGTGTTTTTTAGTCTTTCCAGGAGTGTGTTGTGGTCCACTGTGTCGAAGGCTGAGGAGATGTCGATGAAGATCATTATGATTCCATTCTTGGTGTTGTCAATTATTCTTAGAATGCTGTCGAAGAGGTAAATCAGTAGTGTTTCGACTCCATGGTTGGGACGAAAGCCGTGTTGGTTGTCATCAAGTGTTTCCTGTTTGTCAATGTGCTCCTGTAGTTGTAGTTGAACTGTTTTTTCGATGATTTTTGCCAGGAAGGGTATGCTGGAAATTGGTCGGTATGCTGCTGGGTTTTTTTTTGTCGAGGGTTGTTTTCTTTGTGATTGGTCTTACTGAGGCGAGTTTTAGTTGCTTTGGCATGAGTCCTTGGGTGAGTGAGTTGTGCACCATGTTGTGTATGGTGTGTATGAAGCTTGATTTGGTGGCTTTGACCCATGACACTGGGCACGGGTCTGTAGGGGCAGTGCTTGTGTTGATTGTGGAGATGATGTGGGATAGCTGCTCTGTTGAGGGTGAGTAGAATGTGTCCCAGGTTTTGGTGTGTACATCTGTCCTGGTAGTTACGCTGGGTGTTGTTCGCTCTTCGGAGTGAAATTTGTCCTTGATGTGGTCGGCAAATTCCTGCGGATCTATTTGTACTTCCCTTCTGTTGTTTGCTCTTTTGTGAGGATTTTTACGATTTCAAAAAGCTCTCTGGGTTTGTTGATGGAAGTATTTATCATGTTTGTGTGGAATTCCCTCTTTGATTGGTTGATGTGTTCATTGTATTGTTTTTGCCTTGTTAGGTAAAGATGCTGGTTGTCTATTGTCTTGTTTTTTCTCCATCTCCGTTCAATCTTCCTGAGTTCCCTCTTTTCCTGTCGTATTTTTGCTGAGTACCATGGTTTGTTTTGTCTTCTGTTGTGATGGTGTTTCTCAGGCCTGCCATCAGATGATTTGGCGGCGTTAGCTAAAATGCTGTTCCAGCTGGAAACTTGCTCCTCCAGGTCGTCTGTTGTAATGGTCAGGTGTTGTATCGTGTCCTGTATGAATTTGTCCCTGTCGAAATTCTTGAATCGTCTTTGTGTGTGTGGGATGTCTGCTTAATCAGTGATGAAAATATAAGAGAAAGCAAATTTGTGTGTGTGGGATGTCAGCTTAATCAGTGATGAAAATATAAGAGAAAGCAAAATATAAGACAAAGCAAATTTCTGATTTATTAGTGCTGTGTTTCAGATTAAAGCCATATAAAACAGATGTTTTTCATTTCATACAAATGCACATCCCTAGTAGTAGTGCCTCTATACAAGTCTTTGGTGAAGCCTTATTTGAAGCATTGTGTACAGTTCTGTAGATTGAACCCTCAAAAGGATGTAACCAGATGGAGTTTGTTCAGAGGATGGGCACTAAAATGATCAATGGACTTCATTGTAAAACATAAGAGGTGAGACTTAGGGGTATGTTTACTAAAACTTCTTAACGTGCGCGCTGTGCAATTATCGTGTGCTAAGGTAACTTAGCGCGTGCTAATGAGGCTTTACGGGGTACAGATGCGCTTTAGTGCGCACTCGCGTGCGCAGTGGCGCAAACGAGCTCTGAAGGCGGAGGAAGGCTCCCCAGGGGCGGAAAGAAGGGGTCAATGGGTGGAGAGTGGGAGGGGAGAGGTTCCCCGCACACTAACGATGTGAAATTCAAGGCCAAAACTAACGCAAGTGAAAACCTCGCGTTAGTGCTAATTTAAATGGAAAAGAAACCATTTCTGTCAGCAATGTACAGCAAAACCAGGGAAACCTACAAAAAAGTGATAAGTGTGATACATGTGCACAGAACAAAAGTGCAAATAAACATTGAAAATGACCCCAACAAAATAAAAAAAAATCATAATCAAGCTGGGCAATAGTGATAGTAATGGGAAACATCAAAAAACACTCCCAAGAAAGCCCCAAAAAATAAATATGAATTTTGGAAGGGTCCGCTCCATCCCCATACAAGGTGAATGAACCCACAGTGAAATAGCACTGACCAGGGTTTCCCTCTCCATTGGACAGGTTACCTATGGCATGCACATGTTCCACAACAGCAGGGCAGGCATGTCGGAATGGGCAACTGGACAAATTCTGGGAAAGGGGATACAGAGGGCTGCAGGCGGCACATGCAGTGGTGCAGCTGGGGCACAGTGCGGACTAGGCAGATGCCTAGGTGGCACTTAGGAATGCTGAAACTAAACAGTAGCCAGACAGCAACTGATGAGGGCCCAGCATGGGCACGAGAGTGTTTATCACAGTGTCACAGGGGATAGTACCCAGCAGGTACCCCCAAGGGCACAGAACAATGGCAAGCGGTGTTGGGGGGAAGCGTGGACGCCTATGCAGGCACCCCTACCCCAGAACACGCACCATAGGCAGCCGCCTACCTGCACACTGGATGGCTTGAGATTGCACACCACCAGCACCACCAGCAGAAGGGCATGTCAGCATGGTGGCAGAGGGGTACTGGAGGTGGAGGGGGGCAGTGGCAGCTGCCCAGAGCAGACCATGGCCTAGCCCTGTGTAGGTGGGTGCCATGCACTGCAACAGACAGGCCCTGCCGGACAAACAGTCATGGTATCACCAGGGAATGCACTGTCTCTGTGGCAACATGGTGGTGCAGTGCACACAACCAGTGTGTTTGGAGGCAGAAGATCACAGGTTCAAGTCCCAGCTATGGTGCCTGCCAGCCCAGTCCCCATATTTTACCCACTACTACAACGTGCTAATACAGACAGAACGTTTATTGCAGATGACGTAAACATGCCCAAAACACCTACATTTTACCCTACTGAGCAAAGACACCATAAACAGGTGCATTACCTAGAGCAGAGTCTCCCAAATGCAGTCCTGGAGGGCCAAACACCATTCAGGTTCCATGCTGCCTCTAATAAAGATGCCTGTGCTGCATATCTATGCACTACCCCCATGGTATGCAGATGTATCTCATGCATAATCATGAGGGACAGCATGAAAACCTGAACAGTGTTTGGCACACCAGGACTGGAGTTGGGAACCTCTGCCGTAAAGCAGCAGCTAACAGGGGCAGACACACCCACACCCACAGGCTCCATTAGCCAGTGCCTCCTGGAGAGGCAGGACATTGGGCCCTGTGTGCATCTCCCAATACTAGCACTTGCATACCTTAGCAATGCCACCCTACACCTGGGAATACGGTATACAGCTAGCAAACGTTTGCTATGATTACTGGCAGATAGCAATTCCTACGTTAAGCACAGTTTGCTGATTGAGCTCCATCATAGCAAACTTTCTGATGTCTGTGGAGTGTGCTTCAGGTCTGGTCTCTGACAGTGTTTACCACCCTGGGGAGTGACCCCCAACAGTATTGCGTACCATATCCATGCCTGCACTGTGCCCAGGACTGGTGTGGTGGCCAGGGCTGCTAAACTCCTCTATAATAGCACAATGCTGGCATAGGTGTGGGAGTGTGTGTCTGTCTATCCAGTGTGTGGTTGCTGCAAACACCCTCCACAGCCCACACTGCCAGCACTGTTGCCAGTATTGGCCTTCCAATGTGCATAATGAGGAGCAAGGTACCATGGGTATAGCCCGGACAGGGTGGCCGGGACAGGATGCATCTGCACAGGGCATAGGGCACTGGCTGGGACATTGTAGTGCCCGGCCACCACCTGCACAGACAGGGTGACCACAGCATGTTCTGCTGGGAGATCACTCTCACCCTGACTGTGCAGTGACCACAGCATGGCTAGGCTCCCCCATAGTGTTATATAGTATTTCTCTCATGTGATATTTATGGGTTTTATTTTGGGGTCCAGTCAGTGACTTATCTGCTTGTTGTGTATGCTGACATCCCAGTTCTGGGTGCATGTATTTCCACCAGGAACATGCACTATGGACTAGCTAGCAGACTGTCTGCAGCTGGTATGTGTCTTGATGGAGCAGCAGCTGAAGGCTTACTGCAGGAGAATATCAGATAGTGGTGGGGTGCAGCTTAGCATATCCAGGCCTAATGTCTGTCTGCTATTGCATTATGGATGTGTACAGAGCTGCATTGACTTCCCTGTAGGGTGTCTGTTCCCCAGCAGGACTGGGGTTGACGGTTCCCTCTACTGCCACCATTGCAGGGAGGTAGAATGTGGATCTGTTGGTGGGAGACCCTATTTACCACCCTCAGCCCAGGAAGAGGAGGAGGGTGGTGGTACATAATCCTCCTAGGTGTCCATAGGGGCTACACCTGACTGAGACATACAGATATATCCAAGGTGTGTCTGCAGAAACTACCTATCTCACACATTAGCACTGCTGGGGACCTACAGCATGGCCTATCTCTGCTGTGGACCTGGTGCTGGGCGCCCCACCTCACCCTCAGGGTGAGTGCAGTACCTGCACAATGTGACAGTGTGTAGCTACTCTGTGCCAGTACCACACGCGGTCAGTTCCCCCTACCATGCCGAGGTGCTGTGGGGGTGCATACCCCATCTTGTGTTCATCTGTAGACGGCTGATTTGCATGTGCAGTGCATCATGGGTACGGGTGGGCTAACCCTATCCTGGTGACCACAGCAGACTGTTTGTGTGGTGACATGCAGTCCTTCTGCCACTAGCCAGGGGCTTGCTAGCAGCTGTAGCCCACTGGTTACTTCACTGCTTGTGGAGCCAGAGGTCATGTGCTCAAACCCATAGTGGGGTTATTTGATAGGGCTGTCTAAAGCATTATCTATTTTTAATGTACATTAGTGCTGCCAGCAAAAACACCCTCAGCGTACTGTACCCATAAGGTGCCTCAGAGGGCGCTTTATAGGGCACCCTATAGGGCACCTTATGGTTACCGTCCATATAAGGTGCACTATACGGTATTCTATGGAGCGACTTATAGGGTGCCCTATAGGGGACATTATAGGGTGCTGTGCGGACATTGCACTTTATAATGTGCCCTATGGAGTGCCTTATAGGGTGCCTTATGGGGCACCTTAGGTTACGGCACGTGAGGGTGTGTTTGCTGGCAGCAATTAATAAAATACAAATAAGGTGCCACAGGAAACAATATTTACATGTCAAAGATGCTGCCTCAGCCAGCCTTAAGTATTAGGCACACTGGGAGTCAAACTCATGACCCCTGTATCATCAATCAGTACCTTAACCATTGTGCTACACTGCTGTTCCTCCTTGCATGTCAGTGCACCTACTTAAGATTTCCATGCGTTTAAATGCACAGTGTTGCCATCAAAAACAGTGCTATGACTTTGCCGTGCCTCATAGAGCACCCTATATGGCGCCCTAAAGGCCACTCTTTAAGCAACATTGTAGGGTGCCGTGGCAGACAGTGCACTTTAAAATGTGCCCTCTGGGGTACCTTATGGGGTGCCTTATGCAGCACCTTATGTTACAGCGCTTTGAGAGTGTGTTTGCTAGCAGCAGTAATTAAAATAAAATTAAAAAGCCTCATAATGCAATATTACACATAATGTGTTTATGTTTATGTTTATTTAACTTGATATACCGCTCTTCATTACATCAGAGCAGTTTACAAAATATTACAGTGGTGGGCACAAGCCCTCATTGCAAGAAAAGAAATACATAACTGGACAGGAAAGAGGAAAGAAAAAGAGAATACATAGGAAGGCCGAAACAGAGGGGGAGACACAGGCAAACATGTATAAACCAGGTCAGCTGGCTGCGGCTGGGAGATTAAAAGCAGAGACAAAGAAATGTGCTTTTAGCAGGGACCGAAAAGTAAGATAATTTTCTTCCAGACGAAGAGGAGTAGGTAGCGAATTTCACAGAGCTGGACCATAGAAAAAGAAGGCAGAATGGCGGGTGGATTGTAAATGTGCACGAGACGGAGAAGGGAGATGAAGCCGGTTAATATGGAGGGAGCGAAGACTACGTGTGGGAGTGGTAAAACGGAGAAGATCGGTAAGATATTGGGGTGTACGTGTGTATAGGGCGCGGTGAACGAGAGTCAATATCTTAAATTTGATATGATGGTCAATGGGGAGCCAATGAAGATGAAGCAATAGGGGGATAACGTGATCAAAGCGAGAGGAATGGCAAATAAGTCTGGCTGCAGTGTTTTGTATGAGTTGTAATCGATGGAGTTGAACCTTAGTGATACCAGAAAAGACTGAGTTGCAATAATCTATCCGTGATAAGACTGTAGCCAGTGTAAGAGTAGTCAGGGCTGAAGGGGAGAGAAAGGGACGAATAGATCGAATTTGCCGAAGAAAAAAATAAGATGTCTTAGCCAGGTGTGATATGTGTTCTTTGAAAGTGAGGTTTGAGTCAAGGAAAACCCCAAGGTATTTGAAAGAAGAAGTGATAGGAATGGTAGAGTGGTCCAGGATTGGGGCAAGAGAGGGACAAGGGCTTCCAAATGTGAACCAGATAGCTGAAGTCTTAGTGACATTGAGATGAAGACAGTTGGAAGACAACCAATTAGAGACGAGGGCAAGACAGGCGTTCAGGGGTGAAAGATCTGGAGAAAGTGGATTAGTGTGATGAATGATAACACAGGTACACATATTTGTTACAATTGCAGGGTGCACAAACAGATATAGTGCTTCTTACCCCTTTCCAATGTGATGATGTCTTTGGGGGATTCTTAGTTTAATGGTTTCATACAGGCCTAGTAATTTATTCCCCTTTATCTTTACCTCTTATGTATTTTTTTATATCTATCTATCTATTAATTTATTTATTTTCTTATGTCAATGCCAAGGTATTTTTATGTTTTTGATTATTCCTTTTATTTAATTACACAGGTACACTAAAAAATGTTTTTTTAAACTGCCTCTAATGTTTCGATTGATTTTTACATTTTTTGGTGCGCTGAATCCAAATCTGGTAACCAATTTGCTCCATCACGTACAGATTTTTTGCTACATTGGGTTAGCAGTTTGAGGTGAACGTTTCAGATTGAGTGCGATCGAGATAAAAGTTTCTTGGATGAATTCTTTATACTAATTGTTTAGTAGTTATTCAAATAAGAATAAAGAAAATTGTAACAAGGCAGCACATAAGAATAGAGTAATGTCAACAAAACACACTGTGATGGTAGCAAAATTGTCTGCACTTAAAACAGCCACATACATGTGCACAAACATTGAGCATATAAGAGTGAGGTTAGACACAAAGCAAAGCAAAGAAATGTGCAAAAAATGTTGTACAGGTATGTATGTAAGAATAGAAAACGCAAACCGCACCATTGCAATATATGAAGACAAACACCCGATGGTGTGAAAATAAAATTCTAATAAATGAGATCCGACACTGTGGTAATAACTAGCAAATTTTTATTTCAAAGTTTAGTAAAAACACGATATTTGTCAACACAGTTTAGATTTTAAAGTCATTCTTGGGTCAATCAATCTCCTGGTGGGCCCGTTTCTTCTTCCCCCGAATGCTTCTCTTGGTGCGCTGCTTGGCGTATTTTTCATCTGGGGTTTCCCGCAGCAGCAACTAGCAGAAATCAGCCATCATAGTGGTGTTCCATCTTCCTTGGTACCTTCTCTCTGCGTCCTTGATGTCCTGGTGAAACCTTTCACCTTGTTCTTCACTGTACGCCCCCAAGTTTTCGGGAAAGTAGTTCACATGGGAGTGCAAGAAATGGACTTTCAGGCTCATGTTACAGCCTTGTTCTTTGAAGGCATTGAGCATCCTGGCAACAATATCCTTATAGTTCTCATCCCGCCTGTTCCCCAAGAATTTGAGAACAACATCCTTGAAGGAATCCCAGGCTTCTTTTTCCTTCTCAGACATCGTTTCAGCGAATGCTCCATCTGAAATGAGTTTCCTTATATCAGGGCCAACAAACACTCCTTCCTTTAGCTTTGCTTCAGAAAGTCGGGGGAACTTTGAGCAAAGGTACCGAAAGCACTCACCATCTTTTGGAAGGGACTTGATGAATTGCTTAATGAGACCCAACTTAATGTGGAGAGGTGGTAATAGAATTTTATCACGAGGTACCAAGCTCTCATGAAGAACATTTTTCTCACCGGGTCTCAAATACTCCCGAATTGGCCAGTCTTTTTTCCCCCAGTGTAGGTCGCGGGCCCGGCTATCCCACAAGCAAAGGAAGCAGGGATATTTGGTGAAACCGGATTGCTGCCCTAATAGCATGGATAGAATTTTAAAGTCTCCACAAATCATCCACTTATGCTCATCATAACGAATCTTCTGAAGAATCAGGGCCAAATTCTCGTATTTTTCTTGGAGAATAACAGAGTGAGCAATAGGAACTGAAGCGAATGTGTTGCCATTATGAAGAAGAACACCTTTTATGCTGTCTTTTGACGAATCAATGAACAGCCGCAATTCAGCAGGATCATACTTGAGTTTAAACTTTTCCATCACTCCGTATATATCGTTGCAAAATACCAAATCTTCCTCTTTGCTGAAATACTTCAAAAATTGTGTCTCGCGGTTGCGGTACCAATAAAAAGTTGTTCCTGGTGACAATAGATTTTTCTGTTTAAGCCGAGAACCTAGCAGTTGGGCAGCATCTTTTGGGAGTCCTAAATCCCGGACTAAATCATTCAATTCAGCTTGAGAGAAAAGTTCAGGTTTCGGATCTGATTCAGTTTCAAACTCGGAAGTACTGGACTCATCGGGAAAAGCCATCTGATGAGTCTCATCATGATCAGAACCGTCCACACAAATATGATCCAAAGATTTTGGTGGTTCAGGCACAGGTACTTTGTTGCTATGAGGCATAGGCCTAATTGCTGAGGGAAGGTTGGGGTAACTTATTACGTTCTTATTTTTTAAGTTGTATCCCTTCACAATGCAAGAGCAAAAATAGCAGTCACTGCTGTGGTCTCTTTGTTCACGCCACATCATAGGTATTCCGAAACGAAATGCTTGTTTTTTACCTTTCATCCATAAGCGTAGATCTTCCTCACATGTCTTGCACACTTTGTGAGGAGCCCACGGTTTGTCTTGATCGCCTAACTTCAAACCGAAATAGGCGAAATATACTTTTTTAATAAATGCAGAAATGTTCCTCTGCCGCTTTTTCACGGTATATTCCCCACAAATAAAACAAAAACTGTCCGGAGAGTTGACGCAACCTCTGGCTCTGTGAGCCATCACAAATACACAGCACTGCAAACTACAACTGTAGTGAACCACTTCGGAATAAAGCTGGATTACGACTGAGCAAACAAAAGGTAATAATGAACTTGCAAGAAACTGAAATTTGACAGGAACGTTCATGTCGCAACCACCATGTTTGAGCGAGCGAACGAGGCGAGGCGAACAGGAAAGAACATGCGCCAGCGCGAGTACTGGATTTAGCCCCCCGCCTCCCAATTGTCCTGTTAATGTATAAAATGAATACAAAACACTCTAAAATATCATGAGGGAGTGTTTCTAGTTAGTTAACCATTACAACCTCTATTTTGGGCCAAGAAAATAAACTGCAGTCGGCTAAAAAGAAATTATGTGAACATTCCTTATATGGGTAAGAAATCTAATTTTGCAAGAAAACGTGACGTGATGGAACATTTTGGCTATTTTTCCTGGATTCAGCACCCCAAAATCTATAGGAATCAGTTGCAAAACTGGAGGCAGTTTTTTGGTAGTGTACCTGTGTAATTATTTCATCAGCATAATAAAAAGCAGACAGGCCAGTCTGATGAATACAGAGTGCCAGTGGTGTGAGGAAAAGATTAAACAGGAGAGGGGCAAGAACTGAGCCTTGGGGAACACCACAGGGAAGGGGAAAGGCAGTTGTTGGAGGATGCGAAGCTGTAGCAGAAACTATAGAGAAGGAACGAGAAGAAAGATAGGAGTGAAACCAGCGAAGTACAGCACCGCGGAGGCCTGCATCCCGCAGCCGAGAAAGGAGAAGAGAGTGATCAACAAGATCAAAAGCAGAGGAAAGATCGAGGGAGACCACCACCGAGATATCACCCCGATCATGTGAAGTTCATTGAGAAGAGCAGTCAAAGTTGTTTCTACACTGTGCCCTTGACGGAAACCAGATTGCCTAGGGTGCAGATAATTGACAGAGTGAAGGTGCTGTGAAAGTTGATCGAAAACGAATTTTTCTAAGACTTTGGAAAGAAAGGAGAGATTGGAAACTGGGCGGTAATGGGCAGGAACCAGGGGATCAAGGAGAGGTTTTTTGAGGAGGGGACGTACCAGGGCGTGCTTCCAGGGGGAGGGGAAAGAACCACTAGATAGACTGGAGTTAATCAATGTACAGATATGAGGAATTAAAGATAGAGAGGGTTCCAGGAACCAGCTGGAGGGGATAGGATCTAGTGGGCAGGTAGTTTTCCGAACAGAGGAAAGAGAGGGGATTAATTCAGAGGTAGTGATGGGATAAAAAGTGGACCATGTATGAGTTAGAGAGGGAGGAGAGGTAGGGGTGGAGAGAAGGGAAAGTGGCGGTGGGGAAGACAAAGGGGGTGGGCAGGAATGAAGACAAGCATGGAGATCTTGAATCTTAGTAGTGAAGTGAAGGGCAAGTCGAGTAGGGGAAGGCATGGGAGGAGGAGGAGCAGGAGCAGGACTGGAATGAGTAGAAGTGAGTGAACGAAGGATGGAAAAAAGCTGTCGAGATGGATTAGTGGCAGAGGTAATGGAGTCAGAAAAAAAGGAAAGCTTGGCTTGGCGTACAGAAGAGCGATAGAATTGATGAAGTTCACGGAATTGGGTAAGAGCAGGTAGTGAGCGGCTCTTCCGCCAGACACGCTCGGACTTGCGGAGCTGAGTACGCAACAGACGAAGACCTGTGTGGAACCAAGGGTGACAGGCAGAGGATCACTTTGGGCGCATGGGCTGAAGTGGGGCCAGATTGTCGAGGGTTGCTGAAAGTGCAGAATTGAAGACAGATACCTGGGTACTGGGAGAAAGAGTAGACAAGTCAGCAGGAAGAAGCTGAGTAGCTGGGGGAAAGAGTTGAAGAGTCCGAGAAGAGATCCGACGGTGGAGGGAAGTAGAGGATGAAGGAGCAGATGAGGAACCAGAAAGTGAAGGAGAAAATTCCAGCGAAATAGTCACACAAAAGTGATCAGTCCAAGGGAGCGGTTGAACCTTGGGTTGTGAAATGAGGAAAGAAGGTGACAGGGGGATAATGACAGGATCAAGAATGTGACCAGCAGAATGAGTTGGAAGGAGAACAAGTTGCTGAAGAGAGAGATCCTGAAGGAGAGTGATAAAGGAAAGGTCCTTGCTTGAGGAAGGGGAATCAAAGTGGACATTTAAGTCACCAACAATGATTAAATGTGAAAACTGCAAAGAGATGTCAGCTATGGTAGAAGTAAGTGCTTCCCAGAGGTGGGTTGGAAGAGAAGGAGGAGCATAGAGGAGAAGAATGTGTATAGGGGAGAAAGATTGAAGACGAAATAGAAGGGCCTCTGGATATTGTAGCAGAGGAGAGAAAACCTGAGCAATGGGGAGAGAGGAGCGGTAGAGCAACGCAAGCCCACCGCCATTCCAGCCAATCCGGGGAACAGAAATGGAAGAGAAATTAGGCAGAAGACTACTGGAAACAAGAGACTGCTCTCCATCCTTGATCCAGGTTTCAGTGAGGCATAGCAGATCAAGTGACTCTTGGATGATAAGGTCCTGGATCAAGAGTGTTTTGGAACGCAGTGACCGACAGTTTAGCGTACCTATTTGTAGTAAACAGAGCAATGGTGGCAGAGAAGAGCCTGAGACCTCCGATGCAGACAAAGAAGTGCAGTAGCGAAGATTGGAGGGATTGCGGGAGGAGAGTACGAGGGTAGGGGAGAACCGGTGAGAACAGGGAGGCCGGTTCCCCCAGACAACCGAGATAGCGGACATAGGGCAGAGAGAGAAGTTCACAGCTTCAGATGTCAGAGAGGAGGACGATATAAGAGGAGTGAAGTGGGGCAGAGAAAACCAAAGAAGATATGGACTTACCAGAGTTGAGCCCGTCAAACAGAGAACCAGTGGCAAGAAGATGCAAAGGAGAAACACAAGGCCCAGCAGAACATACGTCAGAGTCGAAGTGAGAGGTACAGGGCCCCAAGAGCAGACCCAAGGAGCACGCCGTGCTCCTTAGGTGCGCTCGCCACAGAGGCGATGAACGCCGCCGGCTGCGTCTTTAAGTAGGTAGTGAAGGTCAGATGACTACCTGGGGGTCAAATGACTACCTGGGGGTCCATAAATGGTAGTGCCTCAGCCAGCCTTCTTCATTGGGCACAGTGGGGATTGAACCCATCACCCCTGCACCATCTGTCAGTGTCTTCACCATTGTACTGCAGCCCTGTTCCTCTGTTTGCACATCAGCGCGTCTGCTTATGCTTCCCGCGCGCGTTTCTCATGTGCTAATGTGCGCGGTGCACAAGAGCGCACAGCGCAGCGCGCGCTAATCCCGTTTTGCTACTTTTGACTGGACCGCCCACTCCTTTTATGGCATCCTGCAGACTAATGCAGCGCGCACGTTAAGGGGGTTTAGTAAACATACCCCTTAATGTCTAACCTTTTGTAATTTCAGCCTTTAATGTTTGCTAATTGAAGAAGTTTGTCTGGAAGCTTGAGTTGGGGTGTTGAATCTGTAGGATCTGGTGATCTGTGTCCAGCTGTCATCTTTTCATATAGTATTACCAGTATCTTCCCTTCTGCTGGAGAACTTAGATGCCTCTAGAAGCGTTTCATCATATATGTCTCATTGTCGTGGATGTGTCTTAGCCTTACCACTGTTCCTTGATTTTGAGAGATTCAACCTCAGGCATCTTTTATACTGCACCAGTTTCACACCCTGGATCTGACTGCCCATCTGGATGTATGTTGAAGTGGTAATAGGTGTAACAGCTTTGGAACGTTCCCCATCCATATTTCTGCTGTGGGGGCTTTGGTAGTTGTTGGAAAAAAAGTTGAGAAAAAACAACAACAGCCAAAGTCCCTCTCCTGTTCTCAGCTGTTCTGTCAGTGTAAACTAGCCTTTTTAATGTGAAAAGTAATACCTTTGTGGAGATTCCCTGTGTGTAGTTCTACTCATTTGCCATCTAATATTGGGGTCTGCAATAATGTACCTTGTCTCTTTTGACTGCAAAATGTATGTATGTATCTGGAGGTATGTGGTATGGCATGCCCCCTTTGTAGAACTTTCTCAAGGATTTATTAAGATATTACTAATCAAAGACTACTGAAATATACTTCATAACATCTCATGCCCGGGTGTCAGTAAAGTGCACATCCACTGGTGCACTTTACTGACTTGCATCACTACCCCTCACATGGGTGTGGTGTACACACATGCCTGGGTGTTGACAGTAGCACTACAAAGTACTCCTATGTATTACCTTTCATGCCACCATCAGCATCTGGCACTTATGGGCACCCTTACCTGGCTGGTTCTCTTACACTGCTTCTCTCTGTCCATGTGACACATCCTTTGGGTTCTTGGTCTTTGCTCATGCATCTCCTTCTTAACACTTCATATGTCTGCAGATACCATGACCTGGTGGAGTCCTGGCAAACTCTTTGTAATATCTTGGATCTTAGCACCAACCAGTTAGTATACCTCCTGGATCATTAGGTATGGTCAGCAGATGGATGCCTTTGTTTTATTCAGAGGATAGTCACCAACACTTCTACCTCTCATTTCCTAGTGAACTTTGATCCTGCAGCTTTGGGGTTTATGATCCATGTTTCATCCCGTTTGTGGGATATTTTTGCCTCTTCCACTTCCAAGGATGTGGACCACTTCTATACTTAAAAGAAAGGGGGTGTTGGAGTGAAGTCTGAAGTGAAACAGAGAAGCTCTAAAATATCTCTGATTAATAGTAACCTATTCCTTTGTGCTTTTTCTTTGCACAAGTTTATTAAATTATTATAGGTACAGAAATGCACAAGGCCGCGGGCCAGGTCCCGCGGACGACAGTAACCTGGGCCCGGGCCCGGCCTCGGCCTCGGTCAGGTGTCGGGGGTGCGGGGCGGAGCCAGAGTGACGAAAGCGCCGCAGGACATGGGGGCAACCTCATTGGCTGCGGCGCAGAGAGGCAGGGCCAAAGTGCCGGAGGAGCCGCGTGGCCAGTCTTTCGGCGCGGCTCCTTGGGGAAAGCGGCCACGTTCCCGCCCTCCCGCCCTTTGTGTTGGGGGGTGGGGTTGTTGCAGCTGGGGGAGGCGGGGAGAGAGCCCGCGCTTGCCAAGGCGGCGGGGCTTTAACCGATTTAGGACCAGCGGGGGAGCGGAGGGCTCCCCGGAGTTGGGGCGAGACATCCCGGTTGGGGGTCTCGGCCCAGTACAAGGGGTCGGGGGCCAGCCTTTGCTACTAGTATGGCGAGGCAGGTGGTGGGGGTGGGAGAGGAGAATGCTCCACCTTGCTACTAACATGGCGGGAGGGGGCATTGTCCGGTGATGGGTGGGGGGTTATGTGGGGGATGTTGAGAATGTTGCCCATGTTGGGCGGTTATGCCATTTAAATAAAGCTGCGACCAAAATTTGTACCATGTTCGGCCTCTTGGGTGTTTATTGAAGGGGCAGGGTGCGGGAGGTAGATGTGGGGGGGGGGGGGGAGAAGGCTGTTTAGGAGGCGAGGTGGGCCTCCGGGTCACCAGAGTTACAGTTTTTTGTAGCTGTCCTGTAATGTTTGGGGTATTTTCTATTGATTGTTACATTGTAGCTTTTACCCTACAGCAACCTTGCTGTATATTTGAAATTTTTTTAAGAGCTCAATTTCTGCAATGCACAGATCTTTCACTGCTTCCCATTTTAATTTACAATAAGATTTGCACTCTATCAAAAGTGGCTTTGCTGGCTGTAAGTCTTTTTTTTTTTTGCTTAGAATTTTTTACACTTTTACGGGCAGAACTGAGTAGTTTTAAAATCTATTGGCAACAAATCTCATCACTACAAGAAAACAATTGTGCTGCAAAATCGTTGAGCAAAAACATCAGAGCTGGCAAACTTCCTACACTGGGTGTGAAGCAGAATCAATCTTCAGTTCCCTATTTCTTCATTAATGTCACTTCAATTTTAAATACAAAATATCCGGGGGCCCTACATTCAGCAGGGCTTATGCAGTTGGCAGCACCTGCCAACCACATGAACCCACTAACTGTGATATCCGGCAGCCACTGATATCTCCTCTGACTGCCATGACATTGTCCAGTTAGTCATGGAGGATCTGAGGGCAGAGTGAGGAGGTCCCCAGGTTTATCCATCTAGTGGTGATATTGAATTCTCTAACTGGATAATAAATTGCATAACGTTGGCCCACAGAACAGGTAGCACTGACTTTATGTGGTTGGCTATCTGGATAGTGACTGGATATCGCTGCTATCAGGATAGCACAGTGGTCAGGTCCGAAAGACGATATTCAATGGCTGTAGATACCCAGATTTCAGCTCTGAATAGCCTTTTTCAGTTTAAACACCACTGCTAGCATTTAAAAATATGCCGACCTTGGAGTTTAGATATTGACCCGCTGAATTTTACACCGTCCCCAACGTATGTGTATCTCAGAGCTTTCTGGGGAAAAAATAACCTCTCATAATGGTTTGCTCTGAATGTGCGGCAGTTTTAGAAAAGCTGCCATTTACACATTGAGATCTGTAGAGCACACAGTTTGGAAGCGAGCACACTGCGTGCATGGTTTGGGCGGGCTGGGAAAATGTACACGTATTTCTAATTTTACAATAGTAATAGAAGCATACTTTAAAAAATGTGGATGTTGGCTTTACACTTCCTCCAAGGCAGCACGTCAACTAACTCTTGATGTGGTTCTTAGGTTTGCCCCAGTGACTGAGGAGGCAGCTATGCTGTTTAAAAATCAGTTTTGTAAAATCAGAATCCATGTAAGTAAGTGCCAGCATTTACACAATCCCAGACCTTGAATGATGCCCCCATTTTGGAAGGTCTCCTTTACTTAAATGGCTGTTCTCACTGGATGTGCCGGCACTTATGCATGTGTCTTCTGGCATCCTTATATGAATTTTATAAATGGCTTCATGTTCAGTGTGCTTTTTGTAAAATACATGATAAATTCTGAATGCCCCAATTTGGACATTTCATTTCCTACCTAGACACCATGGGGGGGGGGGAGTAATTCAATGGTGGTGGCTAGTGCTGTCACCACTGAAGACTAACCATGAATATTCAATGCCAGGGTCATATCTGGCCACCGGCATTGACTATCTGGGTTACTGCAGAGCCCGGAAGCTAACTGGGCAGCGGCGACATTGGGCTGCTGCCCGGTTAGCTCCTGTGGGTAAAGTTAGGCCAGCCTTTGCCATGCCTAACTTTAAACATGAGTCACTAACCGGACAGTGGCTCAATATCGCCACTGCCCAGTTAGCGATTGGTGCCACCTCTGCTTTGCTCGGAAAGCCCATGACATGCCCCAATGCCCAACGGCATGGCACCCACAGATATCCAGCAGCATGACTGCGTTAGTGCCACTGAATATCCCGCTAACTGGCATTTACATGGTTTGCAGGTCTGCAAACTGTGTAGATGCCTTTGAATATCCCTCCTCCCTCCATATGCACAGGTGGGCTTCACATGTTAGCATCAGTTTAGTCATATCTAGAGAGAGAGAGAGAGAGAGAGCTTTCAGTCCTTTCATAAATATATTAAATAACGTTTAGCCAAACTATGCATTAAAAATCTGTTTTAATGAACATCTTTTCTGGACAGCCCTTCCAACAAAGCTTATCAGAGCGGTTTACAAACGAAGAATCTACAGGTCATAAAAGGGGTAATGTACAATGGTGGGAGGAGGAACACAGAGTGCCGTAAAGGAAGGGTAAACATTAAGAACATCCAATTCAAAGTAAAACTGTACAATAAGACAAGCAGATTAAAATCTCAATAAATAAAACCATATAGGGGAGAGGCACACGAAAAATAAATAATAACAGTTATTAAAGAAGAAAAGGGGGAAAGCTAATTAGTTAGTGGTAGTGTCAACACACACATTGCATTTGTGGTGCCATATGAAAAGTTACTTCAAGCATCCAGGTCTGAAATATTTACTGAATTTATTTATTCATTTATTTAACTGGTTTTATATCCTGCCTTATCTCACAATCAAGGAGGGTTGCAGGGAACATATGAGTGGTTCTAATAGGAGGATACAATGTTAGGATTTATATTGAACATGCTCTAAAAACAATGTATTAACATATTAAACATGAAACGAGGAGCTTGCTAAATAAATGCATACAGTGAACAGTATTCAGCAATCAAATCAAATGGGTCAAAGGGTGAGGTGGGGTTGGATATGGGGGGATTAATGTAAGGCAGAAGTTCCTACGGCACATGGTGTTGTACTAGGTGCTAGGTCCCAAAGTATTCTCTGAATAGGTGGGTTTTTAGCTTCTTCTGGAAATTGATGAGGTCTTGCGTGATACGTATGTCTTGGGGAAGTTCATTCCATATGTGGGGTGCGTAGAATGAAAAGGCTCTGTTTGAGGTTGTTTGGTTGCTTGACCTGAGGGAAGAGGGGAAAATGAGGGTAGATTGCATGTTTTTCCTTCTTTGCCTATTTTTGGGACTTGATGAATTAGTGTTTGTAGGTATGTAGATGAGAGCTGTTTGAGTATTTTGAAGATGGTGAGAATGGTTTTGTATTTTATGCAGACTGCAATTGGTAGCTAGTAAAGATCCTTGAGTAAAGGTGCTATTTGCTCATGTCTGGGTACACGTTATAGTATCATTGCTGCAGTATTCTGAGCTAGTTGTAGAGGGTGGATCACATAGTCTCATAGGCCCTGTAGGGGAATATTGCAATAGTCTATTTGTGGGGAAAAATAGAGCTTGGAAGACTGTTTGG
Organism: Ichthyophis bannanicus; assembly: GCA_033557465.1. Taxonomy (NCBI): domain Eukaryota; kingdom Metazoa; phylum Chordata; class Amphibia; order Gymnophiona; family Ichthyophiidae; genus Ichthyophis; species Ichthyophis bannanicus. The sequence goes on from CM066032.1 coordinate 572,786,923, forward strand.
AAGTCCTGTGGGTTCAGTAGAGTACATAGGTGTTTGGCTATCATCATCTTCTGGTTAGTGAGTCTAATGGTGTTGTTGATGTGAGCTTGAAGTGTTAGATATTGGTCCAAGGTTATCACTAGATTTCTGATTTGACTTGAATTTGAGCATCAGTTACTGTAATAGTTATTGGAGAAAGGAAGTCTGTGTCTCTGGCGATGAAGAGAATTTTCGTTTTGTTCAGCTTGATGGAAAGGTTATGGTCAGAGAGTCATTGGAAGATTGCTGTAAAGCAAGATGTTCATGGTGTGTAGGAAGGTTGTAATAAAGAAAAGGGCAAATAAAGCATAATGTCATTGCTGTATAAGTGGTATAGTACATTGTGAGATCGAATTATGGAACATAACGGTTGTATGAAGATGTTATAGGGGCCCTTTTTCTAAAGTGTGCTATCCATTTTTGACATATACTAACTGTGCATTGTGGCCCACACGGTTAATGCATGACTGTGACAGCACATGACAATTTCCATACTAACTCTGCCTTGAGTGTTAGAGTTGGAAATGGGTGTTAAGAGCGGAGAGTAGGCATGGTACTTTCAGTATGTGTATACACCATTTGCTAATTGCACATCTTGCAATTAGCACAGGTACAATTACCTATACCTCAATAGGTGAAGCTAACTGTACCTGTGTTATTTCGGATCCACATTACTAAATGGTGCCATGCATTTCCTGTCAGTGATGTCACACATTATTGGCACATTAGGTGCAAAACCACAGTGCACATTAATAGAAGGATCCCTTAATTAATGCTTCTTGTGATCTCATTTGGGTTAATAGCACTGCTTGGATAACATTGCCAACTTAACACCCACATGCCATTAAAATATACATCCTTTTAATTTATTTTGCAGAGTTTACTTTATTTCCACTGGGTACACAATGGTATAATTTAAAGTAATTTCTGTAAAGGTTATTATGAGACATTGGACTGAATTTAATAGGCAGCATAATGTTACAAAATGAAACAAGCTTGCAAGGTTATCATGTGAGACAGCCGGAAAGATTGTGTGCTACATATTATTGAAGTATTAAATATCCAGACGTTAACTGTCACATTTTTATGCTTCAGTGATAATAAATAATTTATCCTTCATGTCTTTATATAAAAGGTGAAATCCATTAAAGATTTATTTTTAATACAGCATGGCATATGTTTGATAGTCAACTACAATTAATCAGCGGCATTTGGCTAGACTTGAATACTCATTTGTATCAGGTGGTTCCATCTGAATTAATTTGATACCTGGAAAAAAAACCCTCTTTGTTTTGCTTTCTTTCTACTACGTCTTAAGGATTGTAGCATATGGCCAAGACTGTGCATGCATTTGGGATCCTTTGTCTTACGTGAAAATGATATCACATGAGCAGAGCATCTGGTTAATACTTTGTGAAGACTGATGGCTGTCATTTGACATACTGTTTATCATTTGTTTTCGCCATCAAGTTTAATGTTTTATCTTGCAAGTTTTAATGCATATTAGGACCTATATTTAGGAAGGGTTTTGATTCAAGTATATCATTGAAAAATTTTAACATATGGAATTAGGTTTTTCAATAAAATGTTATCACCTTCAACATGTCACCTAATTTCATTTTGATTCTTCACTTATTTGTCTTTATAAATTTAACAGTTTTTTTATACTGCTTTATCCTGTGGTCAAATCGGTTTACATTATAACAAAATGGTCATACATTATAACAGGGTAATAAACTTGGAGTATATGTATAATAGGTTGAAACATTATATCTGGGTGATAAATGTAGATCATGCCTATAATAGGGGGTAGTAAATAATGTTTGTGGGGAAGAGAACAATACGTTGAGATATCACTGCGGGAGAACATGTTGGAGTATTCATGTTGTTGTTGTTAAGTGCCGTCGAGTCGGATTCGACTCATGGCGACCCTCTGGATAGCTATCCTAAATTGTGTTCGATCTTCAGTCAGGCGGCTCATTGTTGACAGACTGGTACCCGTAGCTGCTGTTATTGTATCGATCCATCTCATTGCTGGCCTTCCTCTTTTGCATTGACCTTCTATCTTGACAAGCATGATGTCTTTCTCTAATGAACGCTCTCTCCGCATGATGTGTCCAAAGTATGAAAGTCGAAGTCTTGTCATCTGAGCTTCTAAAGAAAGCTTAGGTTTGATCTCCTCTAGTACAGACTGGTTTGTTCTTCGGGCAGTCCATGGTATACACAGTATTCGCCGCCAGCACCATAATTCAAAGGCATCAATTTTCTTCCTGTCTATCTTTTTCACTGTCCAGCTTTCACATCCATATGATGTTATTGAAAATACCATGGCTTGAACAAGTCGAATCTTTGTATGGAGAGAGACATCTCTGCTCTTGAGAATCTTATCTAGGTCTTTCATAGCCATTCTGCCAAGAGCAATGCGTCGTCTGATTTCTTGACTGCTTGTTGCTTCTTTATTGATAGTTGATCCAAGTAGGTTAAAGTTATTCACGATTTCAATTTCTTCTCCTTCGATGATGAACCTGTTGATTATGCCAGTTGTCATGATCTTTGTCTTCTTTACATTAAGGTGCAGGCCCATTTTGAGACTATGTTCTTTGATTGTGAGTATTCATGACATAGATGGGGAGGGGGGAGGTTGTGGGTGTTGCATTTTGGGTGGTCATGTTAGGTCCTCGGAGAAGTGATCCATGAACAGGTAGGTCTTGAGACTCTTTCTGAAGGCTGATAGCTCCTTTGCAGCACGTAGGTTGTCAGGGATAGAGTTCCATAGAGACAGTGCAAGTAGTGAGAAGGCCCTTTTCGAATGTGGTGGAGCTGGTCTTGGTGTAAAGCACTGGTATGCATAGTGTGTTGAGGGAGCCAGTTCTTCTGTTTCAGTTTTTGGGTGTCTTCTGTATTAGTGATTGCAGGTGGGTGGCTGATAGTCCATTGATGATTTTAAAGATTGTGAGGATGGATTTATGCATTCAGCGATTGGTAGCCAGTGTAGCTGTATGAATAAGGGAATTATGTGTTCAGCTCTGTGGGCATTGCAGAGAGTGCAGGCTGTGGTATTGAGAGAAAACTGAAGTGGGTGGATTGTTGATTTTGGTAGGCTTGGAAGATGAGATTGCAGTAGTCGAGGTGTGGGAAGACAAGTGCTTGGAAAACTTTGCAGAAGTTGTGATGTGTTAGGAGAGGTTTGAGGTGCTGGAGTGTGTTGAGTTTACAGTAGATGTTTTTAGTGATAGTCCCGATGTGGGATGAAAAGGTTGGTTCCTAAGTAATGCACTTTATATTTTACTTGTAATTGGGTTCCGTCAACGGCTATGGTGGTAGGTGGGGTGAAGCTGTCATCTCTGGTACCTTATAAAGCATCTGTTTTTTTGAGGTTTATAGTCATGTTCTGCTCTGTGAGCCAGTGAGTGATGGAGTTTAAACTTTTTTTTTTTTATGTGGGTGATTACTGGGTTAGTTGTGTTAATGGGATCATATAGCATAACATTATCTGCATATATGTGGTATAGGATGTTGTTTCTTTTAAGGCTGGAGGAAGATGTTGAATATTAGGGAGGAGAGGCAGAGCTTTGAGGGACTCCTTGATGTTGTATATATGGTGGTGATTTTGTGGTGCCAGCTTTTACTTGGAGCTGTCGATCCGATAGGTAAGATTTGAACCAGTTCAGTGAGATGTCTCCTAGTCCAATTGCTTGAAGCCGCTGTATGATTATGTTGTGTGCCTAGATTGCAGGTGTAAATTGCAGCACACACTTTATATGAGAGACATGTATGTTATAAAATTTGCATGGACTTCACACATAATCCATCCAAATTCCACTACTCTGCGGTGGAGGAGGAACATAATGGTTAAAGCAGTAGGTTAGCCCTACAGAAACTGGAGTGATGATCTCACTGCTGCTTTTGTGCGGTTTCTTAATGTCCCCTCGTCTCAGATATAAACTTAGGGCCTGATATTCCAAGAAAGCTGAGCTTTGAAATTTGCACCCTATTTACAGTAACACTGGAAATTCATCCTAATTTAGGAGCTTAAAAGTTATGTCCCTATATTTAGGGCTTCAATTTATTTGCCTAGATTTATGACTCTAATTTAGGTGCTTACGGCTGAAAATCAGTGCTAAGCTCCTAACATTTTTTACCCACCCTAAATCTGCCCTTCATTTTTATGCTCTTAAATTTAGGAGTTTAGTGACATTTTAAGTCAAACTTTAGGCACTCAACCCTAGTAAATTTTCCAAAAGACCAGTTTAGGAGCATAACTTTCAAAGTTAGGCGTGTAAATCATTTGAATATCGGGCCCTTAGATTATAAGCCTTCTATGGACATGAAAATACCTGACTGTAACTGCCTTGAACTCCTGAGAAAAGGGAAAGAACTAAATCCAGTTTCCTTATAAGATTCTGTTTATGGGCCTAAAATGGCATTTTAAGAATGCAAAAGGTTTATTGCAATACCCTCAGTTTGTACAGAGATTTGCATTAGCATTTTATAAAGACAGTAGGCTCCTACTTGTCTTTATGAAATAGGAATAAAATAGGTGTCTTCCTTCCCTATTAACCTAGGTACTCTGTTATAAAATTACTCCCAGAACTGGTAAAATTATTGGAGAAAAGATCCAAAATATTGTGGCGGTCATGTTTGAACATTGTTCTTGATGCTTTGCTAGCTTTTCTTTGTATTTCAATACGTATGTATGCAAAAACATCTCAGGTTGATTTATATGTGAAGTATGTTTGGCATTTTCTTACTCAGAAGACTTATAATCTGTAGCCTAGTATTCTGTAAGTCCAGTACAGGCTCTACTTTACTCAAGGACGAAGTTACTGTTATCTGTAAACCAAGCTGATTTTAAAGAGCGCGGTATAGAAAATACTTTAAATAAATAAATCAACTTTAAATAAATAAAGGAACATATTTCTGTATAATTTTAATGCCAATATATATTACTTCAGGATTTGTAAAAGTAGTTTGAGCCTAGTGGTTAGAATACTGGATTGCTAAACAAGAGGCCAGGGTTTAATCCCCATTGATGTTCCTTATGACCTTGGGCAAATCACTTAGCTCTCTATTCCCATGAAAAAATGATCTGGCAGTCTACTTCTGGTTGTGGTGCCAAGAAAACCCAGGAGCTGCTGGGTTGCCAGGAGTCAGCACTGGCTCAAAGGAATGCATTACATATGAATGCACAATATAGTGAATCCCAGCACTATTTTTAGCTCATTCTGCTGCAGCAAGGAACAGTTTATTTCCAATCTCAGTAAAGCCAGACAGCCGGCCTGGCAAGTTAGAAAATGAGCTCTTCTTGGTTGCAAGTAATCATTGGTGGCATAGTGTGAAAGTGATTGACCTTTCCGGCCTTCCCTCCCTCTCATCATCCTGACCCTGCCCAAGCTCCCTTACATCAATGTACCATTAGAGGGCAGGCAATACCATTTTGAAGAATGGTGCCACTGGGATAGTTAGATACTGCCCAAGTGCCTAAATAACCAGAGGTTTGGAAGTAAGCGTGAGTAGAGGAGGGTACCTCAAAGTGTGCACAGTTTGCACAAGATCTTTGCTCAGGGGTCCAAGAATATGACCAGCCTCTTTCACACTAATCCGTCAGGGGGCTTTTTTTATATCTTGTTGGCCACTTGAATACTGTCTCTGGGAGCATCCTTTTGTATGCTACCATGCCTGTGGTCCCAGGAGATATTAGTTTTCCTGGATAAAATAGCTTGTAAAATTTACTGTAAGTTATGTGTAATGCTCCTGTGTCCAGTCATTTTGCTAGGGTGCCCTTGGGAATGGGACAGACCGAGCAAGAGAATCTCTCAGTTCCTGAATACTTGGCGTCTTGTGTCCTCACTTTGGGATGAAGGATTTTTGTTAGTGGGGTAAGATTTGCCTCCATTCCACCCCTCCCCCCCCCCGAAAAAAAAAAAAAAAAGAAATACACAGGTGTGATTATGAATAAAACAGGCTGGCAGAATTTACAATTACAGGTTCACAGAAAGTGCCAACAGTTCATTTAAATAGTTGAGGTATTAATCACCATGAAGAATAAATATTTAAAAGAATAGTTATCTATATAATTTGGGGTTCTCCTTCCCAGACACTATTACCAGTCAAATATGAAAACACTTTGATGTTCTCCATGTTCCAAAAACAGTTTTTCTTTTCCCCCTCACCTGTTTTCTTCCCACTGTAGCCCAAGTCACACTCATGTGCAGGGCAACAATTGGACTGGTGGTACTGCAAATCATTGGGGATTTACAATGCTATGCCTCGTCTAGTCATCCCCTCTGCTTCTATTTGGGATGCAAAGCTATGACTCGACTGTTAACTTCACTCCTCCTAATAGGAATGTTGCCTCCACAGCATTTCAGCCACTCTGAGTGGGACTGTCGTTCCCCTACATCTCAGATGCTGGACTCTGCTTTGCCTAGGGCTTTTGCCTCCCAAAAATGAACCACAATTCAGTGGGGCATCACTCCATTGCCCTCAGCCACTGGTCCCCATTCTACCTGGGGCCATCACTCTACTGGCACCTCATAATCCAAGTGCCTTCCTTATCAGGAGGGGTTTCTGTCATCAAATGTTGCAGTCCTCCTAGGTTAAATGGCTCAATAATTTGCTTAGTTTTTCTAGTTCTTAGTGAGTTCAGCCCTTAGTGATTCCAGATATCTGAGCCTATGGTTAGCAGTTTAACCTTCCCCACCTTTGATAGATCCCTTCTTTTGCAGCCACAAAGATAAGAGCCAGCCAGAAGAGTACAAAGGGAATGGACAAGTTCTGTTTGTGTAACAATGGGCTGCTCTGCATGCATTTGCAGGTGACATAGACCATTTTTTAAATGTATGTTGGGCCTTAGGTTTGCCATATTATGCAATATAGTAGGAAATAGGATCCTATATATATTCCCAGTGCAAGAATGTCCAGGTAGCTCAGGGGCATGGTGGAGGCGTGCCCTGGGAAGAGCAAGGGAGTCGCACAGTGTGGTTCTATTTTAGAACAGCACAAACACATCAGGCTCTGTTGAGGCGTCCATGCCTATTCCTGCTCCTGACCATGAATAAGGTGCAAAAAAGTGCCTGTTTCATAATTGCATAATTTCCAGGTGGAAGAGCAAAATGTGCTTGCATCACAGAGGTTATTACTTCCTCACTGAAGAAAACTGCCCATAAATCTATACTACAAACATACTACTGGTCTACCACTGCAAGTCTGAGTATCTGAAATGGCAGAGCAGGATGTGCTAGTCTCATAACATAGATGCCCCCCCCCCCGACCTACTCAGACTGGGGCATCCAAGTTCCCGGTTCTGCAGGCATGCAATTCGGATACATTCAGATTTGTAAAATGGCCTACACCCATGCAGCTACCCGGCCTTCATATCTGCACAGGGTCCATCTCCAGAATCTGCTACTGGGATATTCATTATTCAGGGTGGGGATGGAGGGATTTCAGAAGTGCCACTCCCTCAGCTTTGGATGTTCGGGTCTGGATGTCTAGATGGTTCCTAGACATCTCTTCTAATATGCCACTTCGCGGGCTCCTGAGGCAAGAGAGGATGGAGGGACTTGTACCATGTCACAAAAAGCATAAGTGGGCGAAGCAGAATTGGAGTTTTGGTTTCCCAAGTTCTAAGCCTGCTATTATAACCTCTAAGGATATGGCTTTGTTAATGGGCATTCATTTCATTAGTGTGTCTTAAAACTTTCAGTACATGCTAAATCAATTTGTGCATGGTAACATACAAATTAATGCATGTGAAGTTAATTAAAATAGCAATGCATGTAAAAAAATATCATAATGAATGTGTGAAATGAACTGACAAAAATCCAAAAATAGGAAGGGAAAGTCCAAAATGACCCAAAAGCAAATTAAAACTTTGTACATGTCCCTACTAACCACTGGGCTATCCTCCACTCTCCAATAAATGTTTTCTTAGCATTGACAATAAAACTGCATTTTGTCTGCTTCTTTTGATATGTAGAGTACATGGTCACCATTTAACTTGTACGTTAAGAAGGCAGTTTTCCAATTTTAGAAGCCCTATTCATGCTTTGGACATCTGAAAATGGGCATAGAGAGTCCAAAGCACAGAGATGTATCCAGAACCAGTTTAGAAGCCAGCTCTGGAGACGGCCAAGTCAGAATGGGGGTGTGGTGGAGGCATGGTCGGGTATTCCCAGGAACCTGGACATCCCTGCCCGATTTCAGAAGTGTCATGGATGTACAGCATCATGTCTAACTTTAGACCTCCACCAGGCACGAACAAGCATCTGAAAAGTGCTTGTTTTGATGAAAAATATTCAGAGGGTATAGAGAATAAGGCCCTCCATTATCCCCAGTACGCAGTACAATGTCAATGATAGCAGCAGTGGACATGAGGTTTCTACCAACTCAAAAATTCATTTATACAGAGTTATTTCATTTTTCTCCTTACATGGACCCTCTTGTACATGTAGCTTTGTAAAATCCGGTTCATGCACATGCTGTCAGTTGCAAATACATGTCTATGTTGTGAGATTGGTACCTAGGCACTTAGAGGTTTAAAGCCCTGAGTGATGCTTTTCTTTTTCTGTGTGTGTATTTCTTTAAAATGGATGCTTCAGCTAAAAGCGCCAGCAACAACATGTGCACTTCTGCATGTCCTTATTAATATTTTACAAAAGGTTCCACATTCAACAGAGCCTTTGCAAAATACTGCGGAAAATGCAAACATCCCAACCTGGACATTCCATTTCCCATAAAAAAAACTCTAGGCAAAATAGCATACCATGCCATACTGTAAATATTGTGTCTTTCAAAATCAGCATACCTCCTTTTGTAACTTAATTAGAATAACTGGAAAATGCAAATGCCATAATATATTTTGACTTGTATTTTCAAAATTAAGATGGATCCAGCTATCATTTCTTTTAACATGTTCAATGATTTATTTCACCAGTTAAATGTGTTCAATAGACACAAATCATATACATTTTAAAAACATTTTCTTTGAAAGTTAGATTTGTGTTTCACATCAATTAGCTGCAATGGAGCCTTGCCTGTACTTTGATACTGGGCTGGAAATGAAGCCTGAAATAATTAGCAGCCTTTGACAGCAATTTCATTTGCAAAAACTTCACCCACCCACAGTGCACCTACTGTTATTTACTATTTGTGAATCAAGCAGCCCTGTTGGAAGCAATTTAGACAATTTTCTAATTGTATCCTGTTTATGTTTTATTTTATTTGACTTAAAAAAGCATATGTTATCCAAGTTTTATGCACTACATGAGAAATATTGAAAGTAAGTCCTGAAAGACAAAAGTAAATACCCAAGTAATAATTAGAAAAGTAAAGATAGAAAATGAAGAGATAGTTTGACTGAGGATTGCCAGTGAAAGAAGGAATGAAACTAAGGGGTATGTTTACTAAACTGCGGTAATCGTGAATAGCGCGCACTGTATAACGTTAACGCTCGCTAACGAGCGTAATGCTCCGCGGCACGGTAAAACACCGCAGAAGGTGGAGAGAGGGCGGAGAGAAGGGGTTAATGGGCGGAGAATGGGCGGGGAGAGGCTCCCTTCATACTAACGCGCTGAAATCCAGAGCTGAATGCCAATGCGAATGAAAACCTACCGGTAAAAGCACTTTAAAGGGGAGAGAAACCATTTACATGTCAGCAATGTACAGCCTAGGCAGGGAATCTAAAAAAAGGTGATAAGTGTGATACATGTGCACAGAACAAAAGGGCACAGAAACACTGAAAATGACCCAAACAAACTGGAAAAAAACAACAACCAAGCTGGCCAATAGTGGTATCAATGGGAAACATCAACCCCCCCCCCCCCCGAGTAAGCTCCATAGAACAGAGATAAATGGTGGAAGGGTCCATACTCCGTCCCCATACAAAGTGCATGGGCCCACAGTGAAATAGCGCTGTCAGGGTTTTCCCCACCATCGGACAGGGTTCCTATTGCATGCACATGTCCCGCAACATCAGGGCGGGCATGTCGGAACGGGCAACTGGGCAGATGCTGGCAAAGGGGATACAGAGGGCTGCAGGCGGCACATGCTGTGGTGCAGCTGGGCCACAGTGGGGACTAGGGTGATGCCTAGCTGGCCCATAGGAATGCTGAAACAGTAGAGCAGCCAGACAGCAACTGCTGAGGGCCCAAATGGGCAGGAGTGTGCTTCCCACAGTGTCACAGGGAATAGTACCCAGCAGGTACCCCCAATGGCACGGAACATTGGCAAGTGGTGATGGGGGACAGCGTGGACAGCTATGCAGGCACCCCTACCCCAGAAAATGCACCATAGGCAGTCGCCTTCCTGCACACTGGATGGCCTGAGACTGCGCACCACCAGCTCCACCAGCAGAAGGGCATGTCAGCATGGTGGCTGAGGGATACTGGTGGTGGAGGGGGCAGTGGCAGCTGCCTACAGCAGACTGTGGCCTAGCCCTGAGTAGGTGGGTGCAGTGCACTGCAACAGACAGGCCCTGTCTGACCAACAGTCATGATAGCACCAGGGAAGGCACCATCTCTGTGAGAAAATGGTGGTGCAGTGCACAGAACCAGTGTATTCAGAAACAGAAGGTCACAGGTTCAAGTCCCAGCTGTGGTTTCTGCCAACCCAGTCCTCATATTTTACCCACTACTATAACGTGCTAATACAGACAGAACCGTTCTTGCAGATGTCATAAACATTCCCAAAACACCCACATTTTACCCTACAGAGCACAGACACCATAAACATGCACATTACCAAGAGCAGAGCCTCCCAAATGCAGTCCTGGAGGGCCAAACACCATTCCGGTTCCATGCTGCCTCTGATGAAGATTCCTGTGCTGCATGTCTATGCGCCACCCCCATGGTATGCAGATGTATCTTATGCATATTCATGAGGGACAGCATGAAAACCCGAACAGTGTTTGGCACCGCAGGACTAGAGTTGGGAACCTCTGCCGTAAAGCAGCAGCCAACAGAGGCAGACACACCCGCACCCACAGGCCCCATTATCCACAGCCTCCTGGAGAGGCAGGACTTTGGGCTCTGCGTGCATCTCCCAATACTAGCACATGCATACCGTAGTAATGCCACCCTAAACCTGGGAATATGGTACACATCTATCAAAAGGTTGCTATGATTACTGGCAGATAGCAATTCCTAGGTTAAGTACAATTTCCTGAGTGAGCTGCATCATAGCAACCTTTCTGATGTCTGTGGAGTGTGCTACAGGTCTTGTGTCTGACAGTGTTTACCAACCTGGGGTGTGACTCCTACAGTATTGCGTACCATAGCCATTCCTGCACTGTGCCCAGCACTGGTGTGGTGGCCTGGGCTGCCCAACACCTCTATAGTTGCACAATGCTGGCATAGGTGTGGGGAGTGTGTGTCTGTCTATCCAGTGTGTGGTGGCTTCCAACACCCTCCACAGCCCACACTGCTAGCACTGTTGCCAGTATGGGCCTGCCAATGTGCATAATGAGGAGCAAGGTACTGTGGGAATAGCCTGGATAGGGTGGCCTGGCCTTGCCGCATCTGCGCAGGGCATAGGGCAATAGCTAGGACATTGTAGTGCCCGGTACCACCTGCATGGACAGAGTGGCCACAGCATGTCCTGCTGGGAGGTCACTCTCACCCTGACTGAGCAGTGACCACGGCATGGCTAGGTTCCCCCACAGTGCTATACAGTATTTCTCTCATGTGATATATATGGGTGTCTTTTTGGGGCCCAGTCACTGACTTATCTGCTTGGTGTGTATGCTTACATCCCCATTCCGGGTACATGCATCTTCTCAAAGGACCATGCACTATGGACTAGCTGGTGGACTGTCTGCAGCTAGTATGTGTCTTGCTGGAACACCTTGCTGGGTACAGTGGCTGGTGGCTTGCTGCTGGAGAATGTCAGATAATGGTGGGGGGCAGCTGAGCGTTTCCAGGCCTGCCGTCTGTCCTCTATTGCATTATGCATGTGTGCCGCTCTGTCTGTTCCACAGCAGGACTGCTCTTGCTGGTCCCCTCTACCGCTGCCATTGCAGGGAGGTAGACTGTGGATCTATTGGTGGATGATCCTGTTTCCCACCCTGAGCCCCAGAGGGTGGGTTGTGTGGTGGTACATAATCTGCCAATGGGTCCATACACCCCCCCCTTCACCTACAGCAGGTAATAATGGCACCAACACAAGATATGCACTAGTCTGAGTGCAACAGCGCCCATAGGGACTAGACATGAACGGGACATACAGCAGGACACACATGTATCCTAGGTGTGTCTAACGGACCTACCTATCACACACTGATGGGGACTTGCAGCTTGGCGTATTTCAGCCATGAAAGGTGCTGTGGACCTGGTGCTGGGCGCCCCACCTCAACTTCAGGGTGGGCACTGTACCCGCACAATGTGACTGTCTGTGGCTACTCTGTGGCAGTGCCACACATGGTCTGTTCCCCCCTACAAGGCCGAGGTGCTATGGGGGTGCACACCCGATCTTGTGCCCATCTCTCGACTGCTGATTTGCATGTGCAGTGCATCATGGGTACGGGTGGGTTACCCCTATCCTGGTAACCACAGCAAAATGTGGGTGTGGTGCCGTGCAGTCCTCCTGTAGCCAGCCAGTTGTTTGTTAGCAGTTCTAGCCCACTGGTTACTTCACTGCCTGTAGAGCCAGAAGTCATGGGTTCAAAACCCACAGTGGGGTTCATCAATAGGGCTGTCTTAGGCATTGTCTATTTTTATTGCATATTAGTTCTGTCAGCAAGACCACCCTCAGGGTACTGTCCCCTTAGGGTGGCTCATAAGGCGCTTTATACGGCGCCCTATAAAGCGCCTTTATAATGTGCCCTATGGAGTGCCCTCTAGGGTGCCTTATGTGGCACCTTAGGTTACGCCACTGTGAGGGTGTGTTTGCTGGCAGCACTATTCAGGTACAACTAAACCTCCTCACAGCCCACTACTTAACCCTTTCCAGGCCAAGCCCAGTGCTTTCATGATCCCAACTTCTGCCTATATATTCCTATCAAATGGTATATAATACATGACCATGCCAGAGGGAACGTCACTATTGGGACATATTGGATATGACGGGTACAATTTTCCTGACATGTGCAAACAACCCGGCTGCAGAATGTGGATTAAAATATTATAGTAGGCCTTCAAAGGGTTACACATGACACCTCAGCCAGCCCTATTCATTAGGCACACTGGGGAATTGAACCCATGACCCTTGTACCATCAGCCTTAATAACCATTGTGCTATAGCTCTGTTTCTGTATTTGGTGTCTGCGCGCTGTCTTAAGCTTGTGCGCAGTAGCGCGCACGCTGTAGCGATCGTTGCTGCGCGGCACGTAATAACGCGTGCAACTGCACATTATCAGTTACGATGTACCGCCCATGTCCTTTTTTGGCTTTCCTTCCACTAACGCGGCTCCTAATGCGAATCACACTAACGCACTTTAGTAAACATACCCCTAAGGGGCTCTTTTAGTAAAGCCCGCTAAGGTTTTGCACTTAATGTATAATCCAAACTCACTTTAAGTGCAAAACGTATGTGTTAGCTGTTGGGGGCGTGACCAGCATGTTCCCGGCACTTAACGCATGACGGAGTACCTTAATGCGCTCACACTTAATGCCCTTATGCTAATGGAAATTTATTTATTTTACTCCAAGCACTTGATATAACACAGAGGAACTGAAGGTTATCATGGCAGTTTCCAAAATTTTAAAAAAGGGGGAAATAAGAAAGGTAAGAATAAGGAAGTGCAGAGACTTTGAGAGATTGCAGGATTGACAATACCAAATAGAAAGATATAGGGAGGGGTGAGAAAAAGAGATGCAGCCAATTCAAATGGCAAGGGGAAGGAGGAACGGTCACAGCAAGAGAGAGGGATGGAGGGTAGGGAGAATCAAAGTTAGGAAAGTGGGAAGAATTGCATCAGCTTAAGGAGAACCGAAGAAAGCTGATCTGAAAGAGCCAGGATGTGAGTTGTTTCTTGATTGATGAGAAGGACGAAAGGAGCAATATACAGGAACAATATACTGGAGCAGTGTCAGGATACATCCAGATGGAGGGGGGGGGAGAGAGATAACAGAGAAGCTTGGGAGGAGCAATGAAGGGAGAGAAGGGACACAAAAAGAGTGCAATAAACTAAGATCACAGTTTTATAGCGGAGACAGGCAGAGATATGGAACCAAAGAAGGGAATTAAGCAAGGGGGAAATGTGGTCAAAGTGATGGGCACCTAAAAGAAGTTCAGTAGCAGAAGACTGGACAAATTGCAAAGGTTTGTTTGGAATAGGAGGGGAAGTCCATTGTAAAAGGGGGTTTCAGTAGTCCAGTCTTGAAATAACAAGGAACTGGAGATAAGAAAAAGTGGGAGCATGCCCACGTTCCATCAATTCCCCGCCGCATCACTCAATGGCTGACCATGTGCTTAACCACACTTTATCTTGTGATTGCTGGCGTGCCCCCATGTTAGTGTTCCTGGTTGCCAGTTGCCATGTGCTGAAATGCATGTTAATAATTCCCCTGCCCCCTATCCTCCCCTTTTTCCGCACCCCATCCAAATTCCTATCCCTATGGAATGTTGATGTAACCGCTTGTTTCTATTCATTGCTTGTTCTATGTAAACTAGATACTATGTTAATGCCTGTTCTATGTAAATTTGCTTGACTGTTCACGTTCTGTGTAAACTGCACTGATATTAAATAGTGCGGTATAGAAAAGCAAGCAAATAAATAAATAAATAAATACCAGGGCCATTATGAGACTGTCAGAACAGATTCGTAAATAATATTAGAAAATGCATTACTTGAACTATCATAACTTGAAAAGAAGAAAATAATAAGCATCAATAGATGGGGGATAGCATTAGTGAATTTGGAGAAATGGAAAATGAAAAATGAAATTAATATATTCTTAAGAACAAGTTGCTGCAGAAAAAGTACTTAGGATGTATATTGCAATGACTGAGATGGGAAATTATGGGGCATGTTTACTAAACATTCCTAACGTGCGGGGCCGCGCTAGTGAGCGTGTGCCATATAAGGAGTGGGCGGTTCAGGCAGAAAATAGAAAAAAAACGGTAGTAAGCAACCGGACGTGTGTGCGTCGCGCTAATGTGCGGGGGTCGACATTACCGCGTGGAAAGGCAAAGTGGCGCGCTGCTGAGTATACAAAACAACAGAGCCGTGGTACAACGGTGAAGACACTGACCAATGGTGCAGGGGCCATGGGTTCAATCCCCCAGTGTGCGCAACGACAAAGGTCAGCTGAGGCAGTAACTGTAATGATTAACATTGTTTTAGGAGGCAAATTAATTTGGAACGGCATAAGGCGGCGCACAGTTATTTTTGGGCGGCAGAAGGCGGCGCACAGTGCTTTTTGGGCGGCATAAGGCGGCGCACAGTTATTTCTGGGCAGCAGAAGGCGGCGCACTGGTCCCCTTGGGCGGCAGAAGGTGGCGCGCTGATAGGCACAAGGCGGCGCGCTGATGCACAAGCACAGGAACAGAGCCACAGCACAATGGTTAACACACTGACCAATGGTGCAGGGATCAGGGGTTCAATTCCTCACCATGCCCAGTGAAAAATGCCTGCTGAGGCAGTATGTATTATGTTGAGGAGTGCTGTAGGAGGCTGTATAATTATATTTTGTTATCACTACTAGCAAACGCACTCTCCCAGCATGTTACCATACGGCGGCCCATAAGGCACATGTTACAGTGCACTGTTCGCCAAGGCACCCTTGAATGACCCCTATAGGGCAGCATGTATGTTGCGACACAGGATAATGTATAGTGCACCCTATAGGGATGGCAACCATAAGGTGGCCTACAGGGCGCCCTATGAAGCACCCTCAGAGGCACCTAATGGGTATAGTAAGCTGAGGGTGGTCTTGCCGGCATAGACATATGTACAGTAAATAAAAATAAAGCTGTGGACAGCCCTACCAAAGGGCCCCACTGTGGGTTTGAACCCATGACCTCTGGCTGCACAGGCAGTGATGTAACCATTGCGCTACAGCTCCATAGCTGTAAGCAGGCCCCTGGCGGGCTGCAGATAGCCTACACGTCACCTCACAGACAGTCTGCTGGTGTCAACAGGATAGGGTTAGGCCACCCGTACCCATGATGCACTGCACATGCAAATTAGCTGTCCGCAGATGGACACAAGATGGGGAATGCACCCCCACAGCACCTCGGCCCTGTTGGGGGAAGTGACCGGGTGCACCCACACAGCACCTTGGCCTAGTAGGGGGCACTGACCGGGTGTTTTACTGGCACAGAGTAGCCACACACCGTTACATCGTGCGGGTACTGTGCTCACCCTGAGTGTGCAATGAGGTGGCCAGGACCAGGTCAACAACACCTGCCATGGCTGATGGAGGCCAAGCGGGTGTTCCAAAGCAGTGTTAATGTGTAAGATAGCTAGTTTCTCCACAAACACCATGGATATCCCTGTCTGCAGCCATCAGGCACCCCCCCCCCCCCGTGGCAAACATGGTCTCCATCAAGGGATCCACACTCTACCTCCCTGCAAAGGTGGCAGTAGAGGGCAACAGCAACCCCAGTCCTGCTGAGGAACACCACACCCCCCCCCCCCAGGCAGGCAGCTCCATACACAGCCATAACACAATAGCAGACAGACATAAGCCCAGGGTATGGTAAGCTGCACTCCACCACCAGATATTCCCCTGCAGGAAGCCAACAGCCACTGCACCCTGCAAGCCATTATAGCAAGACATTTACCAGCTACAAACAGTCTGCTGGTTAGTCCATAGTGCATGTTCCCAATGGAGATGCATGCACCCAGAACTGGGCAGTCTGCATACACAGCAAGCAGATAGATCAGTGACTGGGCCCCAAAGAGAAACCCATATCTATCACATGAGAGAACTACTATACAGCACTATGGGGGGTGGCCTAGCCATGCTGTGGTCACTGCACAGTCAGGGTGAGCGTGATCCCCCAGAAGGACATGCTTTGGCCACCCTGTCTGTGTAGGTGGTGGCCGGACACTACAATATCCCAGCCAATGTCCCTGCCAGGGCCCTATGCCCAGTGCAGATGCATCCTGGCCACGTCACCCTGCCCTGGCTATACCCATGGTACCTTGCACCTCATTATGCACATTGACTGGCCAATACTGGCAACAGTGCTGGCAGTGCGGGCTGTTGAAGGGGCTTGCAGCCAACACCCACTGTATAGACAGACACACACTTCCACACCTCTGCCATCATGGTGCTACGATTGAGGGGGTAAGTAGCCTTGCCCACCAAACCGGTCCTGAGCACGGCAAGGCATGGATATGGTACGCATTACAGCTGGTGGTCACTCCCCAGGGTGGTAAGCACCGTCAGAGGCCAGGGCTGGAGCATGCCCCGCAAACACCTAACAGATTGTTTGGATGGGGTCAACTAGCAGTATGTACGTAACGTATGGATAACTGCCTGCCTGTGCTCCTAGCAAACGTCTCCGAGCTGTGTACCGTATACCTCAGGTGTAGGGTGACATTGGTAAGTTATGCAAGTGCTCGTTGTGGGTGCTGCATGCACGGTCCAATGTTCTGCCTTTCCAGGAGACATTGGCCAATGGGGCCTGTGGGTGTGGGTGTGTCTGCCCTTGATGGCTGCTGCTTTACGGCACAGCTTCCCAACTCGAGTCCAGGTTTGCATCACACTGTTCGGGTTTTCCTGCTATCCCTCATGAATATGCATGGACTACATCTACATGCCATGGGGGTGGTGCATAGATATACAGCACAGGCATTTGTATGAGTGTCAGCATGGAACCTGACTGGTGTGTGGCCCACCAGGACTGCATTTGGGTGATTCTGCTCTAGGTACTGCCCCTGTTCATGGTGTCTGTGCTCAGTGGGGTAAAAGATAGATGTCTTACCATTGCATATGTCCCCGCCATGAAAGGTGTGTCCTTACTATCACTGTTTAGTTGTGGGAAAAATATGTGGGCAGGATTGGCAGTAGCCCCAGCTGGGCTTTGAACCTGTGACCTTCTGTTCTCGTATGCACTGTCTGTGTGCACTGCACCACTGTGTAGCCACAGTTTGGTTGGATTCCCTGGACTGTCCATGACTGTGGATCCGGCAGGACCTGTCTGTTGCAGTGGACTGTGCCAGCCTGCACATGGCTAGGCCTCTGTCTTCTGTGGTTAGCAGCCACTGCCCCCTGCACCACATGTACTTGTCCGCCAACATGCTGGCATGAACTTCTCTCAGAAAAAGCAGTTGACCTGATTGCAATGTGGCAGTTTGGGACTGAATTTGGGGGACTTGGCTGTAGGTAATGCCCATTGTTGTGGGGTGTGTGCGGTGTTGGGTAAAATATGGGTGTTTTCCCCATGCATACAGGGGTGTCTGCGCTATCTTTATTTAGTGGTGGGTAAAATATAGGGACTGGGCTGGCAGGTGCCCCAGCTGGGTTTTGAACCTCTGCCCTCTGGTCTTAGAGGTAATGACTCTGTCTGCTGTACCACACTTTGGCCACAGAGACAGTGCAGCCCCTGGAGGTAGTAAGCCTGGCAGGATGGAGTCACAAACCCTGCTCTACGCAATTCTACTGTGGGCATATGCACCCTGTCTGGTGACAAACGTGCACATAAACCCCGGAACTGACCACGGGAAATGTGGGTCAAAATATCACCACGCTGGGCAACAGTGATATTAATGGGCAACCATAGCAAACACTCCCAGGAAAGCTCCATAACGTGGAAATGGTTTTTGGAGGAGTCTCCTCTCAGTAGACCCTTCCAAACTTCATTTCTTTTTTCTGGAGCTTTGCTGGGTGTGATTTCTGTATTTGCCCATCACTATAACTGTTCCCCAGCTGAATTACTATTTGTAATAGTTCTGTTGTGGTCATTTTCTATTTTTATTTTCACTTTTGTGCTGTGCACATGTATCACACTGCTCACGTTTTGCTGGTTTCCCCGGTTTTCCTGTACATTGCTGACGGAAATGGTTTCTCTTCCCTTTAAATGCTTTCTACATGTTAAATGTTTTTACATGCAAATTCGGGCCCGCTACTGTGCGGGGAGCCTCTCCCCTCCCACTCTCCACCCATTGACCCCGTCCCTCCGCCCCTCCGGAGCCTTCCTCCGCCCTCCTTTCGCCGTTCCACGCCTCTATCGGACATTTGCGGGCCCGCACTTGTACGGGGCCCGTTAGTGAGCCGCGTACCTGTGCGGGGGTGACACGCACGTGTGCGGGGCATTTAAACGCGTTTATTCGCGTTTCGGTGCCGCGTTTCCGTGCGCTATTTTGCGGCGCGCACATTTGCGGCTTTTAGTAAACATCCCCCTATGTCTTGTTTACTAACAGAATGGTAAAATGAAAGGCTTTCTGAATGTACAGAGGGTAAAAATCCCCCGCCAACTGGTTAACATGCAATAGGGCAGGCTAGGGGCAAAGGA
The DNA here is from genome assembly GCA_033557465.1 of Ichthyophis bannanicus. NCBI lineage: Eukaryota > Metazoa > Chordata > Amphibia > Gymnophiona > Ichthyophiidae > Ichthyophis > Ichthyophis bannanicus. The sequence goes on from CM066032.1 coordinate 572,806,345, forward strand.
TGAATGCTGATTGCATGTTGCGGCTAGTGCAATGTAGTAGTTAGCATGGCTGGTGGTAAGTTCATCTGCATCAAGTGTGATTGTCAGTTTAGCACACTGAAGTTTCTTGCAGTGTGCCAACTGACATGAAACATGGTGGGCATGCCCCTGACATTTAACGTGGGCCCATTTCCATTCCTTCACTAAGTTTTGTCTCTTAACCAATGCACATCTAGTGACTTTAGTAAGCATGCCGCTAAGAAACATAGCACAGACTGCTGCCATGCATATCCCCAGTTACTCTTTGATAGAAGCTAGTATTCTAGAGTGGATGGGCTATTGGAAATTTTACTCTTAGGGATATGTTTAAGGGAGCAAATATGATGTTAACATGTGCTATCAGCAGTTAATACTATGGAAAACACCAATGGTTTATGATTATGATTTAGGCACTTGATATACCACCCTTTACTATGTGTATCAGAGCCGTTTACACTTTTTATTCCCCTTATCCCAGAAGGTGCTCACAATCTAGGCATCCCTGAGAAAATGGAGGGTTAAGTGGCTTGCCCAAGACCACAAGGAGCACCCATGGGCTTAGAGACCACAGTCCCTCCAGCTTTCCCTATATGGGAATAGAACCCCCAGCCCTTAGGTAACCTGTCCCAGCTACTGAGCCACTGGATGGCACTGGATTAGTGTTCAGAAGCAGGACATTTAGTGTTAAGGTGAAAGGAGGTGGAGAGTGGGAGTTAATGGGGCAGAGAGTGGGCGAGGATAGGGTCTGCTGTCAGATGGGCATGATTGAAATCTGCATGTTTGCAGACCCAATGGGCTATTGTAACATATCAAAAAGTATAAGAATGTCTGTCCTCCAGCCAATGCAGACCCCTGACTGTTTCTAGTAGTATACTGAAGTGAGTTTCCCACAGCCACAAAGAGGACAAGTGGGATTTATAACCCTGGTCTGTGGCTTACTGAACCAATGCTCTAACCATTAGGCTACACCTCCACATCTTCCTGGGCAGTAATGTCTAGAATCAAAGAGACTGCAGGTCCCTGCCTCCACTAGCCGAACCCCAGGACATGAAAAATGAAATTAATATATTCTTAAGAACATGTGCTGCACAACATGGCTGGCACAATCTCAGACAGTGATAAACCACACCTAGGGCCCATCTAAAGCAGTACACATGCAGTACGTATTGCACTGGACACTCAGTGCTGTAGCTGCATAACAGACACACAGCTGTAGAATACTTGTCTTGCCCAAAGGCCAAGCCACATGTGAGGTCAAGATGTCCATCCCTCCACTGTACCTCCAATGCCAAACAACAGTTGCACACAGAGGTCTGCTGCCCCATAGTGTGGCACTAACCCCTGAGGCAGCACATGTGCAGAGTGTGCGGTCCCTTCTGACCTGCTGTACACTGCAACAAGGGTACACCTGCACATACACCTAACTCAAACTACATTCATGACCCTTGCGGTGAATCACAGACCATCCTACCCTTCTTGGGGGGGGGGGCATGCACATGTCTCCCACCATCATAGAAGACAAGCAGGTACTTGACAATCACAGTCACCACTATGGCTGTAACTGGGTGCCGGTATCAGTTAGCCCCACCATTATCCATGATGCACTGCACAGATATATGCAACTGATGCCCATATGGAGAATGCAGCGCTCCATCACATCAGCTTTGCAATATGCAGGGACATTGTGTGCTTCCTGCACATGACAGCTGCCATATATGCAAATAACCTGTTTCAGCAGTCACCCTGAATGTGAGGAAGCAGGGGCGGATCTACTGTGGAACTAATAAAGCTTAAGGGACCTTTAATCCCAGAGGGGCCCCGAAGTGACTTTAGTCTACATTGCTTAAACATTTTGGGCCTCCTGTATGAGAAGGAGTTTTTAAAAAATAATATTAATAATATAGTGTAATTCAATACAAAATAATAAAGTTAAAACAAAAATTAAAAGGTTATTAAAGTCATGCAGTCTAGCCATAAATGAAAAAAACATTCCGAGATGTAGTGGTTATATTTTTAAAAATATTGTGGTGATCTGTCGTGGAAATAAGATAACAGTGGTTACCCAGACCTCACTGCTGGTTGCAAAGGGGTACCCATAAGAGTTCAAGCCTCAGGGCCCCACAAATGTAGGTCTGCAACTGTGAGGCAGAGCACACATCTCCTAGTCCCCAGAACAAGCCCTGCAATAGATGGAGTCTCCAGGTTCTGGTTCAGTTCTATATCACTGCTAGTGTGCTACAGGTTTTGTCTGCAGTGTGTGATGCTAGATGCATGGTATTCTGTATAATTGCAGCATGCCAGAGTGGCCTGTCCTATTTGGGCCTTGTGTCCTGCTCCTGTTGGCCAGGGATTCATCTATAATGTTTCATGTCAGTCCCTAAGGTTGCAGCAGCTGTTTCCATGAAACCTGAAATACAGTGAGTGTTGTTTAGACGGGAAGTGTGTATGTAGGGGGTGTGGTTTGACACCAAGCAGAAGGGCCTTCCAAGACCATAGTTATCAGAGTTTAGCAACAGCCCAAGAACAGCTACTAGCCTCACTTTCTGGGACTTCCAATCAACTAGATTAATCACAGGCAGCCTGCATATTTTGGGTAACACTGGGCCTGTGCATAGTCTGCTAGTCACCACCAAGTGGGCTGACAGTGTTGCCACGAATACAGCCGTTATGGCAGTTGGCATTAATCAGGCCTCTCAGCTGTGCAAATGGGTATGTCTTGAGGCGTGGAGGGTCAGTCAGAAGTGAGGGTTGCAACACACACGTGTCCCTATGCTCAGGAGGTGATCTGGGAGCTGCACAACAATGTCATGTTGTGAGTTAAGTGTAGGGGAATGCTGTGGGTATGGGCCTTGATGATTGTATAACTGGGAATGCATTACAGTCTCACAGCCACAGGTTGCAACTACTTACTGAAAACTAACTTTCTGCTTGTAAATGGGGTCTCATACAGTATGTGGTGTTGCTGTATAGCTGACCTGCAGCATGTTATATGCACAGCCATAAAACCTGGGCACCACATGCATTGCTGCAGCTCACACTCCTCCAGAGACACACAAACATACGCATACACACATAGGGCTCTGCTTTCCAAAAGTGGCACAGGTTAGTTTTCTTACCTGCCCTTAGGGCTTCATTGATGCTCCGCTATTGTCAAAGCCTTCTCTGTGTGCAGGCACTATTAGCGCACTCTGCCATCCAGCCGTGAGTGGTGCAGCTTCTCAGTGTGTGAACTCATGCTGGAAGAAATGAGTCCACACACATACTGATATATTTCTGGAAATTTAGGATAACGTTGACATACCATGCCTGATCCACAGGATAGTCTTGAACCCATGACCTATCTCATATACAGACTGGTTATGTGTTTGGTGCCATAGAGCAATTGTGTGCACTTGTTGATCAATGGGTATATATATGTAGTCATTGTCAGGATGCATGCGTGCATGCCTATGTCTACTTAGATCTCTGCAGGCTCTATGCCAGCTGTAGCCTAAAGGGAACAAGGCTCAGGGGGAGGACTGAGCATTAAGAAATGGAACAATGTTGTTGGTTCCGAATTGCCAAAGGAGGCATCACATGGGTGAAACAGTGGGGCTGGCTGGTCCACTAGGCAGACAAATCTGCCGCCTAGGGTGTACATCTGTGATGTCAACTAGGACTCCACTGTGACAGTGGAAGCACACATACATGCTGCCACAGTCAAGAATAGGCTGGTCCACTCCCACAGCCACCATGCTGCCATGTCAACATATTGTGAGGGAGGGGTAGTGGTCACAGCAGCTGTGGCTGCAGCCGCTGCAGACAAAATGTTTCCCGGCCTATGTGTCAGTTGCAACACTGCAGTTGCCACTGTCAGAGGGATGCAAGCTATTAGGTCTACTTCATTGAACGTATTGCTAAACTTTCTGCTAAATCGTTCAACTTGAAAATATGTTGTAAGCTAGAATATTGCTTCAGCACACTTCTAACGGGTCTTCAAACCATTTCCATTTCTGATTTCTTTAAACCTTCTTTTCTATTCTTTTTCTATAAACATAAAAATTTTTTACTTTATTGAAAAATCTTCTTCTTTTAAAAAACTCTCAGTGTCATCAACCCCAGTGCTTAAAACATCAGTATATAAGAATCATAACTTTATTAGAGGACTTTCTTTTAAAATCTTCACCCCTGTGTTCATTTTTGTAAAGCAGATCTGCTTTACAAAAATGAACACAGGGGTGAAGATTTTAAAAGAAAGTCCTCTAATAAAGTTATGATTCTTATATACTGATGTTTTAAGCACTGGGGTTGATGACACTGAGTTTTTAAAAGAAGAAGATTTTTCAATAAAGTAAAAAAATTTTATGTTTATAGAAAAAGAATAGAAAAGAAAGTTTAAAGAAATCAGAAATGGAAATGGTTTGAAGACCCGTTAGAAGTGTGCTGAAGCAATATTCTAGCTTACAACATATTTTCAAGTTGAACGATTTAGCAGAAAGTTTAACTGTCAGAGGGATAGCAAGCATGGCAGCAGCAGCTACAGTGGAGCAGATGGTGATCCCTCCCTACCAAGGTCTAAAGGAGCAACACATATACCCTTATCCACCCATGGAGGGGGCAGGGGTTTTATGGTGTGCCTATCTGCATATGTGCAAATCAATAAAACTGCCTGTGGCACTGAAGTGGCAGCTGGGCCATGATGGAAGGGAGGGAGGGATTGGCTGGAATTCTGTCCACCCTGAGCGTTGGACCCTGACACCTAGCTATTTTTCTAAGTGAATGGGCTGGCCCAGGGATCAGGATGCCCCCCACCTGCACATATTGACTGGATATGTACATGCAGGGGGAAAAATACCATGAAATATGATAACAGCCCATGTCAGAGGATAAATACCCACTGTGCTCCTCACTAGCCAAATAATGACCATAATCTGGGTGTGAACCGGTGACCTATCCATAAGTAAGCATTCAGTCAGTTACAACCATCTAAGCCACATGTGAAGCCAAAGTAGTTATGGTGGTCTGTTGAATATGAAATAAGTCCATGACTGCCCCACAAGCACACACCAGGAAATAGGTACATTGGTCATACAGCTAGGACACCCATGACCTGGAATGTGTGTGGTCATATATCATGGCCTGCCCCTGTGACTAGACAGTTCCCATATGGAAGACATGAATGTCAACTGCACCAGCAGCATGGCAAGGCAGTATAACATACAGACCTAACAAGATGTCCCTCTCCCACACCTGCCAAACATACCTTGTCAAACAAATATGGCACAGATCCTGCAGGGATCTATGTAGACATAGGCATACACCAACACATGTCCTCCTGCATCCTGACAATAACCTCATATATACCCATGGAATAACACATTCCTAGTGCAGCTCTGTGGCTCCAAACACATAGCCAGTGCTTGTGTGTGTGTGTATAAGAAAGAGGGCCCAGGCTCAAGACCAGTTTACAGATCTAGAATAGGGTGTCCAGTGGTGCTAACATTTCCAGAAGTGTATGAGAAGGAGTTTTTAAATAATAATATTCATGATATAGTGTAATTCAATACAAAATAATAAAGTTAAAATTAAAATTAAAAGGTTATTAAAGTCATGTAGGCTAGCCATAAAGGAAAAAAAAAACATTCCGAGATATTGTGGTTAAATTTTTTAAAGATTTGTGGTGATCTGTCGTGGAACAACCTAATTGAAGAAGATAACAGTGGTTACCCAGACCTCTTTGCTGGTTGTGAAGTGGCCCCCATAACAGTTCAAGCCTTAGGGTCCCAAAAATGTAGGTCTGCCATCGTGAGGCAGAGCACACATCACTTAGTCCCCAGAGCAAGCCCTGCAATAGATGGAGTCTCCAGGTTCTGGTTCAGTTCTATGTCGCTGCTGGTGTGCTACAGGTTTTGTCTGCAGTGTGTGATGCTAGATGCATGTGCTAACATTTCCAAAAGTGTATGAGAAGGAGTTTTTAAAAAATAATAATATTCATAATATAGTGTAATTCAATACAAAATAATAAAGTTAAAATTAAAAGGTTATTAAAGTCATGTAGGCTAGCCATAAACGAAAAAACATTCCGAGATGTAGTGGTTACATTTTAAAAAAATTTGTGGTGATCTGTCATGGAGCAACCCCATTGAAGAAGATAACAGTGGTAAACCCAGACCTCATTGCTGGTTGTGAAGGGGCACCCATAACAGTTCAAGCCTTAGGGTCCCAAAAATGTGGGCCTGCCACTGTGAGGCAGAGCACACATCACTTAGTCCCCATAACAAGCCCTGAAATAGATGGAGTCTCCAGGTTCTGGTTCAGTTCTATATCACTGCTGGTGTGCTACAGGTTTTGTCTGCAGTGTATGATGCTAGATGCATGGTATTTCCAGAAGTGTATCAGCATGTGCAATCTTCAATACTACCTCCACATACTCAGCTGTCATACTGGGAAGCTATACTACCCATGCCTGGATGTCAGAGCAAGCTAATAGCACCAGCACACTTAGCAGGTGTTGACAGCACCCAAGTAATGCAGAATACACTAATAGCACCTGTACAATGAGCAGTTGTTGACAATGGTGGAGCATCAGAGGAGGCCTAAGGAACAGGTAAGAATGCCTACCTGGTCCACTTTTGGACAGTGTGTCTTCAGAAATGCATGTGGTGCCCAGGCTTCATGGCTGTGCATACATTGGCTGTGAAGTTGTAATGTATTCCCAGTTACACCATCGTTAAGGCCCATCCCCACAACATCCTCTTCGCTTACCTTCCAACATGACACTGTTGTGCAGCTCCCAAATCGCCTGCCAGTTAGACTAGAGTGAGCAGTGGGGACACATGTGTGATGTAACCCTCACTTCTGACTGAGCCTCCAAGCCACAGGACACACCAATGTGCACAGGTGAGAGGCGTGATTAACTCCAACTGCCATAGCAGCTGTAGCCATGGTACCAGTGTCAGCCCACTGGGACATAAGGGTCCTGTTAGTGCCCAATAAATGCAGCTAAGTGCCCTTAATGTCAGAATGCCTACTCTCTGCCCCAACCTTTACCACACGAAAATACTCTTAATGCTGCCATTTTTGCTTGCTGACCAGTGTGCTCTTAACACTCTTTAGTAAATGTACCCCTCTGTAGAAAATTGCTGGAAAATGTAGGATGGGAGCTTTTGGAATTGAACAGAAATAAATGTTCTAAGAGATTTAATACCTATAACAAGTTTTCATAGAAAAAAAGAAAGACATGGAGAATTGTTTTGGGCCTGGCTGAGTTCTCTGGAAATATTTTCCATATGTTTCTGATTATACTCACATTTGCTTTCTGCATATTATAATTGATGAATAGGAATTTACATTCGTTAGCATGTATCTGATTCATTAATGTGTATTAAACATTTTAGTGTGAACAATAGTGATTTACTGCATGCGAATGGGTCAGAAGGTAGAGGACTAGATTAGAAATTGGTTGAGTGATAGAAAACAGAGTCCTAGTATGTGAAATTCATTCTGAGGAAAGAATGGTGATTAGTGTAGCTCTTTAGATATAGGTCTTGGGACTGATTCTATTCAACACTTCTGCGAGTGATATTATATAAGGGTTAGGAATAAAAATTGTCTTTTTATTAACAGGCTTTTTATATACCGCTTTATCATTTCAGTTAAAGCAGTTTACATTATCACTTAAAATTGGTAATGTACATCAAAAAGGGAGATTGATAACTTGGATTTTTCTGAGGCAATGGAGGGTTAAGTGACTTGCCCAAGACCACAAGGAGTGATAGTGGGAATTGAACCTTGGTCTCTTGGTTCCCAAGCTACTCCTCCACTCCAGCATATAGCACTAAGGTATATGTCTACTAAACTGTGATAATGGTTAGCCCAGGCTATCTGCTTCTACTGTAGGTCCCCTTGAATAACATGGGACCTACAGTAGGCACAGATAGCCTGGGTTAACTGTTAACTCGGCTTAGTAGACATACATCTAAGAGTGCCTTTTACTAAAGTCCGCTAAGGATTTGCAATTACTGCTCTAATCTCGCACACGTTAATGGCAAAGGCCGCATGTTAGCTGTCAAGAGTGTGCTCAGTATGTCCCTAGCAGCTAACGCGCAAAAGGTTTTCTGAAGGTGCGCCCCATTACCTTGGGTTCAGTTAACGATTCCTATAGAGAAGTCATTAGGTGAAGAGCCGCGTTGCTGTTGTGCTAGCAGTGATGCATTTTCCATGCCTTCTCTCCGCCCATTCCCTGCCCATCCCATGATCGCTGATTAACTTGCATTCTAGTGTGTGAAGCTAGACTCGATCGCACGTTAGTGTTCTCAACTGTAGCTTTGCATTAAAAGGCCCTTTAACCAGCTTTAGTAAAAGAGACTCTCAGATATACAAAAAGAATGGGCACTCCAAAATGGCCAGTGATGCAAGAAAGCTTAAGGAGTGGTCAATTGCTTGGAATGCAAAATATACAGAATCATGCATTTGGAAGTAATTTTATAAGGAGGCAAATAGTCTAACAGATAATTTATGTACCTACTTGGGAAGTATACCAAAGGAAGGAGTAGAAAGCGCCTACAGCCAGACAAGATTGTCTTCTATTAAAACACTATTGAAGACCCATGGTCTTCAAAGTAACATAGCAGGTCACCCCCTTTATGCCCTTGTTTAGGGTTGTACCTGCCGTTCTGTGCATGTCACCCCCCTTTATTTGTTAAAATATAAAAGATATTTAAGTTTATTTTGATATTGTCGTCTTGCTATAAAGGGATCCACTGTGTCTGTCGCATGCCATTTTGAATTCCATCACTGTATTTGCCCCCACCACCTCTATTGGGAGGGCGTTCCAAGCATCCACCACCCTTTCAGTGAAAAAATATTTCCTGACGTTGCTTTTAAGTTTACCTCCTTGCAGCTTCATTTTAAGCCCTCTAGTTTTACAGTTTCCCCTTCTTTGAAAAAGGGTTGCTTGTTCATTAATTCCCTTTAAGTATTCAATAGTGTTTTAATAAAAGACCATCTCGTGTGGCTGTGGTCTCTCTCCACCCCTTCCTTTGGAATATTTTAGTCATTAACACACATATGTTAATGACGCACATACATGTGTTAACTTTTATAAAATATTGACCAGCGTAAAAGCCCACACTTTAACATGATGGCAGATACTTTGCCAGTGAGCGTGCACATGAGTGGAGTTTGGATGGGGCATACAAATAAGCTCCTAGATTACAAAAAACTGTAATTTATCACATTCTTGCGAAATATTGATGTGAGCATTTACGTCAGCTCTATGATTGGTGTGAATATGCATGTCCTGAGGCAGTGCTTTTCAAACTTTGATCTCATATGATCCCGTTTTAACAACTGAAAATTCACGTGGCCCCAGATAATGACAAAATCAAAATAGCAGATCTCCAGCCTCCCTCCCCCCCGCCACTCATCTAAAGCAGGGAGGCAGCAGCAACAGTAATGGCAACAGCATCAGCAGTCAGCACTAGGCCCTAGTATTAGTATGCAGGGCCCTAGTATTAGTATGCAGTGTGTGCTTACAGACCCTAGCACTCAGCATGGGTTTCCAATCTATCTGGAAGGGACAAGGACCTATGAATATTCATTTGCTCACAGGCCACATGCTGACTGGTGATTGCCACTACTTGGCATAAGTCACAATGAAAGTCCAGAGAGAAGGGGAAATTGGCATGTTTCTGTGACCCCCATCCACTAATGATGTGACCCTGTTTGGGATCCCAACCCCAAGTTTGAGAATGACTGTCTTAAGGAGTGATCTCTGCCACTTATGCTAGCATGCATTAAAATCAAGTAAGTGCATACTTCTCTTTAAAAGTGTTTTAAGTGCCTTAAATAATTACGCTCCTGGGGTACAGATTTTCATAGGAATAATAAATGATAGTGGATGAGAAGTTGATATGCACTGACCAGAAGAAACATCTGTGGGTCATTGTGTCTAAAGATCTCAAAACAGCAACAAGGCATCACAAAGTGCCATAGGGTACCTGGATTGGTAACCCAAAACGTAACAGGTCAAAATTTCCAGAGTGAAAAATGTCTAGAATAAGAAAATCACTCCAATATAAACATATGTGTTTCTTCTGCAATGTCACTTGATAAACAAGTGTTTATCAAGTGACATTACAGAAGAAACACATATGTTTATATTGGAGTGATTTTCTTATTCTTGATAGGGTACCTGGAGGCAAACCGAGCATAACCACAAGAAAAAAAAGGAAGCAACAAGCAGTTTGAAAATAACCCTCACAATTCACTATTTTTAAATATCGGCCTTGTCACTTAAATGAAATATGTAAATTCAGAACTTCTATCCGGATAGCGAATGACATTGAATATACATAGAGAGCAGTAAGAGTCCCTGGCTACCAGAGTGTGATTGTATTCAGCCTGCTATCTGGATCAATGTCCAAATAACTTTAGAGGAAGTTCTGGTCTCCAAAATGGGAGAAATATTTGCCTGATATCCTATTCACATAGAAAGTAATTTTTATGGATTCCTTAACGAGCTTATGTGGTAGGTTACACATCAATGGCCAAGAACATAAGATATGCCATGCTAGGTCAGACCAAATATCCATCAAGCCCCATAAACTGTTTCTAACAATGGTCAATCCAGGTCACAAGTACTTGCTAAGTTTCCCAAAAGTAGACAGATTCCATGCTGCTTTTCCCAGGGGTAAGCAGTGGATTTTTCATTCAGGAACGTGTCCAAACTTCTTTTAAACCCAGCAACACTAAACGTTTTTACTACTTCCTCTGGTATCATATTCTAGAGTATGATTGCACATTGAATGGAAAAATATTTTCTTTGATTAGTCTTAAATATGTTACATTGTGCTGTAGTTTCATTGTATGTCCCATAGTCTTTCTGCTTCCTAAAGGAGTAAACAACCAATATATGTTTATCAATTCAATTCCTCTCATTATTTTAGACCTCTATTATATCTCACCTCAGTCATCTTTTTTCCAAGCTGAAGAGCCCTAACCTTTCCTCATTTATCATTTTGGTGGCTCTTATCTGTACCTTTTCTAATAACGCTATTTCTTTTTTTCATATATGGCGACTAGAACTGCACATAATATTCAAGGTGCAGTCGCACGAGGGAGCAATACAGAGGGATTATAACATCCCTGGTTTGTTCTCCATTCCTTTCCTTATAATTCCTATCATTCTATTTGCTTTCTTGGGGCTGCTGCACACTGAGCAGAGGGTTTCAATGAATTATCCACAATGTTGCCTAGATTCTTTTCCTAGTTGAGGAAGACTGGACATCTAAATGGCAGATGATATTTAAATGAGGGCAGATGATATTTAAATGAGGGCAAGTTCAAAGTTATACACTTAGGGGTATGTTTACTAAACCTTCTTAATGTGCGCTCTGTGACGTTACCACGCGTTAAGGTACCTTAATGTGCGTTAATGGCACTTTATCAGGCGCTTAGGTACCTTAGCGTGCGTTATCATGCACAGTGGCGCAAATGAGCGCTGAAGGCGGGGAAAGGCTCCCGGAGGGCGGAGGAAGGCTCCCCAGGGGCGGAGAGAAGGGGTTAATGGGTGGAGAGTGGGAGGGGAGAGGCTCCACGCACACTAACGATGTGAAATCCGAGGCTCAAAACTAACGCCAGTGAAACCCTGGCGTTAGAGCTGATTTAAAGGGCAGATAAACCATTTCTGTAAGCAATGTACAGCAAAACCAGGGAAACCTACAAAAAAGTGATAAGTGTGATACATGTGCAAGGAACAAAAGTGCAAAGAAACATTGAAAATGACCCCAACAAAATATAAAAAAAACATAACCAAGCTGGGCAATAGTGATATTAATGGGAAACATCAAAAAGCACTCCCGAGAAAGCTCCAAAAAAAAAGATATGAATTTTGGAAGGGTCTACGCTCTGTCCCCATACAAGGTGAATGATCCCACAGTGCAATTGCGCTCATCAGGGTTTCCCTCTCCATTGGACAGGTGTCCTATGGGGTGCACATGTTCCACAACAGCAGGGCGGGCATGTCGGAATGGGCAACTGGACAGATGCTGGGAAAGGGGACCCAGAGGGCTGCAGACGGCACATGCTGTACTGCAGCTGGACCACAGTGAGGACTAGGGTGATGCCTAGGTGGCCCATAGGAATGCTGAAACAGTAGAGCAGCCAGACAGCAACTGATGAGGGCCCAGCATGGGCATGAGTGTGCTTCCCACAGTGTCACAGGGGATAGTACCCAGTAGGGACCCCTAAGGGCACAGAACAGTGGCAGGCGGTGCTAGGGGGAAGCGTGGACACCTATGCAGGCACCCCTACCCCAGAACCCGCACCATAGGCAGCCGCCTACCCGCACACTGGATGGCCTGAGACTGCGCTCCACCAGCACCACCAGCAGAAGGGCATGTCAGCAGGGTGGCAGAGGGGCACTGGTGGTGGAGGGGGCAGTGGCACCTGCCCAGAGCAGACCGTGGCCTAGCCCTGTGTAGGTGGGTGCCATGCACTGCAACAGACAGGCCCCGTCTGATGAACAGTCATGGTACCCCCAGGGAATGTAATGTCTCTGTGGCAACACGGTGGTGCAGTGCACACAGCCAGTGTGTTCAGGAGTAGAAGGTCACAGGTTCAAGTCCCAGCTGTAGTTCCTGCCAACCCAGCCCCCATTTTTTACCCACTACTAAAACGTGCTAATACAGACAGAACCTTTATTGCAGATGACGTAAACATGCCCAAAACATCTACATTGTACCCTACAGAGCACAGACACCATAAACAGGCGCATTACCTAGAGCAGAGTCTCCCAAATGCAGTCCTGGAGGGCCAAACAACATTCAGGTTCCATGCTGCCTCTAATAAAGATGCCTGTGCTGCATATCTAGGAGGAAACACAAGGAGCAAGAGTGGTGATGACACAGACGCTTTTATTAGTGATCCCCAACGCGTTTCGGCGGATTGCCTTCCTCAGGGGTTTGAAATCACTCATAAACATATAATAAACACAATATATTAAAACCATGGTAAAAACATTAAAAAAAGGCGAAAATAAAACATCAACCAAGATGAAGCTAACCGGGCATGATGTTAAAAATTAACATATCTTAATCCTGTGACACTCAAAGTAAATAAATAAATAAATAGTTAAAAATATAAATAATTAAAAACATATATACAAATTGTTAATAAACATATTGATATCTATAATTACATTATATAGTATACCCAATAACCAATATAGTGTAGACATGAGATAACTGAACCATAGTGGTGAGAACATATAAAAAATGTTTAAAAAATGTTAAAAAAACATTTCAAAACAACGCAGGGCAGAAGGAAACAAAAACCAATAAATAAGTGAGGAAACTTGAGACTAGGCCGTACAAAAACATTTAAAAGAAAGGAGGATAGGTAAATTAAGGAACTCATAATTATAATTTTACTCACTCAACACACACCATCAGCAGGTCATCAAATAGTAAAGTTAAGAGGGGCAAATAGCCAAAGTCTCAACTGTATAACGTCCTGATAAAAATACAATAAATAAAACACTGAGTGAGGAGAAGACTTATCTCAATACAGACTTAGAACTGTAGGGAATGCAATGGGTGTTTGACTCATATTATATAAGAGGAATGATGAGAATGAACATTGTGTTGTCACCATGATGTTAAAAACCATATGAGGTTAAAACCAAATTAAAAATAGTGTATAGAAACTATATAATACTGGGACAATCAGGGTTTGAAGATAGTAGACTATTATTGTGTTCATACTGCACTGTTAAAAAAACCTCTTAGGGACTAAAAGCTAATGTCAGTGGACTGAGGCGCTACTCACTACACCAGAGTGAGTCTCTTAAATTGTAGAAGCGATCCTATGTTAAGGATTGTAGCGCCGTCGCAGCGATGTGATAAATGTCCAATGTATCTGGAGAGAGGATAATAATGAAGAAGGTCAGTTAGAGATAGAAACCTAATGGTGAAACTATCATTGTTCATGAGGAGAAAACGTTCAGAGAGTCACCTTTTAATATAGGTAAACATAAGCAGTGCAAGTCCTGTCACCCCCGATGTTAAAAATGACTCAAACCAACAAGCACATGCAATACTTGTGAAATGGATGTAAAATCTTACTGCTAAAAAGCAGACTGTGGTTCAAAGAAACCATGTCTAGAGGACTAAAAGTAATCACGGAAGTACTTATGAAAGTTTGTTGTGAGACCCTCACATTTTCGTGCAAACCGAAATTGTTCAAGTGGTTGTAGGCAGAGAGGAAAGTAATGCTTTCTAAGCACCGACGTAACTAACCCGAAGATATATAGTGTGCTATATCAAAGGGATGTATGCAATAACTGGATATACTGTAAGAAAATGAGCCAAACCACTGAGAAGTTAAATGGAAAAACAATTACCTAGCAGAGTATAGCACTTCTCATTTCGCTTGGATTAACATCTTTCCTGGCTTATGGCTTGTCTTATTATAGTCATTTCAACTATGTGATAGATCCTCCATAAGTCTTTTGTGCACACTATATATCTTCGGCTCCTCCTTGTAGAGTATCAAACCCACCAGGAGCGCCGGCATTTACCTTCCTCCCAGTCAAATAATACATCTTAGAGACCAAAATGGAATCTGGGGAAACCAAACCCAAAGATTCTTTTAAATACTAATTATTTATATTTTTTAACTATTTATTTATTTATTTATTTACTTTGAGTGTCACAGGATTAAGATATGTTAATTTTTAACATCATGTCCGGTTAGCTTCATCTTGGTTGATGTTTTATTTTCGCCTTTTTTTAATGTTTTTACCATGGTTTTAATATATTGTGTTTATTATATGTTTGTGAGTGATTTCAACCCCCTGAGGAAGGCAATCCCCAAACGCATTGGGGATCACTAATAAAAGCGTCTGTGTCATCACCACTCTTGCTCCTTGTGTTTCCTGCTTGGTTCTGCAAGAACTGCTGCTCTCTCTGTGCCTGTGCTGCATATCTATGCACCGCCCCCATGGTATGCAGATGTATCCCATGCATATTCATGAGGGACAGCATGAAAACCCGAACAGTGTTTGGCACACCAGGACTGGAGTTGGGAACCTCTGCCGTAAAGCAGCAGCCAACACGGGCAGACACACCCACACCCACAGGCTCCATTAGCCAATGCCTCCTGGAGAGGCAGGACATTGGGCCCTGCGTGCATCTCCCAATACTAGCACTTGCATACCGTAGCAATGCCACCCTAAACCTGGGAATACGGTACACAGCTATCAAAAGTTAGCTATGATTACTGGCAGATAGCAATTCCTACGTTAAGCACGGTTTGCTGATTGAGCTCCATCATAGCAACCTTTCTGATGTCTGTGGAGTGTGCTTCAGGTCTTGTGTCTGACAGTGTTTACCACCCTGGGGAGTGACCCCCAGCAGTATTGCGTACCATATCCATGTCTGCACTTTGCCCAGGACTGGTGTGGTGGCCAGGACTGCCAAACACCTCTATAGTAGCACAATGCTGGCATAGGTGTGGGAGTGGGTGTCTGTCTATCCAGTGTGTGGTGGCTGAAAACACCCTCCACAGCCCACACTGCCAGCACTGTTGCCAGTATTGGCCTGCCAATGTGCATAATGAGGAGCAAGGTACCATGGGTATAGCCCGGATAGGGTGGCCTGGCCAGGATGCATCTGCACAGGGCATAGGGCAATGGCTGGGACATTGTAGTGCCCGGTCACCACCTGCACAGACAGGGTGGCCACAGCATGTTCTGCTGGGAGATCACTCTCACCCTGACTGTGAAGTGACCACGGCATGGCTAGGTTCCCCCATAGTGCTATATAGCTTTTTTTCATGTGATATTTCTGGGTTCCCTTTTGGGGCCCAGTCACTGACTTATCTGCTTGGTGTGTATGCTGATATCCCAGTTCTGGGTGCATGTATTTCCACCAGGAACATGCACTATGGATTAGCTCAGGGGTAGGGAACCCTGGTCCTGGAGAGCTGCGGACCAGTCAGGTTTTTGGGCTATCCCTAATGAATATGCATGAGATATATATACATTAGAGATATCCTGCCAACCTGACTGGTTTGTGGCCCTCCAGGGCTGGATTTGGAGACCCCTGCTTTACACCTCTGTCATCTAAGATTGTGAGTGGGCAAGGTGCAGATGTCCAAGACATCAAAAAGGTTAGATAGAATGTGTCACATTCCTCCTCACTTCTCACCACCACCAAAATATTGTCTATTAGACAACTTTTTGGTGGTGGTGAGAATCGAGGAGGAATGTGACACATTCTATATACCCTTTCGATGTCTAGGACATCTGCACCTTGCCTACTCACAATCTTAAATGACAGAGGTGTAAGGCAGGGGTCTCCAAATCCAGCCCTGGAGGGCCACAAACCAGTCAGGTTGGCAGGATATCTCTAATGCATATATATCTCATGCATATTCATTAGGGATATCCCGAAAACCTGACTGGTCTGTGGCTCTCCAGGACCAGGGTTCCCTACCCCTGGACTAGCTAGTAGACTGACTGCAGCTGGTATGTGTCTTGCTGGAACACCTTGCAGGGTGCAGCAGCTGAAGGCTTGCTGCAGGAGGATATCAGATAGTAGTGGGGTGCAGCTTAGCATATCCAGGCCTAATGTCTGTCTGCTATTGCTTTATGGATGTGTACAGAGCTGCATTGACTGCCCTGTAGGGGTGTCTGTTCCCCAGCAGGACTGGGGTTAATGGTCTTCTCTACTGCCACCATTGCAAGGAGGTAGAATGTGGATCGGTTGGTGGGAGACCCTGTTTACCACTCTCAGCTCCAGAGAAAAAAGGGGGGGGGTGGTGGTGGTGGTACATAATCCTCCTATGGGTCCATAAGGGCTAAGCCTTGACTGAGAAATACAGATGTATCCAAGGTGTTTCTGCATACACTACCTATCTCACACATTAGCACTACTGGGGACCTGCAGCATGGCCTATTTCTGCTGTGGACCTGGTGCTGGGCACCCCACCTCACCCTCAGGGTGAGTAAAGTACCTGCACAATGTGACGGTGTGTAGCTACTCTGTGCCAGTACCACACACGGTCAGTTCCCCCTACCAGGCCGAGGTGCTGTGGGGGTGCATACCCCATCTTGTGATCATCTGTAGACTGCTGATTTGCATGTGCAGTGCATCATGGGTATGGGTGGGTTAACCCTATCCTGGTGACCACAGCAGACTGTCTGTGTGGTGACGTGCAATCCTTCTGCAGCCAGCCAGGGGTTTGCTAGTAGCTGTGGAGCTTTAGCCCACTGGTTACTTCACTGCTTGTGGAGTCAGAGAGCATGGGTTCTAAACCCACAGTGGGGTTATTTGCTAGGGCTGTCCAAAGCATTGTTTATTTTTAATGTACATTAGTGCTGCCAGCAAAACACCCTCAGGGTACTGTAACCATAAGGTGCCTCAGAATGCGCCCTATACGGCACCTTATAGGCACCCTATAAAGCGCCTTCTGAGGCACCTTATGGTTACAGTCCGTATAAGGTGCCTTATAAGGTGTCCTATGGATCGAGTGTCCTATAGGGGACATTATAGGGTTCTGTGGCGGACAGTGCACTTTATAATGTGCCCTATGGAGTGCCTTAGGGTGCCTTATTCGGCACCTTAGGTTACGGCACATGAGGGTGTGTTTGCTGGCAGCAATAATTAAAATGCCTCATGAAACAATACTTATATGTCAAAGCTGATGCTTCAGCCAGCCTTATGCATTAGGCACACTGGGGGATCAAACTCATGACCCCATATCATCAGTCAGTGTATTAACCATTGTGCTACACTTCTGCTTTGATATTTTGATGTCTGTGCGCCTACTTAAGATTACCGCACGGTAACGCGCTTAGCGGCGCTTTGCCCGATAATGTGCGCAGCAGCGCATGTTATCGCGCGCTAATCCCGTTTTGCTACTTTAGACTGAAACGCCACTCCTTATATGGCATCCTGCACACTAACGCTGGGCGCACATTAAGAAGGTTTAGTAAACATACCCCTTAGGAAAGAACAACCCAAACTATGATTACACGTTGCAAGGTTACACATTAGGAATCCTCATCTAGGCACCGTGTTATAAAATTACCCTAATGGTTCCGAGGCATACTGTAATGATTTTCAACAACAGTATTCATATGATTCCACTGAACATCAATGGGCAAGGTTTTCCAGGCAGCAGCAGCCATTATCAGGATAAGTGGTTTTGAATATCAGGCCAAAGGAAATTTCATTTTTAACTCTGAACATTGCCATTATCAGAAACTGCAGTACAGTTTTTTTTTTTTTTTGCCTAAAGAATTATGGGATTGTTTTCCAATTTGCATTCATTGAAACTGTTTGACCTCAGTTCAAACTCACTTGAGCTCCTGCCATTGCAGATGTATCATCAATTTTTGTTAAATTGTTAATTATTCTGGCACTTTTAAATAACTGTGAACTTTTACTTTAGATAAAAACGTTGCTTCTATTAAGTTGTGGGTAAAGAAATCAAGGCTAGATCACGCTGTCTGTATGAATACACAGTGAATAAAAGAGCAACATGAAATCCATTTTTCATTGTTAAATAGCATCTACCATCAGAAAGACAGTGGTTTCCATGCTGACTACAGTTCAATTAATAGAATTAAACTTCTGCATATTGCCATGCATTTGCATTAAATCATGCCTGGCCCCAGTATTGTATACTGCCCTGAAGAACACCTGGCTTTGATTTATTGGTCAGGTCTTGTTTTTCGCAGCTTAGCCAGCACTAGGGATGCTGTGGAGGCATAGAGGCACATTCACAATGGGGCGTCCAAGTGCAGTCTGAGTCATCAAAGCCAAAATGTCTGAAAAAAAGCAAGCATGTGCAAGTTCAGGCACGATTTCGGAAATGTGGAAGTGCCCGATAGGCACATGTATCAAACATCTATATAGATGTCCCCAGAAGAGCACTTCAGAAGTGAGATGGCTAATAGCATTATGGTTAGAGTAGTAGTTCTACAGTAGATAGCAGTGTGGTTTGGGTTCAAATCCCAATATGGGCCTTTGAGTTGCTTATTTCACCTCTCTTTGAATGTTTTAAAGTGAAAAACAAACACTTTCCTGATGCCTATACCTACCACTGATGTGTCTGCAAAGGTTTCTGAGATTGAACTGGGATCTGTAAGTTTGTTGCCATGCCTCCACCCAGGGCAGTCCTGAGTCATAATTACGCTCTGTGTGACTTGCACATCTGGCATGCCTGCCCTCCCCCCTTCATCATCTCACCACTTTCACGTCCGGTCAGCTGCCCGATCTTACCCTGCTGTGGCCACATTTTGTCTTCTTGGTGGCGGCAGCAGAAAAACAGACCCGACTTCCAGTTTTTAAAAAAAAACCACGCGGGTCTTCTATGCAGTTCACATCAGAGGAGGGAGGGACCAGACAGCTACTCAAACGCAGTCTTTGCAACTCCATGTTTGAATGGCTGGCCTGGTCCCTCCCTCCTCTGAGGTGACCTACATCAGAGAAGGGATGGAGGCAGAACTGCATACAAGCGCAGAGTTGAAGGACCTGTGTGGGTTTTTTTTGTTTTAAATTGGAAGTCAGGTCTGTTTCGCTGCTGCCGGTGCCACCACCGCTGAGAAAACAAAAAGTGGCAGCGGCAGGGCAACGTGGGGGGAGGGGGGAGCCAAGGTCAGCAGCACAAAACGCACCCCTAAGCCTTTGTGCCCTGTGTGGCTACACCGCTTGCACAAGGCTTAGGTACAGTGCTGCCCCCACCACACCCCTGTATCTGATGTCCCTGCGCTAGAGATGTCTGCGAATACCATTTTCATGTCCACGTGCATCTCTTCAGCTGTCCAAAACATGAATAAACCTTTTAAAATGATCCTCTTAGTGCCCAATTTTCAAAAAGGCCAATATATATTCAAATGCCGCAGAGGTCAGCGACATCACTTAAATACCAGCAGGATATTTAGTGGCATTTTCAAGACAGGAGACACCAATGAATTTCTGGGTTGACTAGCACTATCCAGACACCACTCTTATCCAGACAGCCTCTCCGCTAGCTGTCTAGATAAGGGTTTTGAATATCAGTCCCATAATTTACAAATCCAGTGAATGGAAGATTAAACCTCAGCCAATGGACATTAATGACACCTAGTGATTGGATTTAAGAGCCATGTTTGAAGGGATATACATAGAATCTGGTTGTGTGTGACTCCCCCTCCAGCTGAATACTTCCACTACCACGACAGGGCTAAGTGATATGGGAGAGATCATAAAATAGGGTTGTAAAATAGGAAAGGAATCCCTTGATAGTTCTTGATGAAAGCACATAGTACAGTAATCCTGAAAAAGACAACAAGTTGAAACTAGTTGAAACTAGTTGAAAAAACACAATGGAAAATAAAAAGAAAAATGTGATGCTCTGTTAAAATATACAGTGTATTATAAAAGTATTCATCCCCTCTGTGTTTGTCCTGTTTTGTCACATTACAACCTGGAATTAAAATGGTGTTTTGGGGGTTAGCACCATCTGATATACAACAACTTTGAAGGTACAAAATATTCTTTATTGTGACACAAACAATAATTAAGACAAAAAAATAAAGCAGGATTGTGCATGTGTATTCACCCCCCAAAGTCAAATACATTGTAGAGCCACCGTTTGCTGCAATTACAGCTGCACGTCTCTTGGGGTATGTCTCTATTAGCTTAGCATGCAGTATCTAGCTACTAGGATTTTCACTCATTCCTTAAGGCAAAACTGCTCCAACTCCTTCAGGTTAAATGGGTTGCCTTGGTGTACAGTAATCTTCAAGTAATGCCACAGATTCTCAATTGGATTGAAGTCTGGGCTTTGACTAGGCCATTCCAAGACATTTAAATGTTTCCCTTTAAACCAGCTTTAGCAGTATGTTTAGGGTCATTGTCCTACTGGAAGGTGAACCTTCATCCCAGTCTCAAATCTCTGGCAGACTGAAACAGGTTTTCCTCAAGAATTGCCCTGTATTTATTGCCATCCATCGTTTCTTCAATCCTCACCAGTGTTATCCTTGTAGCATCTCTGATTAATGGGAAGGGAAAGAAGAGTATCTTCCGCAACCAACAACCAGGGGGGACCAGCGGAGGAAAGACCACAGCCTACCAGAGGATGTTAGTAATTCTTTATTAGAGACCCAACTAAACAAGTTTCGGCCGCAGCCTTCGTCAGGGGTCTAAAAAAACAAAAGTACATTAAATCAACCGTAAAATTAAAATAAAAACCAAAGGGAATTGTGTAGACATAATACTTGACACATTAGACTATGTTAACACATTACCAGAAAGCCACACAGATAAAACGTCTATGTGGTACAGTGGACAATCTTCCCAATCTGTGAAAAGTATAGAAATGACAACCATGAATAAAAAATCGTATGATGTATACATATAAATTATGGAGGATTATCAATTATATAATGAAAAAGACAAGTAAAAATAAGAATAAACAGTTAAAAATAAAAATAAAGACAACATTGAACAATCCATTATTTAAAAAAATAAATTAATACATAAATATATAAAAATATATAAAGATACAATATAACAACCAACATACTTAAAGGGAGACCTATTGTAACATATAGCATAATAATGTAGATTATATACCAATATGTGATATATACGAACAGCTGAACTATTGTATGCAAACAGCAGGAACCAGCTCATTGTCTAAATAAATAAATCCATAAAACTATGAAAGTTACATTAAATTGCAATATAATAACCAATTAAAATGAAAGGGTTAAAATGTGATACATTACCTATTAATACATTGGAAATAATAGTAAATGAAATAAACAAACAGTTATAAAAAAATTTATTTATACCCATGCAAAATTAAAAGCTGGAGAGTATAAATAAATAATGTGTAATATCATGTATAAAAAGAGCCGATAGAAATTGCTAACTTTAGGTTGCATGAGAACATTAAATAATGGACAGAAACATGGATGAAATTTTTTTAAAAATAAATAATTATATTGAGTTTATCTATAAATAACTTGATAACTATAGGGAAGAGATAATAACTTTGGATAAAGGACATTAAGGGAAAAAGGAATTTAAAAGACCTTTGATTTAGCTTCAAAATACTAAAATGAAAAGGACATGGAAACTATAGGGAAGGATTGTGACTTTGGATAAAGGACATTAGCGGGGTTTCAAGGGCTTTTGATTTAGACATATGAACATAGGGAATTGTTTTAAACGTAATTTATTTGAAAATAACAATGACGTTTGTGCATAGACAAGAAAAAGTCAAAAAGATTTGAAGATGCAACATAAATGATAAGATGGTCTGTGCAAGTGAAACCTTACAAAATTATAAACGTAAGAAATTGTGTGTAAAAGAAATTGAAAGCAAGTGGTTCAGCTGTGTATGTGGTAACCACAAAAACGCCGAATTTGCACATCTAAAAAAAGGGCGGGAAAGAACGCTAGGATTTGAAAGTGACAACCTGAGGAGAGAAAAAATTATTTTATTTTTTCAAGTAATTAAGCTGTGTATCCGTAGCGATCAAAAACCGCCGAGATCGCTCTTCTGAGTAAACAGGAAAAAGCTGTCCGTTTGAAAAGGAAGGCATCGGTCATTAAAAAACGGCAAGACAGATTGGGGGAAAATATGTGACAAATAGGTGACCAGTATGCATGCACTACAGAGAAACATTAGATGCAAAAACTCTTTTCAAGCACGTTATGAAAATGTTACTAATTGCTCAATATACATTGTGCAAAAGAGTATAAAAAGGGGGTTAAAAAGAAAACAATGAGCAAAAAGAAAAATGTACATGATAAACCCAAGGGTATGGCTTGTGAGCTTACAAGATGCCGGAAAGAGCAACCGTGTAACACAACCTAATTAAAAAACGTTAGTAGAAAAAGCCTTATTAAGAATTGTGAGAAAAGCCTTATCAAGGATTGTGAACCATACAGAACTAGAGACCATCTTATAGAATTGCTATACCATTGGGTAGAGTGGTCCAGAAGTGTAATCAAATAAACAGCAGAAATAACGGAGAGAAACATACCTGCATATGGAGTCAGAAGCGGGAAATGGCCGCGCGGAGACACATGGGTGCTATTTAAAGGGGTGGAGGGCTCCCCCTACTGGCGTTAGGTGAAAACCTTCAAAAATTGAGGTATTTATTCCTATTTAACAAAGGATAAGAGGTAGGGGCTCACCCTAATAGCATTCTAACATGTAATCGCATAATATAATTAAAAATCGAAATAAAAATGAGTATAGAAATTTTTATTAAAAATTAAAAAATAAATAATAAAAAAATATATAATAATAAAAATAAAAATAAAACAGTTTAATACAACATCACTTAAGTATACGGCCATAATATCATAAGAACTTGACAGAGATGATAAGCAGGATGGACTTCATCAAACTAAAATGATATTAGTAAAAAGGTGAATTTTGTAATAATAAAAGGCAAAAAACGTATTGGGAACTACGTGGAAATATTGGACATGTGGGAATGAACATTAAACACAATTGTGCATAGGGCCAAAGTAGAAATAATAGATTAAAAAATATAAATTAAAAAATGAAAATTAGAACCGTTAAACAAAAAAAATTTTTTAGTATGCAATTTGACATGATAGACAAAAATAAATAAGAATAAAAATAAAAAAAAATATATAAAAAATATATATAAAAACCAAAATAAAAAACAATCTGGCATAATGTAGTGCCTGAGAACCAAAGGAGGGATAAAAAAAAGGGAATTAAAAAAATAATAAATAAATATGCAGTTATGTATGTTAGGTGTGTAATAGTGTCATATTCTTTCTCTTTTGTTATAATGGATTTAATGGTGCTCCGTGGGATATTCAGAATTTGAGATATTTTTTTATAACGCAACCCTGATCTATATTTTGCCACAACTTTGTCTCTTGCCTGTTTGGAGTGCTCCTTGGTCTTCATGTTGCTTGCTTATTGGTATTGCAGAGTCAGGGACCTTTCAGAACAGATATATTTATACAGGTATCATGTGACAGATCTTTGACACTGATTGCACACAGGTGGACCCTAATCAACAAATTATGTGGCTTCTGAGGTTCACTGGTTGGACCAGATCTTATTTAGGCGTGAAGGGATGAATACATATTCACTCACAACTTTTAAGTTTTTACTTGTTTTTTATATAAGGTATTTTATTGTCATTTCACTTCACCAATTTGGACTATACTGTTAGGTCCATTACCCAACATCCAAATGAACCTCCATTTTCATTCTAGGTTGTACGTAATGCAATAAAGCAGGATAAAAGTTAAGGGGATGAATACTTTTGCAAGGCACTGTATCTTTAGAAAGTGGTTTGTATCAGATCAAAGTTTAGTTATAGCAGTTTGCTCCTACTTTTCACAATTTTCTGAATCTTAACTTAATGTAATAAGGATTTTGAACTTTCTTAATAATTCCATCATCATTTTGATACACATTTTCATTACACATTGTCATTCATTAAAATCAATCTGCATAGGGGATGATTCAGAGAAAGATGTGCCAGTCAGAGGTAAACGCACAACACGTGTACATCCCCAACAAAGACGGGATTTCGTGCCCAAATGCAATGACGTGCAGCAGCATACAGAATATGGGACTGACTGTCTACACCATTAAATGTATGGAGTACATTCAACACAGCACGGTGTCCACATGCAACTTGCATGTCCAAGTCTGTAACTATGCCGCGTGCATGCGAGTCCGAAAACGTGCCCACCTGCACTGTATCCCATGTGTGACAGGAAACAGGATGCAGTGAGTACCCCCTCTATCCATCGCAAGACCCATACAACACCTCAGAAAATGGCAACTCAATAGGTCAACCTTTTGGAGGCAAAGACCCACCTGTTCTGCTAGCTAGTCATTGAGAATGAGTGGGCCCTGTTCCCCATGGGGCACAGATGGCCAGCCCTAGCTGCAGCATGCAGGGGCTGGGATCAAATCAGGACCACCCTAGTACAGTAAGCAGGACAAAGTAGGAAATGGGGGAGGCAGGGGAAATGCATGTGGTGTGACAACAACAATGCAAAGAGCCAGGAAGTAGCTACAAAGTAAAAGAGCAAAAGGAGCAAGGGATAGTTGGACCCACCACACCTCCAAATTACTGTAAATGCACAAATGTGGCCATGCAGAGGAAACAAGCAAACAGAAACACAATGGCCAAGAGAAAGGCATGATGGTAATGCCTGCAGAAAGGACAAAAGGACATATGGAAAGGAAACAGAAACACAGTGAAACACAGTGAAACACACCTACTGTGTGTAACAGTACAGCAACATGCCCTGACACTGTCAACCAAAACACAGCACAGTAGAAACATAGAAACATGATGGCAGTAAATGAACACATGGCTGAACTAGACTGCCCTCCAATAACACCCACCACAACAGTCCTCTGAGAGAACCCTGTGTCTGCAACATCCCCATGTCTGACACTGTCCACAGCACCACCACCTCCAATAGGAAAGTATCCCAGGCAGCCACCACTGTGTCTGCAAACAAACAGTCCTGCATAAAACACCTGAGTCTATTCCTCTCCATCCCATCCAATGACATCATGCAGCAGAGCATGCTGACAATCGGAGGTATACAAATGTTGCAATCATAGCATGCCAACCTGCTGTCCTGCCAATATATACCTAAAATATCCACAGGTCAGTCTGCAGATGCCAAAATCTAGACCACCAACCATATTCATAGTCAACCTGTGATCAGCCATCTGAAGGGGGCGTGCAGCAGAATTGCATACAAAACCACAAATGAGGATGCATTGAAGACACCCAGTAGCCTGCAAAAGTATTCACCCCCTTGGTGTCAGTCTCGTTTTGTTGCCTTATGTACAACCCAGAATGAAGATAGGAGTCAGTTGGATGTTAGGTAAGGGACCTGATAGTAGAGACAAAAATGGTGATGGGAAAGGACAATACAATACCCCATATACACAAAGAAACAAGTAAAACCAGAAAAGGTGTGAGTGCATATATTTCCAACACACTGTATATGACACCCCTAAATAAGATCAGGTCCAACCAGAGAACCACAGATGGCGCATAATGAGGGCAGCAGGGTCCAGCCATGAGCAAATAGTGTCACATGATCTGCCACATGATGTTTGTACAAATATACCTGTAACAAAAGGTCCGGACACTGCAACACACACCACTAAGCAAGTAACAGAACAACCCAGGAACACTACAAACAGGTCAGAGACAATGCTGCAAAGACAGAGAGACTAGGGGTGCAGCATAAATCAATATCCCAAAGACCAAAGATGCAATGAAACAGCATGAATCCTACTAAAACAATATATAAACGACATAGCACCATGACAAACCCAACAATAGAAGGCTGCCCACTGAATCTCACAGACTAGGCAAGGAGTACATAAAGCAGAGATTCTACAAGGACACCAAGGAGAACACTGAAGAAGCTGCAGTGATCAACAATGGAGAAGGGAGTATCTGTCCACAAGTTGTAATGCGACAAAACAGGAGAAACACAGAGGGGATGACCACCTTTGCAATGTACTGTACACAGAGGCACTCTCATCACCTCTCCTCTGTTGTTCATACCTCACTCAATGCACCCAGGCATCCCAGTACTATCTGCTGTTGCCTGGCCCACCGACCATAAGAACATAAGAACATAAGATATGCCATACTGGGTAAGACCAAGGTCCATCAAGCCCAGTATCCTGTTTCCAACAGTGGCCAATCTAGGTCATACGTACCTAGCAGTTTCCCCAAAAGACACAGGTTCTGCAATGCTTGTACTAGGTCAAGCATTGATATCCTGGGTCCCTTCTTAATAATGGTTTATGGACCTTTCCTCCAGGAACTTGTTCAAACCTTTTTAAAACCCAACTACACTAACAGCCTTTACTACATCCTCCGGTAACAAATTCCAGAGTTTGATAACACGTTGAGTGAAAAAATATTTTCTTTTGTTAGTCTTAAATAGTTTACCCTGTAGCTTCATTGCATGTCCCCTAGTCTTCCAATATTCTGATAACGTAAAAAGTCGATCTACGTTTACCCGTTCTACTCCGTTCATTAATTTATAGACTTCTACCATATCTCCCCTCAGCCGTCTCTTTTCCAGGTTAAAGAGCCCTAACCTTTTTAGCCTTTCTTCATAGGAGTATCCTTCCATCCCCTTTACCATTTTGGTGGCTCTTCTCTGAACTTTTCTAATAACGCTATATCCTTTTTAAGATACGGCGACTAGAATTGCACACAATATTCAAGGTGTGGTCTCACCATGGAATGGTATAGAGGCATTATAATATCTTTTGTTTTATTTTCCATTCCTTTCCTTATCATACCTAGCATTCTATTTGCTCTCTTGGCTGCCGCTGCACACTGGGCCGAGGGTTTTAACATGTTATCCACAATGACGCCTAAATCTTTTTCCTGGGTGGTGGTTCCTAATGTGGAACCTTGCAGCGTGTAACCATAGTTTGGGTTGTTCTTCCCTAGGTGCATAACTTTGCACTTGTCCACATTAAATTTCATCTGCCATTTTGATGCCCAGTCTTCCAATATATCAAGATCCTCTTGCAATTTTCCACAATCCTCTTGGGTTTTAACAACTTTAAATAGTTTTGTGTCATCTGCAAATTTGATAACCTCACTCGTTATTCCACTTCCCAGGTCATTTATGAATATGTCAAAAAGCAGCGGACCCAGCACAGATCCCTGGGGTACACCACTATTTACCTTTCTCCATTGGGAAAATTGGCCATTTAGCCCAACCCTCTGCTTTCTATCTTTTAACCAGTTCCTGATCCACAGTAATACACTGCCTCCTATCCCATGACTCTTTAGTTTTGCCAAAAGTCTCTGATGAGGGACCTTGTCAAAGGCTTTCTGAAAGTCCAGATACACTATATCAACCGACTCACCTTTGTCGACCTGTTTATTCACACTTTCAAAAAAAAACATAACAGATTAGTAAGACAAGATCTTCCTTGTCTAAAGCCATGTTGGCTGTCTCCCATTAGGCCATGACTATCTACATGCTGAGTAATTTCATTCTTTATGATGGTTTCTACCATTTTTCCCGGTACTGATGTGAGGCTCACCGGTCTGTAGTTTCCTGGATCACCCCTCGAACCCTTTTTAAAAATTGGTGTTACATTGGCGATCCACCAATCTTCAGGTATTAGACATGAATTTAATGATAGTTCACAGATTACTAATAGCATGTCTGCAATCTCATATTTCAGTTCTTTAAACACCCTTGGATGTATACCATCCGGCACAGGTGATTTGCTACTCTTCAGTTTATCTAATAGTTGTAATACATCTTCCTGATGTATCGATATTTCCTTCAATTCTTCACCTTTAAATACCACTTCAGTCATGGGTAAATTCCCTACATCTTCCTCAGTAAAGACCGAAGCAAAGAATTCATTCAGTCTCTCCGCTATCGGCTTGTCGCCTCTTAGTGCCCATTTAACTCCTCTATCATCTAATGGTCCAACTGACTCTGTCACAGGTTTTTTGCTACAAATGTACTTGAAAAAAATCTTTATTTTGCGTTTTTGCTTCCGTAGCAAGCTTCTTCTCAAATTCTCTCTTTGCCTTCTTTATCAATGCCTTGCATTTGACCTGCCAGTGCTTGTGCTGTTTCCAGGTTTCATCGTTTGGCTCTTTTTTCCATTTCCTGAAAGATACTTTCTTGGCAACAACAGCCTTCCTGACCTCACCTTTAAACCATGCTGGCAGTTTTTTGGACTTCCTTCCACTTTTCTTAAAGCATGGAATACAGCTGGTCTGGGCTTCCAAGATAGTATTTTTCAACAACACCCAAGCTTGATGTAAGTCTTTAACCTTTGCAACTGCTCCTTTTAGTTTTTTCTTAACTATTTTCCGCATTTTATCATAGTCTCCCTTTCGAAAGTTAAAAGGTAATACTGTGGATTTCCTTACTATCCCTCCTCCACTAATTAAATCAAAGGTGATCATGCTATGATCACTATTGCCAAGTGGCCCCAACACTCTTATCTCTTGCACTAGATCTGGTGACCAGCCCTGGTAAGAGCAGCAGACACAATCATGGCCAGGTCCCACCCCTGAAATGTGTACCACACCACACCACATACACAATACTTTTCCCTGGATTGCCACAGCTCAAATGAATGCACTACAACCTTAGAACAGGTCATGTTAGCGACTAGATCTGATACCAGCATACAAGGTCAATGATGTGCACCACGGGAAAGGCAGCAAATGCAGCAGGATCCCAGAGGAATGCTGCAGGTAGCATTGTCTCTGTGGCCCCCTCAGCCCATGGCCCAGCCAGTCAGCAATGCAAGCACATAGGACGGAGGAGGCCCGGGGGACCAGAGCAAGCCCTGTACTGGGGTGAGGTAGCACCGGAGATGAGGCAGCATGATTTGACAGGGTCCAGTGTATGTAAGTTGTGGTATGGCAGGCAGGAAGCTGAGGTGAGAGACCTGGGGGAAGAAAGAAACATGTATATGTAAGATACCACCCACGTGCTCCACAGACGTGTCCACATCCTGCACGAGACGGAGGCCTATCGGGTGCATTTCCAGCCATACACCACACGCGCCTGCAGATGTTGGTGAGATTCTGGCAGCAGCTGCAGGGAGAGCAAGGTGAGTGTAGAGGTATGGCACAGGAATGGGTCCATGACAAGAAACATCAAAAATTAATGCCAAAATCTTGATCTGTACCATAAAATACAATTTAACAGTCAGATCACAAAAAAGGAGACAAACATATAAAGACAAACAATAAGACAATATTAAATGAAGGAATGTCCATCAGGTCAGGGGACAAGAAACCCCATTGAGTAACGGACCTCTCCCTTTAATCTTTTTTATTATTATGCAACAGCCCTAAAACCATAGAAAGACGACTAGACCCCCAAAGCCACAATGCTAAGTGTTAAAAAAAGGAAAGGACTATAAAAAGGGACTGTTACTTCTGGAGAGAGATCTGCAATTGTGAGTATATACTTCTGGGAATTTTCTGAAAGGAATTCTTTCTATTAAAGCTATTTAATCTGTGAACCCACTATTTTTTTGTTAAATCAGTCAGGGCCTAGTAGCAGCAGTTTAAGTTTAAATTTAAAACACAGAAGAGAACTTTCTGGTTACATTTCATACCCAGCAGAGAGCTTATAGTTTTAATTTAATAGTCACTCAGGGCCTAGTATCAGCAAAGTATTTTTAGTTTAAATTTAAAACACAGAAGAGAGCTTTCTGGTTAAATTTGGAACCCAGCAGAGAACTGTAGTTTAAATTTAATAGTCACTCAGGGCCTAGCATTAGCAAAGTCCTTTTAGTTTAAATTTAAAACACAGAAGAGAGCTTTCTGGTTAAATTTAGAACCCAGCAGAGAGCTTGTAGTTTAAATTTCATAAGAGAGCCTAGCAGCAGCAGCAAAGAGCTATAATTTAAATCAAATAAGAATATAGATTAGCACAAAAGGCAAAACAGGGTCAGTACTCTTTGAGCAGCAAATAAAGTCTTCTAGAGACCTTTACAAAGAGGCCTTCTACCTAGGGGGCAAGAGATCTGTGAAACCTTTTCAATAGGTGTTAACACCAGGTGGCAGTTCAAAAGGCCATTTTGAAAGACTCCTTCTATCCAAGCAAGGACTGTTAATCATTCAGGAAGTTGGTCACAGCTTACCTCAGCAGCACAGGCATAAATAGCTCAACCAGAGCTCTGTGATCCTCAGTCTTGAAAGACTAGAAAAAGGGACTGTTACTTCTGGAGAGAGATCTGCAATTGTGAGTATATACTTCTGGGAATTTTCTGAAAGGAATTCTTTCTATTAAAGCTATTTAATCTGTGAACCCACTATTTTTTTTGTTAAATCAGTCAGGGCCTAGTAGCAGCAGTTTAAGTTTAAATTTAAAACACAGAAGAGAACTTTCTGGTTACATTTCATACCCAGCAGAGAGCTTATAGTTTTAATTTAATAGTCACTCAGGGCCTAGTATCAGCAAAGTATTTTTAGTTTAAATTTAAAACACAGAAGAGAGCTTTCTGGTTAAATTTGGAACCCAGCAGAGAGCTGTAGTTTAAATTTAATAGTCACTCAGGGCCTAGCATTAGCAAAGTACTTTTAGTTTAAATTTAAAACACAGAAGAGAGCTTTCTGGTTAAATTTAGAACCAGGCAGAGAGCTTGTAGTTTAAAATTCATAATAAGTTAGAGCCTAGCAGCAGCATAGAGCTATAATTTAAATCAAATAAGAATATAGCTTACCTCAGCAGCACAGGACAGGGTACTGTGTAGCAGCCCTCTTTTAATAAGTGTTATTTCCCTCCCTCCCTCCCCACACACACCCACCCCTGGGATAATCATAGCTTTATAGGCAGGGCCGGATTTACCTATACGCCAACTACGCCGTGGCGTAGGGCCCACAGGATGGCAAGGGCCGACAAAAATTGAACAAATTGTTAGCTTTTTTAAAATTAAATTAAAAAAAAACCACTGGCTGCTGCCGCGGCAGCATGGACTGTCCTGCGGGGCCCCCTCTGCTGCTGCGGCAGCATGGACTGTCCCGCGGGGCCCCCTCTGCCCGGCTGAGCCCCTCCGTGCCGGCTTTGAGAGGCGCGAAGGGAGAGTGTCTCCCTCGCATCTCTGTTAAGCCTGCAGGGGCAGATGGGAAATTTCCCATCAGCCCCTGCGGGCTTAACAGAGACGTGAGGGAGACACTCTCCCTTCGCGCCTCTCAAAGCCAGCACGGAGGGGCTCAGCCGGGCAGAGGGAGACACTCTCCCTTCGCGCCTCTCAAAGCCGGCACAGAGGGGCTCAGCCGGGCAGAGGGGGCCCCGCGGGACAGTCCATGCTGCTGTATCGGCAGCGGCAGCGGCCAGCGTTTTATTTTTTTTTTATTAAAGTTTACTTGAGCCGATGGGGTGGGCTGGGACTGGAAATGGGCTGGGGGGTTAAGACTGGAGTTGGGCTGACACGAAGAAACCAGAAGAAAGTGGCTGGAGCAATTGCAGCTGAAAAAAAATGCACAAAAGGTAGAAAAATATCTCTTTATTTTGAATTTATTAATTGGAATATGTCAGCTCTGGTAAATGTGCATCATTAACGTCTGCACTTTGTTTAGTACAAGAGCAAATTAATGTACAGTTTTATTTCTACAGTGTTGTACATTCCAAGTTTGGCTTTTGGGATTCCCAGTTTAATTATGACGTCAGGGCCAACAGCGCCAGCTGATCCGGCGTGCTCGTTTTTATCTTTTCTGGGGGCCCACAATTTTTGTTGGCGTAGGGCCTCACTCAAGGTATATCCGGCCCTGTTTATAGGTACTTACACATCTTAAAAGACAGGAGGTGCTATCAGGTGAAGTTTGTTACCCAAATCAGACATACACTAAGGACCTGAGATTAATTAAGCTTCAGGTGAACAAGGTATATTAAAAGTATTAGGTACAGTTTTATTGGTATAAATATCCATAGCAACCCTTACTAAGTAAAGAACTTAAAGATCTAAACACATGCATGATTTTCTCCCAGTTGGTGAGAGGTCTTACGTGTGCACTAGGTGCAAGGAGCTCTTTGCTCTCAGGGAACGAGTCCGTTCTCTAGAGGCTAGAGTAGCAGACTTGGAAAACATAAGAAAGACAGAGAGGTACATAGACGAGACCTACAGGGATATAGTCCTGAAGTCCCACCTCCAGTCTGGCAGCATCCCTGTTGCCATGGAGGAGAGAGGTCACATGACAGGAGAGCATCAACCTGGTGTGGCAGGAAGTGATCCTGTAACTAGGACCTGTCCTACAGCTGATGTAAAACCCACTCGCACCGAGGAAGATTCTCCAGGGTCATGTGCCCATGAGGGAAGGGTTAGGACAGCCTTTATAGTTGGTGATTCGATCATTAGACATGTAGATAGCTGGGTGGCTGGTGGACGTGAGGATCGCCTGGTAACATGCCTGCCTGGTGCGAAGGTAGCAGACCTCACGCGCCACCTAGATACGGTCTTAGATAGTGCTGGGGAGGAGTCTGCTGTCTTGGTACATGTCGGTACCAATGACATAGGAAACTGTGGTAGGGAGGTTCTGGAGGCTAAATTTAGGCTTTTAGGTAGGAAGTTGAAATCCAGAACTTCCAGGGTAGGGTTCTCCGAAATGCTTCCCGTTCCACGTGCAGGAACCAAAAGGCAGGCAGAGCTCCGGAGTCTCAATGCGTGGATGAGACAATGGTGCAGAGATGAGGGGTTTGGATTTGTTAGGAACTGGGGTAGATTCTGGGGAAAGGAGGGGCTCTTCCAAAGGGATGGGCTTCACCTTAACCGGGATGGAACCAGGCTGCTGGCATTAACCTTTAAAAAGGAGATAGAGCAGCTTTTAAACTAGATAATAGGGGAAAGCCGACAGTCGCCCAAGAGCAGATGGTTCGGAAGAATGTATCCTTGAAGGATACTCCCAAAAGCAGAGAGGTTCCAAAAAAGAGTAAAGCAGCCCAAATGCCCTCGAGTATGGAGCAGACAGAGCTTAAAGATCCCAAATTACCCATGTCTACCAATAGCCAAAGTAATATGAATAAAATACAGTCTCTAAAATGCTTGTATGCAAATGCTAGAAGTCTAAAAAAATAAGATGGGAGAGTTAGAATATATAGCACTAAATGAGAGGTTAGATGTGATTGGAATATCAGAGACATGGTGGAAGGAGGACAACCAGTGGGACACTGTGATACCTGGGTACAAACTATATCGTAATGATAGAACTGATCAAATTGGTGGAGGGGTTGCGCTTTATGTTAGAGAGGTCATTGAGTCAGAAAGGATTAAAGTTTTGCAGGAAACAAAATTTGCTGTGGAATCTCTATGGATTGAAATTCCATGTAAAAAGGGGAAGGCGATGGCGGTGGGGGTGTACTATTGACCGCCTGGCCAGAATGAACAAATGGATAATGAAATGCTCAAAGAAATCAAGGAAGTTAACCAAAGTTACAGCACGGTAATAATAATGGGCGATTTCAATTACCCTGGTATCGACTGGGTCACTGTCATGGCAGTAAATGCCAGGGAGATAAAGTTCCTAGATGACATAAATGACTGCTTCTTGGAGCAGCTGGTTCATGAACCGACCAGAGGGGAAGCCATATTAGACCTAGTCCTTAGTGGAACACCAGATCTAGTGCAAGAGATAAGGGTGTTGGGGCCACTTGGCAATAGTGATCATAGCATGATCGCCTTTGATTTAATTAGTGGAGAAGGGATAGTAAGGAAATCCACAGTACTACCTTTTAACTTTCGAAAGGGAGACAATGAAAAAATGAGGAAAATAGGAAAAAACTAAAAGGAGCATTTGCAAAGGTTAAAGACTTACATCAAGCTTGGGTCAGAAAGGCTGTTGTTGCCAAGAAAACATCTTTCAGGAAATGGAAAAAAAGAGCCAAACGATGAAATCTAGAAACAACACAAGCACTGGCAGGTCAAATGCAAGGCATTGATAAAGAAGGCAAAGAGAGAATTTGAGAAGAAGCTTGCTGCGGAAACAAAAACGCGAAATAAAGATTTTTTCAAGTACATTCTTAGCAAAAAACCTGTGAGAGAGTCAGTTGGACCATTAGATGATAGAGGAGTTAAAGGGGCACTAAGAGGCAACAAGGCGATAGCAGAGAGACTGAATGAATTCTTTGCTTCGGTCTTTACTGAGGAAGACGTAGGGATGTTACCCATGACTGAAGTGGTATTTAAAGGTGTGGAAAAATTGAAGGAAATATCGATACATCGGGAATATGTATTACAACTATTAGATAAACTGAAGAGTAGCAAATCACCTGTGCCGGATGGTATACATCCAAGGGTGTTGAAAGAACTGAAATATGAGATTGCAGACCTGCTATTAGTAATCTCTGAACTATCATTAAAATCATCTCTAACACCTGAAGATTGGCGGATCGCCATTGTAACACCAATTTTTAAAAATGGTTCGAGGGGTGATCCGGGAAACTACAGACCAGTGAGCCTCACGTCAGTACCGGAAAAAATGGTAGAAACCATCATAAAGAATAAAATTACTCAGCATGTAGATAGTCATGGCCTAATGTGAGACAGCCAACATGGCTTTAGACAAGGAAGATCTTGTCTTACTAATCTGTTATGTTTTTTTGAAAGTGTGATTAAACAGGTGGACAAAGGTGAGTCAGTTGATATAGGGGTATGTTTACTAAAATGCGTTAACGTTACATAACGCACGTTATGTAACATTAACGATCGTTAACGCATCATAACATGCGTTATGTAATGTTAACGACGAGCGTTAACGTTACATAACGCGCGTTATGATGCGCTAACGATCGTAAAGCTCCGCGGCGCGGTAAAACACCGCAGAAGGTGGAGAGAGGGCAGAGAGAAGGGGTCAATGGGCGGAGTGTGGGTGGGGAGAGGCTCCCTGCACATTAATACGCTGGTCTGAAGAGCTGAATCCTAACGCGATTGAAAACCTGCCGTTAAATGCACAGTTCAGGGGAGAGAAACCATTTAAGTGTCAGCAATGTACAGCATAGGAAGGGAAACCTAAAAACCTAAAAAAGTGATAAGTGTGATACATGTTTACAGAACAAAAGGGCACATAAACATTGAAAATGACCTCAACAAACTGGAAAAAAAACATAACCAAGCTGGCCAATAGTGATATTAATGGGTACCATCAACCCCCTCCCCCCCCGAGAAAGCTCTAAAAAAACGATATTAATCGTGGAATGGTCAATGCTCCGTCCCCATACAAAGTGAATGAGCCACAGTGAAATTGGGCTGTGCAGGGTTTTCCTCTCCATTGGACAGATGTCCTATGGCGTGCACATGTGCGGCAACAGCAGGGCGGGCATGTCGGAATGGCAACTGGACAGATGCCGGGAAAGGGGATACAGAAGGCCGCAGGCGGCACATGCTGTGGTGAAGCTGGGCCACAGTTCGGACTAGGGTGATGCCTAGGTGGCCCATACGAATGCTGAAACAGCAGAGCAGCCATACAGCAACTGCTGAAGGCCCAACATGGGCACGACTGTGTGTCCCACAGTGTCACAGGGGATAGTACCCAGCAGCTACCCCCAAGGGCACGGAACATTGGCAGGCGGTGCTGGGGGGAAGCGTGGACACCTATGAAGGCACCTCTACCCCAGAACTCGCACCATAGGCAGCCGTCTACCCACACACTGGATGGCTTGAGACTGCGCTCCACCAGCACCACCTGCAGAAGGGAATGTCAGCATGGTGGCTGAGGGTTACTGGTGGTGGAGGGGGCAGTGGCAGCTGCCCAGAGCACACCGTGGCCTATCCCTGTGTAGGTGGGTGCCATGCACTGCAACAGACAGGCCCTGTCTGACCAAAAGTCATGGTATCACCAGGGAATGCACCACCTCTGTGATAACATGGTGGTGCAGTGCACAAAACCAGTGTATTCAGAAGCAGAAGATCACAGGTTCAAGTCCCAGCTGTGGTTTCTGCCAATCCAGTCCTCATATTTCACCCACTACTATAACGTGCTAATACAGACAGAACCTTTATTGCAGATGATGTAAACATGCCCAAAACACCTACATTTTACCCTACAGAGCACAGACACCATACACATGCGCATTACCTAGAGCAGAGTCTCCCAAATGCAGTCCTGGAAGGCCAAACACCATTCAGGTTCCATTCTGCCTCTAATAAATGTGTCTGTGCTGTCTTGCTATGCACCGCCCCATGGTATGCAGTTGTATCTCATGCATATTCATGAGGGACAGCATGAAAACCCGAACAGTGTTTGGCACAGCAGGACTGGAGTTAGGAACCTCTGCCGTAAAATCAGCAGCCAACAGGGGCAGACACACCCGCACCCACAGGACGGGACGGGACTGCTGTGCATTTCCAGGCCTTCTGTCTACTATTGCTTTATGGATGTGTACAGCTCTGCATTACCTGCCCTGTAGGGTGTTTGATCCCTAGCAGCACTGGGGTGATGGTCCCCTCTACTGCCACTATTGCGGGGGTGTAGAAAGTGGATCTGTTGGTGGGAGTTCCTGTCTCCCACCCTGAGCCCCAGAGGGTGGGTTGGGTGGTGGTATGTAATCTCCCTGTTGGTCCAAACACCCCCCTTCACTTACATCATGTGCCCATGGTATGCAGATGTATCTCATGCATATTCATGAGGGACAGCATGAAAACCCGAACAGTGTTTGGCACACCAGGACTGGAGTTGGGAACCTCTGTCGTAAAGCAGCAGCCAACAGGGGCAGACACTCCCACACCCACAGGCTCCATTAGCCAATGCCTCCTGGAGAGGCAGGACATTGGGCCCTGTGTGCATCTCCCAATACTAGCACTTGCATACCTTAGCAATTTCACCCTACACCTGGGAATACGGTACACAGCTATCAAAAGTGTGCTATGATTACTGGCAGATAGCACTTCCTACGTTAAGCACAGTTTGCTGATTGAGCTCCATCATAGCAACCTTTCTGATGTCTGTGGAGTGTGCTTCAGGTCTGGTCTCTGACAGTGTTTACCACCCTGGGGAGTGACCCCCAACAGTATTGCATACCATATCCATGCCTGCACTGTGCCCAGGACTGGTGTGGTGGCCAGGGCTGCTAAACACCTCTATAGTAGCACAATGCTGGCATAGGTGTGGGAGTGTGTGTCTGTCTATCCAGTGTGTGGTGGCTGCAAACACCCTCCACAGCCCACACTGCCAGCACTGTTGCCAGTAGTGGCCTGCCAATGTGCATAATGAGGAGCAAGGTACCATGGGTATAGCCCGGACAGGGTGGCCTGGCCAGGATGCATCTGCACAGGGCATAGGGCACTGGCTGGGACATTGTAGTGCCCTGCCACCACCTGCACAGACAGGGTGGCCACAGCATGTTCTGCTGGGAGATCACTCTCAACCTGACTGTGCAGTGACCACGGCATGGCTAGGCTCCCCCATAGTGCTATATAGTAGTTTTCTCATGTGATAGTTATGGGTTCCCTTTTGGGGCCCAGTCACTGACTTATCTGCTTGGTATGTATGCTGACATCCCAGTTCTGGGTGCACACATTTCCACCAGAAACATGGACTAGCTAGCAGACTGTCTGCAGCTGGTATGTGTCTTGATGGAACGCCTTGCAGGGTGCAGCGGCTGAAGGCTTGCTGCAGGAGAATATCAGATAGTGGTGGGGTGCAGCTTAGCATATCCAGGCCTAATGTCTGTCTGCTATTGTGTTATGGATGTGAACAGTGCTGCATTGACTTCCCTGTAGGGTGTCTGTTTCCCAGCAGAAGGTAGAATGTGGATCTGTTGGTGGGAGACCCTGTTTACCACCCTCAGCCCTGGAGGAAGAGAAGGGTGGTGGTACATAATCCTCCTAGGGATCCATAGGAGCTACACCTGATTGAGACATACAGATATATCCAAGGTTTGTCTACAGAAATTACCTATCACACACATTAGCACTGCTGGGGACCTGCAGCATGGCCTATCTCTGCTGTGGACCTGGTGATGGGTGTCCAACCTTACCCTCAGGGTGAGTGCAGTACCTGCACAATGTGACGGTGTGTAGCTACTCTGTGCCAGTACCACACATGGTCAGTTCCCCCTAGCAGGCCGAGGTGCTGTGGGGGTGCATACCCCATCTTGTGATCATCTGTAGACTGCTGATTTGCATGTGCAGTGCATCATGGGTATGGGTGGGTTATCCCTATCCTGGTGACCACAGCAGACTGTTTGTGTGGTGACTTGCAGTCCTTCTGCAGCCTGCCACGGGTTTGTTAGCAGTTGTAGCCCAGTGGTTACTTCCCTGCCAGTGGAGCCAGAGATCATGGGTTCAAACCCACAGTGGGGTTGTTTGATAGGGCTGTCCAAAGCAGTATATATTTTTAATGTACATTAGTGCTGCCAGCAAAAACACCCTCAGCGTACTGTACCCATAAGGTGCCTCAGAGGGCACTTTATAGGGCGCCCTATAGGGCACCTTATGGTTACCGTCCATATAAGGTGCACTATACAGTATCCTATGGAGCGACTGATAGGGTGCCCTATAGGGGACATTATATAGGGTGCCATGGCATATAGTGCACATTATAATGTGCCCTATGGAGTGCCTTATAGGGTGCCTTATGCGGCACCTTAGGTTATGGCACATGAGGGTGTGTTTGATGGCAGCAATTAATAAAATACAAATAAAGTGCCACAGGAAACAATACTTACATGTCAAAGCTGATGCCTCAGTCAGCCTTATGTATTAGGCACACTGGGGATTGAACTCATGACCCCTGTATTATCAGTCAGTGCCTTAACCATTGTGCTACACTGCTGCTGCTCCTCCTTGCATGTCAGCACACCTACTTAAGATTTTCATGCGTTTAAATGCACAGTGCTGCCATCAAAAACAGTGCTATGACCTTGCTGTGCCTCATAGGGCACCCTATATGGCGCCCTATAGGCCACCCTTTAAGCAACATTGTAGGGTGCCGTGGCAGACAGTGCACTTTAATATGTGCCCTCTGGGGTACCTTATGGGGTGCCTTATGCAGCACCTTATGTTACAGCGCTTTGAGAGTGTGTTTGCTAGTAGCAGTAATTCAAATAAAATTAAAAAGCCTCATAATGCAATATTACACATAAATGGTAGTGCCTCAGCCAGCCTTATTCATTGGGCACAGTGGGGGATTGAACTCATGACCCCTGCACCATCTGTCAGTGTTTTTACCATTGTATTGCAGCCCTGTCCCTCTGTTTGCACATCAGCGCGCCTGCTTATGCTTCCTGCGCACGTTACTCGTGCGCTACTGTGCGTGGCACACAAGAGCGCGCAGCACAGCGCGCACTAATCCCATTTTGCTATTTTTGACCGGACCTCCCACTCCTTTTATGGCATCCTGCAGACTAACGCGGCGCGCACGTTAAGAAGGTTTAGTAAACATACCCCTAAAAGTAAGGACAAGTAAAAACTATATACATTATCACCCCGCTACTGGGGACTAAAAAAACAGCAAAAAGAACAATACGCACGAAATGTATAAAAATGAAAAATTAAAAAATATAATAATAGCTATATGTCAGGAATTAAAAGTATGTACAAAAGACAAGACACCGTTGGAAAAAAACGTTCAAAGGAAAACAGAGAAATCGCTATCCATATTCAACCCATCAGGGTATAATGTATTAAGATTAAAAATATAGCACTGTTCCAAGCGTAAAATAGTTTTGTCAATGTTTCCAGCACGCCAGTTCAATTTAACTTTTTTAATCACAAAAAATTTTAACTCTAACACTTTATGATTATGTTCCTGCCAATGGGTTACTAGGGGCTTCTCTATCACACCTCTTTTAATGCAACTTTTGTGTTCTATAATCCTATTACGGACTGGATGTGTGGTTTTGCCCACATATAATTTCTTGCACGGGCATAAGATAACATAAATGACATGACTCGTAGTGCAGTTAGAGAAATCGTCCAAATAAAATTTCTGATTACTGATAGGATCTACAAAATAGCTGCGAACTGTGAGTGCGTGAACACAAACAGAGCAGTTTCCACACTGGAAGTGTCCCTTATAATTTGAAAGGTATTTCCGTTCGGTGAAAGCCGAGGGGACCAACAAATTTCGAAGGTTCGCATTCCGCTTGTGCGTCACCGTAAGAGGTGTGTCCTGAAAACCAGGCAAAGCTTGTATAAGGTACCAATGTTTCTTTAAAAGACTTCTAATAGTGCGAGATTGATGAGAATAAAGTAAAGTACAGACTAGCCCCTCATTTGACTGTTTTTTCCGTAATTGTAACAAATCTTCCCGATCAGATGTACGGCCCTATTGTATGCCTTATTAATCTGAGAATGGAGATAGCCTCTAGTAACAAACCTATTTTTCATAATATCAGCATGATATTCAAAATCCTGGAGGGTAGTGCATACCCTCCTTGTCCGTAAAAATTGCCCAACAGGGAGATTGTTTTTGAGTGAGGCACTATTGGAAACAGGATACTGGTCTTGATGGACTTTTGCTCTCATCCTAAATGGAAGTTCTTATTAAATTATTCTCTAGATAATAAAAGTCAGCTCACTATCTTAGGCATCCAGCCTGGTAGTAGTAGTATGAAACCCAAGTTAATACCTATGTTTTTCTTGGAATAATTATTAATCCTGGGCTAGTATTTTGATGACACCACTACTATTTTACCAGCATACATATTACATTTGAGACAATATCTCATAATATCTTAGGTATTCTAAAGGCTCATGATAATATTTTGGATCTTATATCATATGCAAGTCCTGCTTGCTTCATCTTCCTATTATAGGTTGCTGGCATCTTATGTAGTAGGTAACATTGATTTTAATCACTGCTTCCTTTATGAACTTTATATGAACATTTGTGCATCAATATTACTTTCTTATGGTCTCTATGTATTGTGGGTCACAACTACTCAAGAAATGTTTTAACAAAAAGACAAATTTGTCTTTTGTGTTTCTTTTAGAGAGAGATTCTTTGATCTGTGTAGTATATTTCAGCACTTTTTGTTGAAAAATAATGTTAATAGTTTCTAACTACTCTAAAAGCATTCCAAAAATCTACCATAAAAGCCCCATCTCTGATCCATTGACCACCCTTAATGCCTCTCCCTCATAACCAGTCTCACAAATTCACACTATCAGATCCTGTCCTTTAGACAGACACTCATAGTCCTGCAATCATATACCCATCACACACCAAGCACAAACAAAATTATGGACAGCTAAAGTTTAACCAAAATAGTATCCTTTGAAAACTACAAAGGGAAACACAGGGTTAAAATATGATGTGAACATAAGAACATAAGATATGCCATACTGGGTCAGACCAAGGTCCATCAAGCCCAGTATCCTGTTTCCAACAGTGGCCAATCTAGGTCATACGTACCTAGCAGTTTCCCCAAAAGACACAGGTTCCGCAATGCTTTTACTGGGTCAAGCATTGATACCCTGGGTCCCTTCTTAATAATGGTTTATGGACCTTTCCTCCAGGAACTTGTCCAAACCTTTTTTAAACCCAGCTTTACACGTTGAGTGAAAAAATATTTTCTTTTATTAGTCTTAAATAGTTTACCCTGTAGCTTCATTGCATGTCCCCTAGTCTTTCTATATTCTGATAACGTAAACAATCGATCTACGTTTACCCGTTCCACTCCGTTCATTAATTTATAGACTTCTATCATATCTCCCCTCAGCTGTCTCTTTTCCAGGTTAAAGAAGTCCTAATAATTACAAGAAATAAAAAATTCTCTCTCCCACCCAATTTAAAAGTCAGAGATGCTGATCTCCCAATTAAAACCAATATACGCTACCTCAGAGTTATATTGGATCAGTACCTTGATTTCAAGGAACATATAAAGCACACCGTTAAATCCATATATTTAAAGATAAAAACCCTGAGACAATTGAAACCAATGTTGGAACCTGATGACTTTAGAACCATCTTCCAAACCTTAGTCACACCGCATTTCGATTATGCTAATATTATACTTCATGGCCTACTAAAAAACACCATCAACCCACTTCAGTTGTCCATGAATGCAGCAGCTAGGATCCTCCACGGAGCCTCAAAGAGTGACCACATCTCCCCTATTCTAAAAGATCTTCATTGGCTTCCAATAAGCTCTAGGATTCTTTTTAAAGCCCTCCTCACCACCTTCAAGGCCTTCAACAAACTATCTCCTTCAACAATCTCAAACCTCATCACACACACCGAGAGCTGCAGGCCTAAAAGAGCTTCTGCCATTGATATGCTAATTACACCAAAAAAGGCTGTAAAGTCTAATCAATCAACTATCAACAGAGCTTTTGTTAATTTTGCCCCCAGATGCTGGAATAAACTCCCCCCTCGCATTAGAGCAATTAAGGACCTTAAACAATTCAGAAAGGCCCTCAAACAACATCTCTTTATCACTCACTTTAAGCTTCCAGACTTACCTCCCACCCTTCCATACTTACCCTCTTAACCCCATACCTATCCATATGAATGTACAAAGCTAACATAAATCATATCAGGTATTCTAATGATTGTAATTAGTTCCTCTGTTTACCACCATTTTATCTCCCTGTTATCTGTAAACGAAGGCCAGTCATCTGACCTATGTGTTTTATTGTTACACTGTGAACTGCACTGATGATAAATAGCACGGTATATAAGAAATATTAAATAAATAAATAAATAAATAAATAAAGAGTCCTAACCTTTTTAGCCTTTCTTCATAGGAGTATCCTTCCATCCCCTTTACCATTTTGGTGGCTCTTCTCTGAACCTTTTCTAATAACGCTATATCCTTTTTAAGATACGGCGACCAGGGGGGCGGAGCCTGATGTCCAGCGGGGGGCGGAGCCTGATGTCCAGCGGGATGGTCGCATAACGCTGAGGCTCCCGAGAGGCCTACTCAGAATCCTGAATTAACACCGTACATACTTGGAACTTCTACTCTGATCTTGCCGGGGCACATTGGTGAGATGGCGGGGACCAAACCCACGCGCCTGGAATTTAGATCTCCAGCGGCTTCTCACGGCAAACGTTCCAAAACTGAACCTCCGTCCCCGCAGAAGGGGCTGGCCTTGCGCGAGGGCCCCGAAATGCAGCAGGAAATCCTCGCAGAGATTAGAGGGGTCAAAAACCTCGTGCAGTCAAACGGTG
The DNA here is from genome assembly GCA_033557465.1 of Ichthyophis bannanicus. Lineage (NCBI taxonomy): Eukaryota > Metazoa > Chordata > Amphibia > Gymnophiona > Ichthyophiidae > Ichthyophis > Ichthyophis bannanicus. The sequence continues at coordinate 572,850,014 of CM066032.1, forward strand.
AAGCACTTCGAGCGCTGCGGGAAGATTTTGGTGTGCTGCAAAGCAAGCTAGAAGGGCTTTCTTCGCGTCAGGACAAAATGGAGAGCATATTGGACTCCCATGCGGCCCGGTTGTCCAAACTCGACAAAGTTGAACGTCAGGTGCAGGCCTTGCAGAAAGAAGTGGAAGATGGCAATAATAGAGCGCGCCGCAACAACATACGACTCGTGGGCATACCGGAGGGAGCGGAATCGGGAGACATGAAAGAGTTTTTATGCAAAATCCTCCCTTCCCTGCTCCAAATCACCTTTACCAAAGATTTGGAGATCGATCGCGCTCATCGTGTACCCACAAGCATAACGCTCAACAGGAAGACCCCGCGGCCTATCATTTTTCGACTTTTGAGATATCAACACGTGGAGCAAATTCTAAGTGCCTCTCGGGCAAAGGGCCATATGGAGTTTGAGAGCCACAAGATCTCCTTCTATCCCGACTTGGCTAAACCCACGGTCGACCGCCGAAAGCGCTTTCTGGAATTCCGGCCGAGGCTTCAACAACTACAAGCACGCTATGGCCTGATGTACCCGGCCAAGCTCCGAGTCACGCTTCACAATCAGACAAGAACATTTGAGGACCCTGATCTACTAGCGGAGTTTTTGGATTCCAAAGAAGCCGACTTGATGCGCTGACTTCCAGAATATTCCTGCAGGTATTCTCATATCCGCTGTACCTGCCATATTGGATCTGCCGCAGCCCAGCAAAGAGTCTGGCGAGGGCAGCTTGTTGCCTTACTTTTGATGATATCTGTGACCCGATTCCATCTACCCACAGTAGCCTCGATGAGTATCAGAGACAGTGTTAATTATGGACTCTGGTGTTTCTTTTCTTTTTTTTTTCATGTCTTTCTATTTCCTCTCTAGGGCCTCCTCCCGCAGACATATGGTCGCCATATTCTTTGGGGGTTTTGCTTCTTCTCTAAGATACTTTGGTACATACTTTTCAATATGGGGTGTATTAGCCAGAATACTCGGTGATTATGTCATTGTTGCACAGATTCTGATTATGTTGTATGTTTTCAAGCGCCCTTACCTAAAATGTCTATTACCGATTGATGGCACCATGTAAGATTTTCTCATTGAACGTAAAAGGAATCAATAATCCGATAAAACGGAAGAAAATCCTAAGCTACCTAAGTCAGGAAGCTGCGGATCTGATTTTTCTCCAAGAAACGCATTTAAATTCGAAGGAAACTCTTAAACTCAATATTAAACCTTACATGGTGGCCGCCTATTCTCCAGCCGTTTCTAAGAAATGTGGGGTTGCCATACTGGTTAGGAAATCTTTGCATGCTACTATTATTGCGACTAGCTCAGATACAGAAGGTAGATGGTCCAGAGTTCACCTCAAGATAGGTAGCCTTGAAGTTACCTGTATATGCCTTTACGCTCCTAATGTGGATGACCCTGCCTTTTTTGCTTCCATTGCTCAGGTTGCGCAGGCCTCTGCTAATACTTCATTGATAATTGGGGGGGATTTCAATCTAGTTCTTGATCCCCTGATTGACAAACAGCCGCCTAGGACAAGTGGTCCCCCCAAGAGTCACACCACGCTTACCTCCCTGATCAAAGATCTTGCTTTAGTTGATCTATGGAGGTTACTACACCCCGATGAGCTTGACTTCACCTTCTTCTCTTCCCCTCATAAATCCCAGTCTCGCATAGACTTCTTTCTAATATCAAAACTGTTAGTTCCTCAGGTGGATACTGCAAAGATTCACTCCCAACATATTTCAGATCATGCTGCCATTTCCTTTCAATTACACACTACTGCACCCCAAGGGAATTCGGGGGCCTGGTTCTTTGATAGAGCCCTGTTAGCTCAACCAGAGTTCCAGTTAGAAATTCGAGCAGCCATACAGGATTACTTCCATTTTAATCTACCCCAGGATACTGCGAATTGGGCTTGGTGGGAGGGCTTCAAAGCGGCCATTCGAGCAACGATCACTAGCTATCAAATCCGCCTGCGGAAACAACGCAAACAGCAGCTACTCATACTAGACCAACAAATAAAAGCAGGCGAACGAGTTCTAACTTCACGTACTGATCCATGTGTATTAATTCGATTACAGCGTCTCCGTTTTCAATATAATTCAATCCTCTCAACTGCAGCTTCTAAGAGTATTGAGCTTCAGCGAGGGACATATTATCGTGAAAATAACCGAGCCGGTCGACTCTTAGCCAACGCCTTGAAAGGTCAAAAAGAAGCCAAACGCGTAGCGGCCCTTCGAGCTCCACAGGGAGGGGGCATAGTGACTACAGACTCCGACATTGTAGAGCTCTTTCGGGATTTCTATACCCGCCTATATCAATCTGAATGTGAGTTCTCGTCAGAGACATTCGAGCGATTGCTTTCTGGCATTCAGCGGCCGACCCTCTCTGAAGATGATAGGGATGCGATGGATGAACCCTTCTCTACTTCAGAGATCCAATCTGCCCTAAAACCAACAGCCTCGGGCCGTGCCGCAGGGCCCGATGGTCTCCCGACCGAATTCTACAGAACGTTCAGTGCAGATTTAGTTCCCTATTTAAAACTCTATTTTACTGCCCTTGCGGTAGATACATCCTCTTTGGGATCCTTTTCTGCAGCTAATGTGGTAGTATTTGAGAAAGAAGGCAGAGACCCGCTACTAACCGCCAACTACCGTCCAATCTCCCTACTTAATGCCGATTATAAGATCTTCGCAACGATCTTGGCCACCCGGCTATCTGACAGGATGGCCACCCTAATTCACCCCGACCAATGCGGTTTTATACCCGGCAGATCAACTGCTGACAATGCTCGGACCTTGTGCCATGTGCTATCCAGTGCTGCCAATCTAGATCATCCATGGGTGGGTCTTTCCCTGGATGCCGAAAAAGCCTTTGATCGCCTAGAATGGCCCTTCTTATTTGCAGTTCTCCGATGGTATGGCTTTGGGGAGGGCTTCCTCCGATATCTCCAAGTCATGTATACTCAACCCGTCGCCAGTATTTGTGTAAATGCCATCAAGTCTCAGCCATTTAATCTCCAAAGAGGCACGCGTCAAGGTTGCCCCCTATCACCAATGCTCTTTGATCTAGCTCTTGAACCCCTAGCCCTCCTTATTAGACAGTCCACACGTATTCGAGGTGTCCCCTTCAGTCATAGGGAGATTAAACTCTCTGCATATGCAGATGACCTTATGCTTTTCGTATCCCTCGATTCGGTTCCAGCGGTCTTGGATCTGATTGACGGATACTCACAATTATCGGGCTATAAAATTAACTGGACCAAATCTGTAGCATTCCCACTGAACCGCTGGGTACATGAGGCTGACATGCAGGCCTTTCCCTTCCTTTGGCAATCCCGCATGGTGAAGTATCTCGGGGTCCATTACTGTTCTCCTTTAGAAGACACTATCAGTTTTAATGCCAAAGAGGTAGTCTCCAAAGTCCGTGAGCTCACAAATCGTTGGTCTCCCTTATCTCTTACATGGTGGGGCCGCTTAGAAACTGTGAAAATGATGATAGTCCCCAAAGTGAACTACATTTTAGAAATGCTGCCATGCTTACTCCCGCTACATATTTATAAAGATATTGAGGGCCTTCTCGTCCGTTATCTCTGGCAGGGCAAGCCACCAAGGATAGCTAAACAAAAACTACAGTCTGCAAAGGAAAGAGGGGGTACCAGATTTCCTGATTTTCTTAGATATCATCAAGCCTTCCTACTTAAGCAAGGTGCCCGATGGCTAGATGCCTCAACAGACAGCAGACCAGTTTGGCTTGACATAGAAGAGGAGCTTAGTAGCCCAATTCCGTTGACCCATCTCCCCGGTATGTCCTATCAAGTAGACACCCGCCATCCACCAATGATTGTCGATACTCTTGCGGCCTTTAACACTCTCATTTTATCACTGGGCCCGAACGTATGTCCTCAGGACGGACTCCCGCTATGGAATAACCCCAGAATTCAAGTCCTAAATAGAACGATAGCATGGAAACCCTGGTACTCAAGGGGGATCTGGACACCCCAACAACTTTTCTCTGCAGCTCGTTGGAAAACCTTTTCTGATTTACAAAAGGAATTTGCGTTACCAGCGAAACACTACTTTCAATTGATGCAGCTTCAACACTGCCTCAAAAGTGCTCGAATCATGCCGCCCTCTGCCCCTACTGAGGACGGGCTATTAGAGATAGTTCACTCTATTAGTAGTACACATGGGGTAGCCTCTAACTTTTATAAAATATTATGTCAGGGTACAGACACGGCCACTTTTAGTGCCCAACAAGCCTGGGAGCGCGAACTGCAAACCACTTTAACCCCCGTGCAATGGAGTGTTTTCTGGAGCAAAGTAGTGCGGGTTTCCCGGTCTGCCTCTGTTACCCAAACTCTCTTCTTTTTTGCACACAGATGCTTTTATACCCCAGAAAAAATAGCCAAATGGAACACAAATGCTAGGGACCAGTGTTGGTCTTGCCATACTGCTGTGGGAACCTTCGCTCATGTTATTTATGAATGTCCTCAACTACAGGTTTATTGGGGGCGGGTCTGGGGTTGTATTCAACTTATCTTACACCTTCACGAACCTCTCTCTTGGAAGATCGTGGGACTCCGCTCTGTGGCGGAGGTCCCCTCTCTTCCTAAGAGGGGTCGCTTTCTCCTTGATTTCATGCTGGGTATAGCCATATGCTTAATCACGAGGAATTGGAAGGATAGCTCTCGACTTACTGTCAATGAATGGTGGAACCTCGTCTGCTTATATAGTAAATATGAGCAGATACCTCGGAGAGCTATTCCCCATGCCCAAACTCACTCTCGCTTGTCTAAATGGCAGATGCTTAATGATTATGTACAATATGCTCATTGTTCCAACATGCCTGTATAATGTGCACTCATCATGTTTCAGATCACCATTAGGTTTTGTAACACAATAATGTAAGTACACGCCCGCTTCGGGAATGATCAGTTTTCTAGAGAAGAAGCAGGGGGGAGGGGGGTGGCAGGGGTTTACTTTGGTGTATGTATTACACTTTATGTATCTGTCTTTTAGCTGTATGTCTTCCTTTTCCTTTGTTGTTATAAAACGAAAATAAAGAATTTAAAATAAAAAAAAAAAAAAAAAAGATACGGCGACCAGAATTACACACAATATTCAAGGTGCGGTCTCACAATGGAACGATATAGAGGCATTATAATATCTTTTGTTTTATTTTCCATTCCTTTCCTTATGATACCTAGCATTCTATTTGCTCTCTTGGCTTCCGCTGCACACTGGGCCGAGGGTTTTAACATGTTATCCACAATGACGCCTAAATCTTTTTCCTGGGTGGTGGTTCCTAATGTGGAACCTTGCATTGTGTAACCATAGTTTGGGTTGTTCTTCCCTAGGTGCATAACTTTGCACTTGTCCACATTAAATTTCATCTGCCATTTTGGTGCCCAGTCTTCCAATTTATCAAGATCCTCTTGCAATTTTCCACAATCCTCTTGTGTTTTAACAACTTTAAATAGTTTTGTGTCATCTGAAAATTTGATAACCTCACTCGTTATTCCACTTTCCAGGTCATTTATGAATATGTCAAAAAAGCAGCGGACCCAGCACAGATCCCTGGGGTATACCACTATTCACCTTTCTCCATTGGGAAAATTGGCCATTTAGCCCAACCCTCTGCTTTCTATCTTTTAACCAGTTCTTGATCCAGAGTAGTACACTGCCTCCTATCCCATGACTCTTTAGTTTTGCCAAAAGTCTCTGATGAGGGACCTTGTCAAAGGCTTTCTGAAAGTCCAGATACACTATTTCAACCGAATCACCTTTGTCCACCTGTTTATTCACACTTTCAAAAAAATATAACAGATTAGTAAGACAAGATCTTCCTTGTCTAAAGCCATGTTAGCTGTCACCCATTAGGCCATGACTATCTACATGCTGAGTAATTTTATTCTTTATGATGGTTTCTACCATATTTCCCGGTACTGACGTGAGGCTCACCGGTCTGTAGTTTTCCGGATCACCCCTGTAACCCTTTTTAAAAATTGGTGTTACATTGGCGGTCCTCCAATCTTCAGGTATTAGAGATGATTTTAATGATAGTTTCCAGATTACTAATAGCAGGTCTGCAATCTCATATTTCAGTTCTTTCAACACCCTTGGATGTATACCATCCGGCCCAGGTGATTTGCTACTCTTCAGTTTATCTAATAGTTGTAATACATCTTCCTGATGTATCGATATTTCCTTCAATTCCTCTGCACCTTTAAATACCACTTCAGTTACGGGTAACATCCCTACATCTTCCTCAGTAAAGACCGAAGCAAAGAATTCATTCAGTTTCTCCGCTATCGCCTTGCCACCTCGTAGTGCCCCCTTTAACTCCTCTATCATCTAATGGACCAACTGACTCTCTCACAGGTTTTTTGCTACGAATTTACTTGAAAAAATCTTTATTTCACATTTTTGCTTCTGCAGCAAGCTTCTTCTCAAATTTATTTATTTATTTATTTATATCCTCTTATATACCGCGCTATTCTGCATCAGTGCGGTTTACATTGAACAAACTGAAATTACATTGAACAGGGTATTATAACTTGGAGATAACTATTTTACAGGGAACATGGGCTATGGAGGGTTAAGTGGCTTGCCCAAGACCACAAGGAGCACCTGTGGGACTAGAAACCCCAGTCCTTCTGGCCCAAGGTTGCTGTCCTCTAGTGGGATTTGAACCACCGACCTTCCGGCCTGAAGTACCTTGCCCCAACCACTAGGCTACTCCTCCACTCCAAATTCCCCCTTTGCCTGCTTTATCAATGCCTTGCATTTGACTTGCCAGTGCTTGTGCTGTTTCCAGGTTTCGTCGTTTGGCTCTTTTTTCCATTTCCTGAAAGATGCTTTTTTGGCAACAACAGCCTCTTTGACCTCACCTTTAAACCATGCTGGCAGTTTTTTGGACTTCCTTCCACTTTTCTTAAAGCATGGAATACAGCTGGTCTGGGCTTCGAAGATAGTATTTTTCAACAACACCCAAGCTTGATGTAAGTCTTTAACCTTTGCAACTGCTCCTTTTAGTTTTTTCTTAACTATTTTCCTCATTTTATCATAGTCTCCCTTTTGAAAGTTAAAAAGTAGTACTGTGGATTTCCTTACTATCCCTCCTCCAATAACACAGGTACACTAAAAAAAAATTTTTTTAAACTGCCTCTAATGTTTCAATTGATTTTTACGTTTTTTGGTGCGCTGAATCCAAATCTGGTAACCAATTTGCTCCATCATGTACAGATTTTTTGCTACATTGGGTTAGCAGTTTGAGGTGAACGTTTCAGATTGAGTGCGATCGAGATAAAAGTTTCTTGGATGAATTCTTTATACTAATTGTTTAGTAGTTATTCAAATAAGAATAAAGAAAATTGTAACAAGGCAGCACATAAGAATAGAGTAATGTCAACAAAACACACTGTGATGGTAGCAAAATTGTCTGCACTTAAAACAGCCACATACATGTGCACAAACATTGAGCATATAAGAGCGAGGTTAGACACAAAGCAAAGCAAAGAAATGTGCAAAAAATGTTGTACAGGTATGTATGTAAGAATAGAAAACGCAAACCGCACCATTGCAATACATGAAGACAAACACCCGATGGTGTGAAAATAAAATTCTAATAAATGAGATCCGACACTGTGGTAATAACTAGCAAATTTTTATTTCAAAGTTTAGTAAAAATACGATATTTGTCAACACAGTTTAGATTTTAAAGTCATTCTTGGGTCAATCAATCTCCTGGTGCGCCCGTTTCTTCTTCCCCCGAATGCTTCTCTTGGTGCGCTGCTTGGCGTATTTTTCATCTGGGGTTTCCCGCAGCAGCAACCAGCAGAAATCAGCCATCATAGTGGTGTTCCATCTTCCTTGGTACCTTCTCTCTGCGTCCTTGATGTCCTGGTGAAACCTTTCACCTTGTTCTTCACTGTACGCCCCCAAGTTTTCGGGAAAGTAGTTCACATGGGAGTGCAAGAAATGGACTTTCAGGCTCATGTTACAGCCTTGTTCTTTGAAGGCATTGAGCATCCTGGCAACAATATCCTTATAGTTCTCATCCCGCCTGTTCCCCAAGAATTTGAGAACAACATCCTTGAAGGAATCCCAGGCTTCTTTTTCCTTCTCAGACATCGTTTCAGCGAATGCTCCATCTGAAATGAGTTTCCTTATATCAGGGCCAACAAACACTCCTTCCTTTAGCTTTGCTTCAGAAAGTCGGGGGAACTTTGAGCAAAGGTACCGAAAGCACTCACCATCTTTTGGAAGGGACTTGATGAATTGCTTAATGAGACCCAACTTAATGTGGAGAGGTGGTAATAGAATTTTATCACGAGGTACCAAGCTCTGATGAAGAACATTTTTCTCACCGGGTCTCAAATACTCCCGAATTGGCCAGTCTTTTTTCCCCCAGTGTAGGTCGCGGGCCCGGCTATCCCACAAGCAAAGGAAGCAGGGATATTTGGTGAAACCGGATTGCTGCCCTAATAGCATGGATAGAATTTTAAAGTCTCCACAAATCATCCACTTATGCTCATCATAACGAATCTTCTGAAGAATCAGGGCCAAATTCTCGTATTTTTCTTGGAGAATAACAGAGTGAGCAATAGGAACAGAAGCGAATGTGTTGCCATTATGAAGAAGAACACCTTTTATGCTGTCTTTTGACGAATCAATGAACAGCCGCCATTCAGCAGGATCATACTTGAGTTTAAACTTTTCCATCACTCCGTATATATCGTTGCAAAATACCAAATCTTCCTCTTTGCTGAAATACTTCAAAAATTGTGTCTCGCGGTTGCGGTACCAATAAAAAGTTGTTCCTGGTGACAATAGATTTTTCTGTTTAAGCCGAGAACCTAGCAGTTGGGCAGCATATTTGGGAGTCCTAAATCCCGGACTAAATCATTCAATTCAGCTTGAGAGAAAAGTTCAGGTTTCGGATCTGGTTCAGTTTCAAACTCGGAAGTACTGGACTCATCGGGAAAAGCCATCTGATGAGTCTCATCATGATCAGAACCGTCCACACAAATATGATCCAAAGATTTTAGTGGTTCAGGCACAGGTACTTCGTTGCTATGAGGCATAGGCCTAATTGCTGAGGGAAGGTTGGGGTAACTTATTACATTCTTATTTTTTAAGTTGTATCCCTTCACAATGCAAGAGCAAAAATAGCAGTCACTGCTGTGGTCTCTTTGTTCACGCCACATCATAGGTATTCCGAAACGAAATGCTTGTTTTTTACCTTTCATCCATAAGCGTAGATCTTCCTCACATGTCTTGCACACTTTGTGAGGAGCCCACGGTTTGTCTTGATCGCCTAACTTAAACCAAAATAGGCGAAATATACTTTTTAAATAAATGCAGAAATGTTCCTCTGCCACTTTTTCACGGTATATTCCCCACAAATAAAACAAAAACTGTCCGGAGAGTTGACGCAACCTCTGGCTCTGTGAGCCATCACAAATACACAGCACTGCAAACTACAACTGTAGTGAACCACTTCGGAATAAAGCTGGATTACGACTGAGCAAACAAAAGGTAATAATGAACTTGCAAGAAACTGAAATTTGACAGGAACGTTCATGTCGCAACCACCGTGTTTATTTATTTATTTATTTATTTTATTTATTTAGACAGTTTTGTATACCGCCTTATCCTTCAATCAAAGCGGTCACAACACAATTGGGGGATACATTTAACACGCGGGGATATGAGACACATACACTAATACTTACAGGGAACATGGGCAATGGAGGGTTAAGTGGCTTGCCCAAGACCACAAGGAGCATCTGTGGGACTAGAAACCCCAGTCCTTCCGGCCCAAGGTTGCTGTTCTCTAGTGGGATTTGAACCTCCGACCTTCCGGCCTGAAGTACCTTGCCCCAACCACTAGGCTACTCCTCCTTTGAGCGAGCGAACGAGGCGAGGCGAACAGGAAAGAACATGCGCCAGCGCGAGTACTGGATTTAGCCCCCCGCCTCCCAATTGTCCTGTTAATGTATAAAATGAATACAAAACACTCTAAAATATCATGAGGGAGTGTTTCTAGTTAGTTAACCATTACAACCTCTATTTTGGGCCAAGAAAATAAACTGCAGTCGGCTAAAAAGAAATTATGTGAACATACCTTATATGGGTAAGAAATCTAATTTTGCAAGAAAACGTGACGTGATGGAACATTTTGGCTATTTTTCCTGGATTCAGCACCCCAAAATCTATAGGAATCAGTTGCAAAACTGGAGGCAGTTTTTTGTTAGTGTACCTGTGTAATTAAATCAAAGGCGATCATGCTATGATCACTATTGCCAAGTGGCCCCAACACCCTTATCTTTTGCACTAGATCTGGTGTTCCACTAAGGACTAGGTCTAATATGGCTTCCCCTCTGGTCGGTTTATGAACCAGCTGCTCCAAGTAGCAGTCATTTATATCATCTAGGAACTTTATCTCCCTAGCATGTCCTGCCATGACACTGACCCAGTCGATACCGGGGTAATTGAAATCACCCATTATTATTACTGCGCTGTAACTTTTGTTAGCTTCCTTGATTTCTTTGAGCATTTCATCATCCATTTGTTCATTCTGGCCAGTGCCTAGTAAAGCCTTCCTAAAATGGAAGAGGAAACATCAAAATGGTGGTTCTGCTCCAAATCCAAGGGGTTTCTTCCTCCTTCTGCTTTTGAAGGTAGAACATGTGCATGTTTGGGTGAAAATGAAAGCAGTGGGATAAGTTCAGATGAAGGGCCTTAAAGCAACACTATCACAAAGGGCCCCCAGAGTGTAGGGATCCATCTCAGAAGACTGGTGAGCAGCTACAAGCGGACCCCCCCCCCCCGCCCCTTTCTTCCTGTTACACTGTGCACTGCTTGCTTAGAGTATAAATCACTGACTGAAGGAGAGAAAAATCTCAGTTGCTCTGGATGTTTCACAAGTAATAAAGTAAACAAGAAGCAACATGCCTGAGGTAATACACATTTTGCACTTCCAGAATGGACTCCAGAGATTGAATTAATTTGTAAACTGGTGACTTCCGTGAAGTATGTATATGCTGTGGATAATCAATTGAAAGAGGAGAAGGGGAAGAAATGCAGGTATAAATGGGTTATAATAACACTAAGGGGTATGTTTACTAAGGACCGTTAAGGATGCACCCTTTAGAGTAGAAAGAATGCCTGGGCATTAGTAGTGACCTGAATATAAGCTGCAGGTGAGGTGTCAGTGATACACCCTAATGAGCAGAATGTCATAGTGTGGGCCAGGGTGTAGCAGCTGGCAATAAAATACATGAATAAACATGATGGATATACGCTGATGGATGGGCTGAAGGATGGATGGGGTAGATGAGAGTGCTATACGGCCTTGCTGCCCCATAATACCCGATGTGACCTCACAAATGCAGCTAACCTCAGTTGTAGCGTGTGTGAAAAAAATAGTTGCTGTGCCTCAGGGAAGGTCTAATACCATTTATTTGGGTTTCACAGCTGTCTCAGCTGCTCTAAGCATCATACAATGTTAGCCACATGATGTTACCCACCTGGCATCTACCCATGTCTCTGAACTGATGTGTCTCTCAAATTGGCCATATAGAGCAAGTAAGGACATGTGATGATTTGTGCAGGTGGCCATCTCAGGAATGTAACTTCCTTGCATGCACTGCATATATGTGATTGAGCAAAAGATGTTCATTCACAGTTATCACAAAAGTTTCCAATCATGTACAACTCATGTGACATGCATCTACACGGTTAAGTTGCATGACCCTTTGCAAACTGTTGCAGCAGAGCCAACAAAGTCATGCTGTCAGATGGGTATGATTGCAATGTGCACCTCGGCAGACCCAATGTGTTATCATAGTACATAAAAAAGAATAATAATAATGTGTGCCCTTAAGTCTATGCTGAATACTGGGTTTTCTTGGCAGTGTGACCAGAAGTGTATTTCCAGGCCTTTCTTCCAGGAAAATGGAAGGTGAAGTGACTTTCCCAAGACCACAAGTGGGATTGAACATGGCTGTTCCCTATTGAGCTGATTCTCTAACCATGAAGCTATACCTCTCTTCTTTTCCCTACAGCACTCTCTTGAATAAACCAGACCACAGGTCCCTGCCTGCAATGGCCTAAACAACTTGGCAGGCACATTCTGAGATAGTTGTAAACCACACCTAGGTCCTGCCTGCAGAGGTACACCTGCTGTATGGACTGCACTGGACATTTTGTACTGCATCTGCATAACAGACACACAGCAGTAATATTGATCTCCTGTCCAAAGGACAAGTCACATGGGAGGGCAAGATGCCCTTACCTCCACTGTACCTCCTAATCCAAATAAAATTCACACATAGAGGTCCGCTGTGCTGCAGTATGACATTAATCCCTGAGGCAGCACATATGCAAAGCGTGCATTCCCTTGTGACCATCCTGTCCTCTCTGGGAGACCATGCACGCTTGCTCCTTTGTCATACAAAACATGCAGGCACTGGGCATTGCTCCAGTGATCAAGGTTGCCACTATGACTGCAATGTGGGCTATGTGTGCCGGTATTGGCTAGCCCCTTTATTTCCCAGGATGCATCTCACAATCTGAGCACCTATATGCTACTTTTGCCCCTATGCAGAATACAGCAATCCATCATATCGGCTCTGTAATGTGCAGGCACATTGTGTGCTTTATAGACATAACAGTCACCACATATACAAGTGTCCTTTTTCACTGGCCACCCTGATTTTGAGGAAGGGCACACATTGCCAGATCCCCAGACCAAGGTTATAGAGCTGATTTATTCCACTGCCAGAATAGTGCTGGTGTTAAGTATGGTATGTCATGTTAGCAGTTTTGTATTCTGTAACTGCCATATGTTGGAGTGACATGTTTCATGTAACTCTTGTATTGTACACTTGTTGGCCAGAGACTCTCATATAGCATCTTATGTTATGTTCTACTACTGATCATTTCTATAGTGATACAAGGCATATGCAGTACAATATAGACACCTGTAAAAGATGGTCCCTGCTCATCCGAGCTTACAATCTAGCCAAGACAGACAACACAACAACTGTGGACAAGAACACATCAAGTGGAATGGTAAGGAAAATAGAAGAGACTAAATGGATGAGGATCCAAAAGTAGCCTCAAAGAGGTGCGTTTTCAGCCTGGATTTCGAAAAGGCCAGAGATGAAGCTTGATGTATAGACTCAGGTAGTCAGGCAGCTATGACCAATGAACCTGAATGCAGTGAGCGGTGCCTAGGCAGAAAGGGGGGTGTAGACGCCAACCAGCATGGCCTGTCAAAATGATAGTCATCAGCAGGTTACAGGCAGCCCCAGAAAAACTGTGCTGTTCTTCTCTTTCAGAAATATCTTTTCAACTAGATCCATCACAGTCAGCCTACATATGTCATGCAACACTGGGCTGTGTCAGCCACTCATGTACCATCTCTGCTAGTCACCACTAACTGCATGCACACATAGACCCCGATTCTGAGAGGGGGATGTCCGGGCCATCCAGATGTTCCAGAGGAAGACGGGTCGATTAGGACCTGATTCTGGAACGCAGGAACTAAATGTTCTCACGGAACACAGAATCAGGCCCTTGGATGGCCCAGCATGCTCCTGCCACCTGCAGGGACATCCTCCCTGCAGGTATCCCTGACTCCCACGGCTTAGGCCCCCCACTTCCCAACCACCCGACCCATGGCTGGCCAGCTGCGGCCTGGATCGGGTGGCGGGAATACCCTTCCACCCGAATTGGCCCTGTATATCCTGCATGGCCCACCACTGCCCCCGGCCCTACCATGCTGCTCTGGACATGCAAGCAGAGCTGGAGGGGGAATCAGGGCAGGATGGCTTGACCTGCCAGGATGTGCAGCCCCGCAATCGGCCCATACTTACTATGAAGGAATTGGTTTCAAATAAACACCATGGATATTCAACATTTTGGCTAATGCCTGGACTATCATAAAGAAACAATGCCCATGTCACTATAGCTTGACCATGTGGATACATAACTGTGAAATGATCACAGCTCGGTCAGAGTGAGAGTGAACTCTAGCAGGAACAGATGTGCACATTCAGACTATGCTTAGACTGATGTGCACATTCAGACTATGCATGTTAAGATGACTCAGCCATTTACCTAACCTCTGACTCATATGCATCCTGTGCAAACTGCTTTGTTTTGGACAATACCCAGAATCCTCTGCTCTTCATTTGTGTACCATTTTAGTTTGAATTTGGGGACAGCTAAAGAGTACTGGAAACTGGCCCTGAAACAGGCTGCAAGTACATGTTGGCCCACAGTGGCCTACATCTGTCACATACCAGAAGAATATGTCCCCCTACACAGCTTTTGGCAGTGAGCATTAAACATAGTGTCATGCTTGTACTCCCATATTATGTCATGTCCCTAGACATGGACACTGCAAAAATGGCCAGTATAGCACATGTGCTCTTGCACACTTCAAACTCAGTTCCCCCCTCTAAGAGCACATGGAAGCATTGCAGATTAGACATGGGGTTAGATATTGATACAGTTGCTGGCTATACATATGCTGCCACCCCTAGCCTCTTTGTACTCTAGAAATGTCCTTGTGGCTGTCACACTCAGTGGCCATGGAGATTAGGTGAGGCTGTCATGCAGGGCCTCTGATGTGAAACATGGATAGACTGAGTACGCCCTCAGAGCTTCTGTGTATCTGAGCATAGTCTCTGCCCTGCAATGCTATCTGCTGGGCATCCATTCAAAACATGTATGGGACTGTTCCCTCACCGCCACCCCAACATTCACCTCCAGGCACTGCCTTCCCACTTGGTGGCAGGAGATACAGAGACCAACATGGCATTCTGTTGCTAATTCCTCCTGCTGGAATTGTACACAGAACAGTCATGTGGAAGTGTGAGTGCATCACTCCATGTATATATATGTGGTCATAGTCAGGATGCATGAGGGCATGAGCTGGGGTATGCCAATGTCTGCGTAGCTCTCTGCAGGCTCTGTGCCATACTTGTCTGACAAGATATATTAGGCAGGTATGGGAAAGGGACATCTTGTTAGGTCTGAATATAGAACTGCATTGATATGCTGTTGGTTCAACTGATGTTCGTGTCTTGCATATGGGGTCTGTCCTGACAGAGGGGTAGGGTATGATGCATTAACACACACATTCAAGACTGTGGGCAACTTAGCAGAGTGACCAACGTAACCAATTCCTGGTGTGTGCTAGTGGGCCAGTCCAGGAGTAATCTCATAGTTGGCAGACCGTACTGAGTAGTTTAGGCTCCCATGTGGCTCAGATAGATGTGGCACATAACTGAGTGCTTACTCAAGAAAGGGTCAATAGGTCCTGGTCATCATTAAGCAAATGAGAGAGCAGTGTGGATATTTTTCCTGTTGCATGGGATGCTATCATATTACCTAATCTTCTTGCCTCACAGGAATATTTTTCCCCCATATGCACATATCCAGTCATTTCAGCCCTCCCTGTCGAAGTACTGTTACACTGCTGATTATTGCAGGATCTGGGGGACATGGTTGGACACAGGCAACCTGTGCACCACTTGGGACTGAAGATGTAGCCAGGAGACACCACATGCACAATCAGGGCATGAAGGCGATAGTGGTTGGCAGACACCAATTCCCAGTCTCTGGGTATTACAGGTGCCACATGTGTGCTGTGTATAGGTGCCATAAATTGTGCTTGCCCATGCATTCTCTCAAACTGCAGGTTAAGGGTCATGCACTGTTGTCTCTCATTAGGAAATGCACGGTCAGTCATAATGCAATAGCTCATGGTTCACATTACCCAGACTGGGCCATCCACTAGGTGAACTAGGCAGATGCCTAGGTCCACAGATGCTAGAAGGCAGCATGCCAGCTGATCCCTCCCTCCCTGCAAGCATGGCACATCTGCTGCTTCAGTGCTGTGGGTGGTCTTAAAGCAGCAGCGCACATACAGGTAGTCACAGAATGCTGCTCCTGCCCTCTTCTGAAGGAGGGGGGCAGGAGTGGCATGCTGTGAGCATGCATGCTGCTGCCTTAAGCTCTTGCTACTGCATGGAAGGGAGGAATCATCATGCTTCCCTCCTCCCTCAGGTAAGACAATGAATGCCTGGAAGGGAGGTGGCATGGGGACTCCTCCATTCCATGTTGCCGTGAGCCTCAAGGTAGCAGAAGGGAGGAGGGGTCTTCTTAGGGAAGTAAAAACCTTTGACCCAGTCCTCACAGTATCTGATGGGGCCAACAGGCAAACTGGGTGCAGCCCATTCCACCTACTGCAGCCAATGATGTTTGGGGAAAGCAAGAGGCAAAGTTTGATAGAGCTCTCAGGTATGGCATGTGAAGGGCCAGTCAGAGGGTCCAGGCTAGGCCTCAGATACTCATACAGCTTGCTTATAGCCACCAAACTAGGCCAGTGAAGGATGAGTACTTGCTCATGGGGATGGCCAGGATGGGTGGCTGTATCTCATATGAAGCCTTCTACCCTTGATTTGTCTTCTGCAAGGACGCAAGCATGACCACTCTGCAGACAGATGACCATGCACATGGTGAACCACCACTACCTGTGGGGGAGGCCCACTTGCCTGTGACCCTGCTGACTCTGCAGAGACAGTTTACTGTCTCACTCCCATGCAACAGACTTGCACCATTAACATTGCTTTGTGCATTGCCATAGGGACCGTTTGACTTCAGGGCTTTTGCTGAGTGCACATGTTCTGGTGCACACTGATTGAGCATTGGGACATGCATTGGCACTGTATACCTAAGGTTTAGGTTATGAGTGGGCAGGGTGAGGCACAGTGTAGGCATGGTGGGATCTGCACAGTTAGCACATAGTTCTCACCATGCATGAACTGCCTTAGCATGGAATTGCAGTTCAGTAGATGGCGTTACATGCACCTGTGCTAACACCACACACATTGACATGCTTGGCATGCCCCTGACAATAGATACAGGAGCATTGCACCTAACATGCAGGAACAAAGGTTTCTTCTACACCAGGCAGAAGCTGCTGCCGCCGCTTCCCCCACACCCACACAATGCTAAAATAGCTGTGTGGTGGCAATTGCGGTATCATGACTCCTTTGTGATGGTGGCAGCATGTATGTGTGTCACCGCTTTCACAGCAGAGTCGCATCATTTATTGAGGATGTGATTCCTAGACGATGCCTAGTCCACCTAGAGGACTGGCCTGCCCTGCTGAATCGCTCATAGGTACCACTTGTGGCACTTTGGCATAAACAACATAGTGCCCTTTATTAAAAGAGCCCCATGCTGT
This sequence comes from Ichthyophis bannanicus, assembly GCA_033557465.1. Lineage (NCBI taxonomy): Eukaryota > Metazoa > Chordata > Amphibia > Gymnophiona > Ichthyophiidae > Ichthyophis > Ichthyophis bannanicus. The sequence goes on from CM066032.1 coordinate 572,867,311, forward strand.
GACTGCCAATGAGTCACAACACTTATTTCAGGGCTCGAGTCTGAAAGATGCACACTGCACACATCTCAATGAGCTCCCTGTGTAGTGTTTAACATGCAAAAATGGCTTTCTTCCTGTAAGGGAGCCCTTAACACCTGCTCTGACCCAGGCTCTGAGCAGGCGTTAAGGTTCCCAGAAGCTGTGCCTGTAATGCACACTAATAGCACCCAACGTTAAGGGAATCTTCACCATTTCCACCCTCGATCTGCCCAGTTAACACCCCTTCTCCACCCCTTTGTACTGTAATACTCGATAACAGGCTACTGGCCGTTAAGTCATCATTATCAGTGTTGATAATGCTTGCTAACGGCATCTTTGCGCCCATACCAGTGCTTAGTAGAGATACCCTAAGAAGCATGAATAAAGAATGCAGACTCAGAAGATACAGAATAGACAAGCTACCCAGTATCAACAAAGAACATAATTGTTACACATGGTCAGAACAAAGGCAATTCAAGCCCAGTGTCCTGTTTCCAACAGTGGTCAATCCGGGTCACAAGAACCTGACAAATACAAAATAGCCAGTTGCATACTATCTGTATTTATCCCCTGGGATAAGCAGTGTTTTTCTCTTGGACTACCTTAATAATGGTTTAAGGACTTTTGTTTATACCTTTTTTAAACTCAGTTATACTACCTGCTTTTACCACATCTGCCAGAACTGAGTTCCAAAAACTAATTATACATTGAAAGAAAAAATATTTTCTCCTAGGTGTTTTAACATTATAGGCCCCAAAAGGAATTTTACCTAGAAACCCCAAAGTGCGTCAATTGACGCATTATCACGACGACTGCCCTTAGCATGAAATGCAGATGTGAATTAATGCGATGTTACTTATGTGTTAAATACGTGCAGCATGTGACGTCATCGTGACGTCATTGTGTGTTTATTGTTTGTAATGTCGGAGTAAAACTGTAAACAGTGATTGAGATGTGCCACCTAGTGGGACATGAATTTATACCTAGAAGCCCCAAAGTACGTCAATTGACACATCCAAGACAACTGAGTGTGTCAACTGACGTACTTTGGGTCTTCTAGGTATAAATTCATTTTCCCGCTAGGTGGTGCATCTGTCATTAATTTTCGATGCACATATTTGAACATCTTGACCTTGCTAACAAAGTCATGGAACATGACTGACATGGTTCTAGCAGTGGCGCTGGTATACAACTTTGAAGATGCATTTGCGTCAATTGACACACTTTGGGGCTTCTAGTGTTAAATATATTACTTGGTAGCTTCATGGTGTGTCCCCTAGTCCTTATGGTTTTTTTTTAAATAGTAAACAATCAATTTGAGTCAACCCATTCTGCTTTAGCATTTCAATACTTCTATCATACATTATCTCCCCTCAGACATCTCTTCTCCCTATCCTCTTTTGTCTTTTCTCATAAGAGAGATGTTCTATCCCCTTTATCAGTTTGGTCACCTTTCTCCATACTTTTTGCACATTCTAAAAGCAGCATTGAGATGTGTATATGCATGTCTCAATGTCATTTCAAAATCTGCTTTTTGTAGACCTGGGAATGCTCACCATATCTGCCCAGCCAAAGGGCATCATGGGAGTGGAATGGAGAGTGGTGTGGGCATGATACGCCATGTAGGCATGCATTTCCAATTTTTTTTTAAAAACTTTATTTAATTTTTTTTGAAAACTTTATTTAATATGCATTTCCCATTTTATAAAGAATCCACATGTGGAAAAAAAATAGTAGATATTGGCATTTACACAAGGTCAGATATTAATGTGGATGCTGGGGCCCCCTGGCTGCCTCCATCCTGATATGGACCCCCCCCCCCCCCGGAGGTATGAGTGTAATTTCCTCCTTCCATCCTCCCCCAAAGCATCAATCTGATCCCCCTACCCATCAAAGACCCCACCCCCATCAAAAAGAAGACGGTAAACCATTTCTGAAAGCCCTCCTAAGTGTTCGGGCCTCCCAATTGATATCACTGGACTTACCGGTACTATGAAATAACCGCTAGAGCTTATCAGCACCATTTTGGAGAATGACCGAGTGCAGAGCAGGAGCAAGTGGGCCTTACTCTTGCTCCCGCTGGACCCTGATTGGGGGTTGTGGGGGCTCAGACACTGTTGAGGGTCTTTCAGGGAGGTCGCCGTTTTCCTTTTGGTTGGGGGCCTTTGGGGGGAGGGGATCATATTGATGCTTCAAGGGGGTGGGGGATTGCACTGATGCTTTCATATGGGGTGGGAGGAGGGATTGGATTGATGCTTCAAAGGGGATGGGAGAGAGGATTGCACTCATACTTGAGGAGGGGGGTGTCCATACCAGGTCAGAGCATCTTGGGGGTCCTGGGGTCTGGTATGGGGGGAACTGAACCTATGGTGCTGCACTGGGATGCCTTCTGTGCCAGTGCAGTGATTTCAGGAGGTTATTCTCCCTATCTAAGGGTGCATGTGTGGGTTATTTCCAGTTTCTTTTCCTATGTGCATCTTTCTAACATCGCTGCTCCTGCTAGACATGTAGAGATATGCCCATGTAGACCTGCAGCTTTCTTACAAGTTATCAGAATCTCTTGTAAAATACTATCCTGATTCTCTCTGTCCTGAGATGGACAAGGGAATTTCCCCTCTCCACGCCCTTTCTTAAATGCCCCTTCAAATCTTTTTTTGAGATGCAGCCACCAGAATTGCACACATTACTGAAGGTTCAGTCACATCATTGAGCAATACAGAGGCATTATGACATCCTTTATTTTGTTTTCTATTCCTTTCCAAATGATTTTTAGCATTTTGTTTGCTTTTTTGATTGATCCTTTTCTTTGGTGGTGACTCCTAATGTGGAACAACATTATGCCCGATATTGAATTGAGCAAGCTATGCACCATTATAGCGCATAGACCTGTCTGCCAACCCTTAACCCTGGATACTCAATGCCATGTCAATGGCACTGAATATCCAAGGTCACTGCACATACCGCAGACCCGCCAAAGCTAACCGGGTAGCGGCAATATTGCACTGCTACCCAGTTAGCTTCTATGGGTAAAACTAGGCCAGTATTTGGGTGCAATATCACCGTTACCCAGTTAGCGACAGTCTTCACCTCTACTCCACCATGGAACATCCCCAACATGCCACAATGCTAGCTGCATAGCATCGGGAGTGTGTGGCGGGGTTAGAAGGAATATTCAATGGCACTAATCATGTAAGTGCCATTGAATATCCTGATTTAAAGCATTTAAATGGTTTACTGGGCTGTAAATTATATAAATGCTTTCAAATATTAGGCTTATTATGTATATGTAGTCTTGATTATTCTTCCCTATATGTATCACTTTGCACTTGTTCACATTACATTTTATCTGCCATTTCGATGCCCATGCCCTAGCTTAGAAGTGAGGTTCACGCCTGTCATGGTATGGACAAAACGAACACCCTTGACCCTATTCCTCTCAATACTCCAATTTCTAAAACAATTCTATATCTTCTCAAATATTGTTATTTACACTTTAATAAGGCACATAACGACCTCAGGATGGTCCTACCCCATCATGTGGCGAACAAGGGTTTAAGAGCAGACACTTGCATCATGGGTCACTGCCTCCATACCTTTAATGCAGACTTCAACATTACATATTACATCGTTCACCTAAACTACATATATAACACAACCTTACCACCAACCAAAAAATACTTATTGAGATTCCCAAAAAAACAACCACCAAGGGTTACAAGTGTCTGCGTTTCAACATAGAACCGGAACGTTTAATATTCTTCAATTATTTTCCTAAAAAAGAAAGAGAGAAATTTCCTCTTCAGACAGCAGAATTTATATGCCTTGCAATATAAATTTGTTCACTTATCTGAATAATCCAGACATCTGGCTCATGTCAGCAGACAGACATCCATTTGCACTGCAACAGTCTAGTCCAAACGCCAAACTGCAAAGAAAACACGCCGTTCTGGCAAGAGTATAATATCTCCAACAAAAGCTTTTGTTTGGCCAATCATGCTTCCTCAGGGTTTCTTAACAATGATATCATCATCTCACATCTTCCATGTCGGATACAAAGTACCTCTCCACTCTCACTTCTATGGCGTCTGACATCAATAACGTTTAAAAGGCATCATGGCACATGATTCGCTCACAGAAAGTGATGTGTAGTCTACCTAATACCCTCATTCAAACCATGCTAGAGATAAACTCAATAACTAACCTTAATAAAAGCACTTAAAAAACTAAAAAAGAGGAAATCAGACCGGAACTCCACAGTCACCCAACTTAACGGCTGGATATAGAATCTCCATTCTGCTCGATCCAAAGGGATCTCAAGATTTCAAATCACATATTAATTTCCATTCATTCTAAAGCAGCAATTAAATAAATAGTGTCCATTCTATTTTGTCATTCAATCTATAAGGATCTAAGGTATTCAAATCATATATCCATCTCTGTTCTTTTTGCAGCAACAAACGTCCTCTGTCCCCTCTCCCTATATTTAAAGGAATATATTCTAGTACCGTGCAGCGTAGATCTTCAAAAACATGATTGCAGGAAATACAAGAGGAGGATGGGAGATTGTGTGAAAGAGGGAAGGAATGAAAGGCAGAATGAGAGTATGGGTATGGTATGTGTGATTTGAATGTTTAGAGAGAAGAAAATTTGTGACTACTGTAGATGGACACTCATAGCCTTGAAGGCTTTCCATGAATCAATAGAATACTCTTGCCTTCTTAGATTAACCCTATGCTTCAGCCTCTAAATCCTAGCACCCTAGAGGGAGAGTGCCCCAAACTGATAACAAGGTTCACTAACCTTATCTTTCCCATAGATACAATGTGAGGAAATCTTAGGGGCATGTTTACTAAAACCCCGCTAATGTGCGGGCCGCGCTAGTGTGCGGGTGCCATATAAGGAGTGGGCGTTTCTATCTGAAAAAGAAAAATCGGGATTTAAATATGCGCTAAGGTGCGCGGCGCCCATGTGTGCCCCGCACATTAGTGCATGAGAAAGCTGTGCGGGAGGCATAAGTGGCGCGCTGATGTGCAAGTAGAGGAGCAGAGCCACAGCACAATGGTGAAGACACTTACCAAAGGTACAGAGATCAGGGGTTCAATCCCCCACAGTGCCCAATGAAGATGGCTGGCTGAAGCATTACTTTATGAACCAGTGTAATAGTGGGCAGCATAAGGCGGCATGCTGATGGGCATAAGGCAGCACGCTATTGCTGTAGCAGGCATATTAATATTGGGTGGCATAAGGCAGCGCGCTGATGTGCAAGCACAGGAACAGAACCACAGCACAATGGTTAAGACACTGACCAATGATGCAGGGATCAGGGGTTCAATCCCCACAATGCCCAATGAATAAGGCTGGCTGAGGCATTGCATATTATGGGGAAGATTGCTTTAGGAGGCATTTTATGTTTATTTTAATTATCACTACTTGCAAACGCACTCTCAAAGTGTGTTAACATAAGGCGCCCCATAAGGCACATTTTAAAGTGCACTGTCCGCCAAGGCACCCTAGAATGTTGCTTAAAGGGCACTTCATAGGGTGCCGTATGAGGTACCGCAAGGTCAGAGTACTGTTTTTGATGGCAGCACTGTGCAGTTCAAGGAATGAAAAGCATAAGTAGGTGCGCTGACATGCAAGGAGGAGCAGCAGTGGAGCACAATGGTTAAGGCACAGACAGCTGATACAGGGGTCATGAGTTTGCTCCCCAGGGTGCCTAATACGTAAGGCTGGCTGAGGCATCAGCTTTGCAATGTACATTTTGTTTCCTGCAGCACTTTATTTTTATTTTCTTAATTGCTGCCAGCAAACACGCCCTCACGTGCCGTAATTGAAAATGCCGTATAAGGCACCCTATAAGGCACTCCATAGGGCACATTATAAAGTGCACTGTCCGCCACGGCACCCTAAAATATCCCCTATAGGGTACCCTATAAGTTGCTCCACAGGATAACATATAGTGCACCTTATATGGACGGTAACCAAAAGGTAACCTATAGGGCACCCTATAAAGCGCCCTCTGAGGCACCTTATGGGTACAGTACGATGAGGGTGTTCTTGCTCGCAGCAAAAATGTACATTAAAAAGAGATAATGCTTTGGACAGCCCTATCAAATAACCCCACTGTGGGTTTGAACCCATGACCTCTGGCTTCATAGGCAGTGAAGTAACCATTGGGCTACAGCTCTATAACTGCTAGCAAGCCCCTGGCTGGCTGCAGAGAGCCTGCACGTCACCACACAAACAGTCTGCTGTGGTCAGCTGTCCACAGAGAAACAAAAGATGGGATATGCAACCCCACAGCACCTGGGCCTGGTAGGGGGAAGTGACCATGTGCACCCCCACAGCACCTCGGCCTGGTAGGGGGTACTGACCATGTGTTTTACTGGCACAGAGTAGCTACACACCGTCACATTGTGCGGGTACTGTGCTCACCCTGAGGGTGCAGTGAGGCACCCAGCACCAGATCCACAGCACCTTCCATGGCTGAATGAGGCCATGCTGGAGGTCCAAAGCAGTGTTAAACTGTGAGATAGGTAATTTCTGCAGAAACACCTTGGATGTCCCAGTCAGGTGTAGCCCCCATGGACCCCCAGGTGGGCCATGCACCACCACCACTCCAGGGCCAAGGGCAGCAAATAGGGTCCCCCATCAACAGATCCACCCTCTACCTCCCTGCAATGGTGGCAGTAGAGGGGACCATCAACCCTGGTCCAGCAGAGGAACAGACAGGCCACAGGACAGCCAATGCAGCTCTGTACATAACCCTAACACAATAGCAGATAGACATTAGGCCTGTATATGCTAAACTGCACCCCACCACTATCTGATATTCTCCTGCAGCAAGCCTTCAGCCACTGCACAGCACTCCATAAAGACACATACCAGCTGCAAACAGTCTGCCAATTAGTCCATAGTGCATGTCCCTGGTGGAAATGCATGCACCCAGGACAAAATTCTAAAAAATTATAAGCCAGCTGGCCAATAGTGATATCAATGGGCAACATTAAAAAACACTCCCAGGAAAGCTCCAAAAAAAAAAGAAATGATTTTTGGAAGGGTCTACGCTTTCCTGGGAGTGTTTTTTAATGTTGCCCATTGATATCACTATTGGCCAGCTGGATTATGTTTTGGGCCCTGCCTGCATCTCCCAATACTAGCACTTGCATACCTTAGCAATGCCACCCTACACCTGGGTATACGGTACACAGCTATCAAACATTTCCTATGATTACTGGCAGATAGCAATTCCTACGTTAAGCACAGTTTGCTCATTGAGCTCCATCATAACAATCATTCTGATGTCTGCGGTGTGTGCTCCAGGTCTGGTCTCTCACTGTTTACCACCCTGGGGAGTGACCCCCAAAAGTATTGCGTACCATATCCATGCCTGTACTGTGCCCAGGACTGGTGTGGTGGGTATGGCTGCTGAACTCCTCTATAGTAGCACAATGCTGGCATAGGTGTGGGGGTGGCTGTCTGTCCATCCAGTGTGTGGTGGCTGCAAACACCTTCCACAGCCCACACTGCAAGCACTGTTGCCAGTATTGGGCTGCCAATGTGCATAATGAGGAGCAAGGTACCATGGGTATAGGCTGGACAGGGTGGCCTGGCCAGGGTGCATCTGCACAGGGCATAGGGCACTGACTGGGACATTCTAGTGCCCGGCCACCACCTACACAAACAGGGTGACCTCAGAATGTCCTGCTGGGAGATCACTCTCACCCTGACTGTGCAGTGACCACAGCATGGCTAGGCACCCCCATAGTGCTATATAGCATTTCTCTCATGTGATATGTATGGGTTTTCTTTTGGGGCCCTGTCACTGACTTATCTGATTGTTGGGTGTGCTGCCATCCAAGTTCTGGGTGTATGCATTTCCACCAGGAACATGCACTATGGACTAACTAGCAGACTGTTTGCAGGTGGTATGTGTCTTGATGGAGTGCTGTGCAGTGGCTGAAGGCTTGCTGTAGGAGAATATCAGATAGGGTTGGGGTGCAGTTTAGCATATATAGGCCTAATGTCTATCTGCTATTGTGTTAGGGTTATGTACTAGAGCTGCATTGACTGCCCTGTAGGGTGTCTGTTCCCCTGCAGGACTAGGGTTGATGGTCCCCTCTACTACCACCATTGCAGGGAAGTAGAAGGTGGATCTGTTGATGGGAGACCCTATTTGCTGCCCGTGGGGTGGTGGTGCATGGCCCACGGGGGGGATGTCTGTCCATGGGGGCTACACCTGACTGAGACATCCATGGTTGTTTCTGCAGAAACTACCTATCTCACAGTTTAACACTGCTTTGGACCTCCAGCATGGCCGCATTCAGCCATGGAAGGTGCTGTGGACCTGGTGCTGGGTGCCTCACCGCACCCTCAGGGTGAGCACAGTACCCGCACAATGTGATGGTGTGTAGCTACTCTGTGCCAGTAAAACACACGGTCAGTACCCCCTACCAGGCCGAGGTGCTGTGGGGGTGCACATGGTCACTTCCCCCTACCAGGCCCAGGTGCTGTGGGGGTGCATATCCCATCTTTTGTTTCTCTGTGGACAGCTGATTTGCATGTGCAGTGCATCATGGGTACGGGTGGGCTAACCCTATCCAGCTGACCACAGCAGACTGTCTGTGTGGTGACATGCAGGCTCTCTGCAGCCAGCCAGGGGCTTGCTAGCAGTTATAGAGCTGTAGCCCAATGGTTACTGCACTGCCTGTGAAGTCAGAGGTCATGGGTTCAAACCCACAGTGGGGTCATTTGATAGGGCTGCCCAAAGCATTACCTCTTTTTAATGTACATTTTTGCTGCCTGCAAAAACACCCTCGTCATACTGTACCCATAAGGTGCCTCAGAGGGCGCTTTATAGGGCGCCCTATAGGTTACCTTATGGTTACCGTCCATATAAGATGCACTATACGTTATCCTGTGGAGCAACTTATAGGGTGCCCTATAGGGAACATTCTAGGGTGCCGTGGCGGACAGTGCACTTTATAATGTGCCCTATGGAGTGCCTTATAGGGTGCCTTATACGGCATTTTCAATTACGGCACGTGAGGGCGTGTTTGCTGGCAGCAATTAATAAAATAAAAATAAAGTGCTGCAGGAAACAAAACCTACATTGCAAAGTTGATGCCTCAGCCAGCCTTACGTATTGGGCACCCTGGGGAGCAAACTCATGACCCCTGTATCAGCAGTCTGTGCCTTAACCATTGTGCTCCACTGCTGCACCTCCTTGCATGTCAGCGCACCTACTTATGCTTTTCATTCCTTGAACTGCACAGTGCTGCCATCAAAAACAGTACTCTGACCTTGCGGTACCTCATACGGCATCCTATAAAGCGCCCTTTAAGCAACATTCTAGGGTGCCTTGGCGGACAGTGCACTTTAAAATGTGCCTTATGAGGCGCCTTATGTTGACACGCTTTGAGAGTGCGTTTGCAAGTAGTGATAATTAAAATAAACATAAAATGCCTCCTAAAGCAATCTTCCCCATAATACATAATGCCTGAGCCAGCCTTGTTCATTGGGCACTGTGGGGATTGAACCCCTGATCCCTGCATCATTGGTCAGTGTCTTAACCATTGTGCTGTGATTTGGTTCCTGCACATCAGCGTGCCGCCTTATTCCGCCCAATATTAATATGCCTGCTAAAGCTATAGCGCGCCGCCTTATGCCCATCAGCATGCCGCCCACTATTACACTGGCTCATAAAGTAATGCCTCAGCCAGCTGTCTTTATTGGGCACTGTGGGGGATTGAACCCCTGATCCCTGCACCATTTGTAAGTGTCTTCACCATTGTGCTGTGGCTCTGCTCTTCTGCTTGCACATCAGCGCGCCATTTATGCCTCCCGCGCAGCTTTCTCATGCGCTAATATGCGGGGCGCACATGGGCGCCACGCACCTTAGCGCATATTTAAATCCCGGTTTTTCTTTTTCAGATAGAAACGCCCACTCCTTATATGGCACCTGCACACTAGCGCGGCCCGCACATTAGCGGGGTTTTAGTAAACATGCCCCTAAGAGTCTCATTTTCCCCTAGAAATTGCTATTTGTCCTTTGAACGAGCCCCTTCTTCTGGCTTGACAGCCAGTCTGAATAGTTACTTTACAATGGGGAAATGAGTGAATAAATCATATTGTTTATTTGAACCGGGTAAAGTTTCCTTTGAACACCCAACAAGTATCACCTGTCAACAAGTTCATTAATTTCTGTAAATCTATATGGCAGCACAATCTACTTGAAGGAAAACAAAAATCAAGATTTGTCTCTCTGAGATTAGGTTATCCTGGGGGCAGTTTCTCCAAATGGGTTATCCTCCTTGTGGATACTCTGATACCTCCTAAGCCTGTCATTTGCTTGAATGACAAGTACAAGCAGGGATATTATATTTAGTTGGAATTACAAAGTTCTGTACAGAACGTGCCAAAATTTGTGTGTGTCTGAGAATTCCAAGATGCTGCAAATTTCTGACAAGTAGGGATTCCTCCATCCAGGTTAGGAGTTACGACACACCATCCTTTCACTGCTTCACAAAAGCAGCAATAAAAGCATTGCCCTCAGTTTTATGTGGCAACTCAGGGAAAATTATTTGGCAAGGGCTAGAAAATTATGTGGTAACTTTCTGAAATTATGCACAATTATGAATCAGTTTTTGCATAAATTTGAATTATTTTGTTGTACTATATTGTTGTTGTTGTTGTTGTTAAGTGCCGTCGAGTCGGAGTTGACTCATGGCGACCCTCTGGATAGCTATCCTAAATTGTGTTCGGTCTTGAGTAAGGCGGCTCATTGTTGACAGACTGGTACCCGTAGCTGCTGTTATTGTATCAATCCATCTCATTGTTGGCCTTCCTCTTTTGCGTTGACCTTCTATCTTGCCAAGCATGATGTCTTTCTCTAATGATCTCTCTCTTCGCATGATGTGTCGAAAGTATGAAAGTCGAAGTCTTGTCATCTGAGCTTCTAAAGAAAGCTTAGGTTTGATCTCCTCTAGTACCGACTGGTTTGTCCTTCGGGCAGTCCATGGTATACACAGTATTCGCCGCCAGCACCATAATTCTAAGGCATCAATTTTCTTCCTGTCTATCTTTTTCACTATCCAGCTTTCACATCCATATGATGTTATTGAAAATACCATGGCTTGAACAAGTCAAATCTTTGTATGGAGAGAGACATCTCTGCTCTTGAGAATCTTATCTAGGTCTTTCATAGCCATTCTGCCAAGAGCAATGCGTCGTCTGATTTCTTGACTGCTTGTTGCTTCTTTATTGATAGTTGATCCAAGTAGGTTAAAGTTGTTCACAATTTCAATTTCTTCTCCTTCAACGATGAACCTCTTGATTATGCCAGTTGTCATGATCTTTGTCTTCTTTACATTAAGGTGCAGGCCCATTTTGAGACTATGTTCTTTGATTGTGAGAAGCAAATGTTTCTGATCATCTTCACTTTCAGCCAGTAATTTATTTATTTATTTATTTATTTGGTATACATTTGTAAGCCGCCACTTCCAGCGATCAGCGGCGGACCAATGGTGTAAAATACAAGGGAGTAAAGTATAAAATCAGTTGAAGGTACAGAATGATTTGGGGGAGGGGTACACCACCAACACACAAAAATTACCAATAGACATTACATTTTGCTCACCCAGGTTTGAGCCACAAATAAAAGTATACATTTGATTGAACAGATTATAAATATACACTTGATTGGTCACAATAAATATACATTTGGTTTACCGTATGAAAATTACAGTTTTATCAGCCAGTTTAAGCAACCAGTTAATTTACAGGTTTATCAAGAATATAGATAGTTGTAAGGTATATTGCCAGTTATGCAGTCTTATTAACATTGACATTGGAATCTATTTCCTCCCTTTTGTGCTTCAGGGGGTTAGGCAACTTGGGTACGGAGGGAATGATTGAATTTGTCTAGGTGATACCGTAATGTGTTTGGAACAGGTGGGTTTTAAGCTTTTTTCTGAAGTCCTGTAGATTGTTGATCAGTCGTAACTCATGAGGTAGTTTGTTCCAAAGCATGGGTGCAGTGTACGTGTATGCCCGGTTGCTCGTTCCCTCTTTTACGTCTCTCAAACTACTGGGTACGCAGAGTGTGTTAAGATTAGTAGTTCTTCGGCATCTGTTGGGGGGCTGTGTGGTTATGAGGTTATCGAGGAATGATGGGGATATCTTGTGAAAGATTTTGAAAGTTGTTACCAGTATTTTGTATACTGCTCGTGCAGAGATTGGGAGCCAATGAAGCTCAATCAGTACTGGAGTTATGTGATCCCTCAGTTTCTTATTCAAGATGATCCTGGCTGATACGTTTTGTGCCAATTGTAAGATGTTTATGTTTTTTTTTGGTAGACCTTGCAAGATGGCATTACAGTAGTCAAAGTGAGGAATGATGAGCGCTTGAGCTACTGTTCTGAAGTCCGTTTGTTCGATTATGTTGCGCAGGGGTTGAAGGACTCTTAGTTTGTGAAATATGGCTCTGTTGGTTAACCGGAGATGTTTGTCCATTTTTAGGTTAGCATCAATGAGAACTCCTAGATATTTGATCTCATTTTTTGATTGATAGGTGTTGTTGTTGAGGGTGATTGAAGCAGGAGGTTTGAAGTCTTGTTTGCTTGATACGAACATCACATCAGTTTTCTTGTGGTTAATCGACATGTTGTTATCTTGGAGCCAAATTTGCATTTCGCCTAGGCATTCTTCTATTTGATTGAAGTTGGGATTGTCTATATCAAGTTGTGTGTATAACATGATATCATCCACGTATAAGTGGTAACTGATGTTATGCTTTTGGAATATCGTACAGACTGGCTGGATGTAAACGTTGAATAGCAGAGACGATATAGCTGAACCCTGCGGTATTCCTTGGGTTTGGGGGAAAGGCTTTGCCTGCTCGTTATTGAAGCGTACCTGTTGCATTCTATTTGTGAGGTATGATTCGAACCATTTTAACGGTGTTCCTGTTATACCTATGGACGCAAATCTTTGCAAGAGTGTTAGATGATGTACTGTGTCGAAAGCTGCTGATATATCAATGAATATGAGTAGGAACATCTTACTTTAGTTTTCTAGACCTTTGATAAGGTTGTCTAGAAGCGCAATGAGTAGGGTTTCAACTCCATGGTGAGGTCTGAAACCATATTGATGGTGGTCAAGGATTTTGTTTTCGTCTAGGTGGTCCTGTAATTGCAGTTGGGTTACCTTCTCAATGATCTTGGCGAGGAAAGATATGCTTGATATCGGTCTGTATGATGTTGGGTCTTCTTTGTTGAGTGCTTTATTCTTTAAAATAGGCCTTATTAGGGATCTTTTAAGTTGGGCGGGCATGATACCCTGCTGAAGAGATTGATTTACTATATGCGTTATCAGGTGGGCAATTTCCTGCTTAGTAGATTTAATCCATTCTGCTGGACAGGGATCTAGAAGTGAGGTGGTTGTGTTAAGGTTAGAGATGGTATTTATTATGATCCTTTCGTCAATTATCTGGAAAGTAGATCAGCTTTCTTTCTGTTTACAGCTTGAGTTCATGCTGTTCGGCTGCTTAAGGCATGTATCGATCAGGTTCTGTGATTGGATAGTCAGGCTTTGTGGATTTAGTTTGATGGCATAGTGGTTTGCCAGATCTTGGGCCTTTATATTTCCATTGAAGTCGACTTCCGGCAAGGGCTTCGTGAGCGATTTGACTAGCTCAAACAGTTCTCTAGGTCTGTTAATAGCCTTGTTGAGCACTTTGGTGTGGTGGGTTTTCTTGGCAAGGTTGATCTCATTTTTGTATTTGGTTAGTAGCTCCATGTATTCCAATTTGTGCATATCAAACTTAGTTCGTCTCCATTTTCTTTCCAGTTTTCTTAACTCCTTTTTCATTTTGCGCAATAGTGATGTGTACCAGGGCTCTGTTCTAGCTTTTGTTACCCTGTTTGATGACTTCCATGTTGGTTCAGAGCTGGCCTCTATTGTAGAGTTCCATTGTTGAATTAGGTCTTCGATATCATAGTTGTCATGGGTTATGTATTCATTAAGCGAGTTTATTAGGGTTTCCTTGTTGAATTGCCGGAACTTTCTTCGTTGCTGATTATTTGGACCAGAGACTAACTTGTTCGTTGAGGAGCATGGATATAGGGTGATCTGGATTTGATGGTGGTCGGACCAGGGAACTTGTGTTATGTGGATTTTGGGTTGCTTCATTTCAAGTTGTATAAGCGTCTTAGGGAGAAATACTAAGTCCAGGGTGTTCCCTTTATAGTAGGTTTCTTCTTGGATTATTTGATCATATCCGAGCTGATCCATGGCCTCTAGGAAAGATGTAGCCTGGAAGTGGGGGGTTGAGTTCAGATTGAAATCGCCTAGGATCATCTGGTATTTCTTAACCGCAGTGGTGGAAATGGTTTCGAGAATATCAGCGAGGGATTCGTCATGTGGTGTTGGAGGTCTATAAAACAGGCATATTGACATGATCAATATGGTATCATACCAGTAATATGGTATCATCAGCATAGTGAAGGTTGTTGATGAGTCTTCCACCAATCTTCACACCTCTGTTGTCTTTATACAATCCTGCTTCTCTGATGATTTGTTCTGCATATAAATTAAACAGGTAGGGGGAAAGTATGCAGCCTTGTCTTACACCTTTGCTTATTTTAAACTATTCTGTTTCTCCTTGTTCCATTCGAACTGTTGCTTCTTGATCAATGTACAGATTGTACAAGAGTACGATCAGGTGTTCTGGTATGCCCATGCTTCTTAATGTGGCACAGAGTTTCTCATGGTTTACACAGTCAAAAGCCTTGCTATAGTTGATAAAGCACAAATAGATATCCTTTTGGTATTCTTTAGTCTTTTCAAGGATCCATCTCACATCCGCAATGATGTCTCTTGTTCCTCGCCCTTTCCTGAACCCTGCTTGCACTTCAGGGAGTTCTTGTTCCAGGTATGGTTGTAGTCTCTTTTGAATAATCTTCAGTAGAATCTTGCTGGCATGTGGGATCAGAGCGATTGTGCGATAATTTCCACAGTCAGGTGGATCACCTTTCTTTAGTATTGCTATAAACACAGATCTTTTCCAGTCAGTTGGCCATGATGTTGTCTTCCATATTTCTTGGCAGAGCCTTGTAAGTATGGTAACAGCTGCATCAGATTGCTGTAATACTTCTATGGGAATGCTATCAATGCCTGGTGCTTTGTTCTTTGATAAGGCTTTCAATGCTGCTTCAACTTCTTCTTTAATCACCAATGGTTCCCGACCATAAGGTACAGGTTGAAACGGCTGTTGGCCACCTGATCTTTATCATATAAAAACTCTGTATATTCCTTCCACCTTTTCTTGATCTTCTCAGCATCATTCAACATAGAACCATGAGCATCTTGTAACATTCCAGTTCGAGGCTGGAACTTTTTCTTTAACTCTTGTAGCTTTAGGAAAGCCGATCTTGTTCTTCCTCTAATAGTTTCTGCTTCTATTTCCTTGCATGCGTCATTGTAGTACTTTTCCTAGTCCTGTCTTGCTGCACGTTGGAAATCTCTGTTGAGTTCTGTTATTGTCTTTCTTTCTCCTCTGGCTTTAGCTTCTCTGCGTTTCTGGGCAATTTTCAGAGTTTCTTCCATCATCCATTTTGGCCGTTTTTGCTTTTTCACCTTTTGTAGAGACTTCTCGCTTTCTTCCAACACAACCTTCTTGATATCATTCCATAACTCTTCTGGAGCTCTGTCATTTGTATCTAAAGCAGCAAATCAATTTTTCAGGCAGTCTTTAAATTCCAGTGGTATATTCTCAAGGTCATATTTTGCTGCATTCATGAGTGGTTTGCTCTTTTTCAGCTTTAGCTTGAGTTTGCATACTAGTAGTTGATGATCTGTACCACAGTCAGCTCCAGGTTTTGTCTTTGTTGATGTTATGGAACTTTTCCATCGTTGACGTCCACAGATGTAGTCAATTTGATTTTTATACAATCCATTGGGTGACGTCCATGTGTACAGTTGCCGCTTGTGTTGATGGAAGAAGGTGTTTGAGATGAATAGATCATTGGTCTTGCAGAATTCTATCAGTCTTTCTGATATACTGTATATAGTCTGATATACTGTATATAGTCTGTACTATATACAGTAATTAAAATATATGCTTAATAATAACAATAAAGAGTCCGATTATATTTGAGCTCCTTAATTGACTGGCTAAAAGGAGGGTAACCATATAAGGATGCTCACTGTGATATTCAGCGGCACTAGCTGCAAAGTGCTGCTGAATAGCCCCACAGACCTCTCCAGAACTGTCTGGTTAGTGCAGTGGTAGTCTGGGGGCAGTGGTAGTCTGGGGGCAGTGGTAGTTGACACCTATCTAATTAGAAGATTTTCAGTCATAACCTATCTGGTCAACTTTGACCTCATAAAAAGCTGGCCTAAGTTGCAATCTGGATAAGTGCCGACTGAGAATTCGCTAACTGGATAGGTGTTGACACTTATCCTTTTGGCACCACTCAGCCCCAATATTTAGAGTCAGTTCCTATGGCGTCATCTGACGATGCCATTGACAGAATTGCTTTCCAATAGCTCAGAAGAGTCTGAGAGACTCCTTTGAGCATGTGCCAGCCACCCCACCCCAGTGTCAACCCCCTTCCTACCCCAGTCAGGGTTTGACTCATGAGAAAGACCTGGGTTTCCCACTTCTGGTCAAGTATGCCCCATAGAGGTGGAGTCACCAGGAGGGCAGTGCTGAACCATGGCCTCATGGTTACCGGACTCTATAAAATGCTGGTCTAGTACATTGCTGGTCTAGTACATTGCACAGCAAGTGTCACAGGCTATTGAGTCAAGGGTCCCCAGCTCAACTCTCTGGTGGAATTCCTTCCATGCAGTTCGACCACCATGTGGGGGTCTCCCAGGTGGAATCTCCTGCAGGTAGTTTGCCAAGTGTTCCTCAACCAATATGAGACAGGAGGAAAAAGGGGCTCGAGGAGATCTGGGGTTCGATTCTCACTCCAGAAGGAATCTCCTGGGGATGGATTGCCAAGTTCTCCTCTACCAGCATGAGGCAAGAGGAGAAAGGGCTCAAGGAGGACTGGGATTTGAATCCCTCTCCTGCCCTACAGTATTCCCAATCTTGTCTAGGCCATCATCGTTGCATGAAGGGCAATACAACCAGGTAATATATACATGAACATCCCACACATGAATTATCAAGGAGGACCAAGATTATTCTGAAAGATAACCTGGGGATTCCACTCGTTCCCCGGGACAAGCATTGTTGAACCTGTGTGGCCTGTGTGCCCTTTGGGAACAGGCACTTGTGGCCTGGATTGGCCACTGTTGGTAACAGGATGCTGGACTTGATGGTTTTTCGTCTGACCCAGGATGACATTTCTTAGGTTCCTGCATTCTTGAAGCACCGACCAAACCCTGCTCTTTTCTACTGGCTGCATCAAGTAGTCAAAACTCTAGCGCACCAGACTGGAATTTCTTTCCAGTTCTCCATGGGCCCTCCATTTGCTGGATATAGCATGAGCAGGAATCTGATAGTCCTCACTCCCAGTCCCAACCAAAAGGCTGTTTTAAGCTGGCCATAGCACACACCCCATCAGTGGCACATCAAAACAATGTGGATGCCCTGCCAAGATACCGGTACACTGCAATAATCCACCAGGACAGGCCTTTCTCTCTTATCATATTAACCTCTTCTTCTATACTGCGCCTGCACACAGAGAACTGTCCAGACTCACTAGTCATCTAAAATTCCCAGGGTTACCTCTGGGATCAGTCCTCTCCATCTGGACCAGTGTTCGCATACCTGGAGGAGTTGCCCCATGGCTACAGCAACAGCTCAGTACCCAAGAGATCCAGTGAGAACCCCACTGGCACTCCTTGTGACCTGGGCCAAGCCACTTTACCATCCATCGCCTTAGGGAAGGGGCCTGGAAATCTACTTCCAGCACCTACTGGTGCATTGCCACCATATCAAAGAAGGCCCCTACTCTCAAGATGTACTGAGAGATCAAGCCCAACAAAAAAAACAAAAAACATACTTCACTTGAGCCACTGCCTCAGAACCCTTATTGGCACTGAGATATTTGTCCTGCCTACACTGTCAACCCTTCAAGAGGGGACTGTCTTGCAGTTTCTGTACCCAGAACCCCAAGAGCAGCAATACGCGCTGTGGCTCAATGGTTGAATTATTGTCCCTGAGTCCCCGGAGCCCATCATATCCTCAGCACCGATATTCCTCTGAGCCTTCCTCATGCACTGTTGCTTGCTTATCTCCCTGACCACAGCCTCCCCGAGCAGCACCTCAGTTCACTGGTCTGTTCACTAGGGGCCCGATTCTGAGAAAGACGTGCCGGGCAGCTGCATACATCTAAAGCGTGTACGTCTGAAACATAGACGCGATTCTTTGCCCTCATGGTTAGATGTGCAGCCGCGCAACAAAATACGGAGTAGTAGGTCTTGCCACAAAATATGCAACTCACACATAGCGGGCCCCATTCGCGTGTAAGTAACACGTATAACCTGCAACATGCTGTGGATGTGTAGTCCCGAAAATGTGTCCACCTGCACAGTTGTCCATGTGCAACAGGAAACAGGATACAGTAATGCCCCCCCCCCCCTGCCGTTCAGAGCTTCTGAAAATGGCAACCAAGCAGGTGAATATTTCAGAGGCCGAAATCTGCCTGCTCGCAAAATGGTTTTGGAGGAGGAACATGCCTGCTCCCATTGGGACACAGAAGGTCAGCCCTAGCTGCATCATGCAGGGGCTGGGAAAGAATCAGGACCACCCTGGTACAGTAAGTAGGGCAAAGCAGGAAAGGGAGGAGGCAGGGGAAAAGCATGTGAGGGAAAACAACAGTGCAAAGAGCCAGGAAGTAGCTGCAAAGTGAAATGGCAAAAAGAACAGGGGTAAACTGCACTTCTGTTTGATATATATAACCTATCTGCAATATCACCCAATCACACAACTTAGACTACAGAATGTATGCAGACGATCCTAACTACACAAAGATTATCAGCTGTTTCTACTATGTCTCTGAATGGCTCAACTCAGTTAACGTCACCTTTAACTTAAAGAAAACAGAAGCACTCATTAGTACTAGAAATAAAACATTCAATCCCCCTAGTTCACTGTACATAAAAAATGCCTCACTTGAAATACAAAAAGGTATACAATACCTTGGGAATATACCTTGATCAAAACCTAGACTTCACCAAGCACATTCACATGTCTACTCGTGCAATTAGCATAGTTACTCACCTGTAACAGGTGTTCTCCGGGGACTGCAGGAATCAGTCCTCACATATGGGTGATGTCGGCACCAATGGAGCCCTCACAGAAGCATCCCCCAAGCTTTCAAAGAAAGCCTTTGGGAGATGCCACCACGCATGCATTGTCTCCTTCCTGCCCAAAGGTGCCATCTTGCTCAGTCAGATGACATAGCTAAAAGACATCAAAAATAAAAGATGGTTAAGGAGAAACTCCAAGGGGAGGAGGGAGGGTTGTGAGGACTTATTCCTGCTGTCCCTGGAGAACATCTGTTACAGTGAGTAACTACGCTTTCTCCGGGAACAAGAAGGAAGTCAGTTCTCATATATGGGACTCCCCAGCTACAGACTACCGAAAGCCCATAGCAAAAACAGTGGCTCCCTCATGGAGAGCCTCAAACAGCAGCAAATGAGTCCGTGTCCACATACCACAGTTGGACCCCTGTGTTCGATGAAACTAGCACTCTAGTAGCATGAACACAGAAGGATCAGAGGATAGGAGTTGCCTAAACCCCAAAAAGGTTACGGAGCACAGCCTGGCCAAAGGCACTGTCCCGTAGGGACTCTCTTTCCAGGCAGTAATGGATGCGAAGGTATGGACTGAAGACCAGGTGGCAGCCCCGCAGATGTCCGCCATCAGTGCAGAGCGCAAGTTTGCCACCGAGGCCGACATGGCCCTAACATGGTATGCCATGACATGGCCTTCCAGCGGGAGCTCCGCCTGCTCATAAGTGAGGGCAATACAGTCCTCCACCTATGTGGATAGTGTACGCTTGATCACTGACTTTCCCAGCCTACTGGGGTCATAGGAGATAAAAAGCTGAGAAGCTTTGTGGTGGCCCTGAGTGTGTTGGATATAGAAGGACAAAGCCCTCCTACAGTGAAGGACCGTCTCCACCCGACTGGAGTGAGGTCTTCGAAAGAAGGTAGGGAACACCACTTCCTGGTTGAGGAAGAAGAGCGATACTACTTTTGGCAGGAATTTGGTGTGCATGCAAAGCACCATTCTGTTCTTGTAGAACCTGGTACAAGGCACCTTTGCCACAAGTGCCTGAAGTTCACTAACTCTGTGAGCGGTGGTGAGTGCAACCAGAAAAGCCACCTTCCAAGAGAGATAGCGAAGGTGGTAGGTAGCCAGAGGCTCCAAAGGTGGATGAGTGAGCTGCCCCAACACTATGTTGAAGTCCCATTCAGTTGCTGGAGGGTAAACCAGGGGCTTCGACAGGAGCAGGCACCGAAGGAAAATGGGTTACCAAACGCTAGACTGAGAAGGGATTGCCATCCACTGAATGGTGGTGCACCCATAGGGCACTAAGGTGCACTCAGATGGAGATAGACTGGAGCTCGGATTGAGAGAGGTGGAGAAGGTACTGTAACACCATTGCCACCGAGAACCTGCACCATTTGAGGGCATAAGCCTTTCTAGTGCAGGTCTTGTGAGAGGCCAGCAAAATGTCTTCCACTTCAACTGGTAGGTTGAAAGGGGCCAGAGTCACCCTCTCAGCAGCCATGCTGTTAGCGACTCCAGGTTGGGGACTACAGGTTGGGGTGCAGGAGTGAGCCCATCTCCTGAGATAGGAATCCCGGAGCAGTCCCCAAGGGGACAGGGGTCTCCACCATCAACTGTAGAAGCAGCGGGAACCATGGCTGCCTGGGCCACTGAGGAGCTATCAGTATGAGCGAGGCTCTGTAGTGGAGGGTCCTGAATAAGGTCTTGGCAATCAGTGGTGTAGGAGGGAAGGCGTACATGAGGCCTTCTGACCATGAGACCAGAAATGGAGGGGTGTGCCAGCTGGGAGCTAAGCGGGGCAACTGAAAATTGTCAGGGCTGGCGAACAGGTCCATCATGGATTTCCCCCAGAGCTGGAAAAGCTGACTGGCTGCCCTGGGGTCCAGCTGCCACTCGTGCGGCTGGAGAACTCTGCTGAGCCTGTCAGCCAGCAGATTGTCCTGCTCTGGCAGGTACACTGCCCACAGGAGGATATCCTGTTGGATTGCATACAAGCAGAGGACCAGTGCCTCCTGACAAAGGGTACGAGACCCCATGCCCCCTTGTTTGTTCAAGTAGAACATCGTTGCCTGGTTGTCCATCTGGACCAGCACCGGCCAGTGATGCAGATGGTGACAGAAGACTCTCAGGGCTAGGTGTATGGCCCGGAGCTCCAGAAGGTTGATCTGCTGGGTGCTCTCACTTGGATACCAGTTGCCTTGAGTGCAGAGATCTCCACAGTGGGATTCCCAGCTGATCAGGAAGGTGTCCGTGGTGAGGACCTTTGAGGGGCTTGGGGCCAAAAGGGCATGCCCACTTCGAGATGTTGGGGAGACTGCCACCAGATCAGAGAATCTGTCAATTGGCAGGTCACAGAAACTCTATCTCAGAGGCGGCCTGTGGCCTGAGACGACTTGTCCCTGAGACACCATTGTGCCGCCCTCATGTGGAGGCAAGCGTCAGGGGTTACATGGACTGTGGAGGCCATGTGTCCGAGGAGGCATAGGAGAAGCTGAGCAGGCACTGAGGGACAGTGATATATATCCCAAGCCAGAGTCCGGAAATGAATGGCTTGGTCCCTGGGCAAGAAGGCCTTTGACTGGAGAGTGTCAATCTTTGCTCCTATGAACTCCAGACACTGTGTTGGGAGGAGGTGAGACTTGGGGAAGTTTATGATGAAACCAAAGTGTTGCAAGACCTGGATGGTGCATGCAGTGGCCTGCTGCACCTCTGAGGCTGTGCCTCCTTTTATGAGCCAGGGGTCCAGGTAGGGAAAGATGAAGACCGCCTGGAGCCGGAGGAAGGCTGCCACGACCGCCAGGCATTTTGTGAAAACTCTTGGGGCAGAGGCTAGGCTGAAGGGAAGCAACCTGTATTGAAAATGCCTGCCCCTCTCCCCCACTATGAACTGCAGGTGCTGTCTGTGGTTGGGAAGGATGAGGATGTGGGAATAAGCATCCTTGATGTCTAAGGAGCATAGCCAGTCTCCCTGCTGGAGGTATGGCAGCAATGTACCAAGGGAGAGCATCTTGAACTTCTCCCTCACCAGGAATTTGTTGAGGATGCGCAGGTCAAGCATGGGCCTTAGCCCTCTGTTCTTTTTTGGCATGAGGAAGTACCTGGGGTAGGACCCCCTTGCCCTTGAGTTGGTGGGGCAGCGGTTCCACTGCTTTGTCCTCGAGAAGACCTGCCAACTTCTTCAGAAGGTCCTGGTGGAGGGGAGACCTGAGAGGCTCTCTCAGGAAATAAGGGGGAGGTGTCTGAGCCAAGTGGAAGAGGTAACCCTCCCTGACTACCCAGAGTACCCAGGAATCGGTAGTGATAGACACCCATCTGTGGGCATAGAGGGCAAGACATCCCCCTGTAGGCTGCTGATCTCCTTGGGGTATATAGGCTATGCTCATGGAGTCAAAAACTCCCCCTTGGCTGGGCCGGAGCCGGTGCCTGTGGTTTTGTAGACTTATGCTTAAGCAGGCCATGCCCATGTCCCTTGACCTGCTGACCCTGTTGGGGAGCCGGGGAGGCCTGATAAGGTGCGTAGTTTTGGTAAGCAGCTCCCTTCCTCGGGTAAAAGGACTTCTTACCCGAGCCCTTCCATCAAGGAGGGGCAGCGGTCCTTTTGGAGAGACAGATCCTAGTCATTAACTCGGTCTCCAGCTTGTCAGTCTTGTCAGTCATGGGTTTGCCAAAGAGGTTCTCTCCTTGGCAAGGGACATCGACCAATTTGTCTTGATCCCACTGCTCGAGGTCGGACGACTATATCCAAGCCTGGTGGTATGCACCGAATGTACTCGAGCACCGACTTGAACCCATCATAGGCCACTCAAGACATGAATTTGGAGCATTCACAGACTGCTTTGGCCAGGTTCTTCAACTGCTGCAAAGATTCCTCGGAGAGACCAGCTGAGAACCCTGTGAGTTCCTTCGCCAGGTCTCTCAGGTACATACCCATATACAGCTGGTAGGCTTGGATGTGACCGATGAGCATTGAGCCCTAGTAGCACTTTCTGCCAAGGGCATCGAGGGTGCAGGCCTCCCTGCTTGGAGGGCACCGAGGAGTGCATCTTCGGGCTTTTTAGCTGATGCATGCCGACTCCACCACCATGGAGTTATGTGACAGTTGTGACTTTTGGAAGCCCGGGCTCCGGCGGACTCGATACATCGAGTCGAGTCACTTGCTCATCACTGACACTGAGGCCAGTGTCTCTTACATTCGAAGCATCAGCTGTTCCGGGATGGGAGGGATGGGCACTGTGAGTGATTCACGTGGAGGAGACTCATATTGGAGGATTTCCAACTCATCCACCTGAGGCTCTTCCTCCAACTCAGTCGGGAATGCCAGGGCCTTAGACATGTCTCTGACAAAATCAAGGAAGCCCATATCCTCGGGCATGGACCACCGTTGAGGATCCAAGATTGGGGAGTCAGATGGACGATGAGTATCGGGGACTCCTCGTTCTCTGTCTCCCACTCAGAGTAGTCTCTCAAGGATTCGTAGGAGGGCTGTTCCATGCGCTTCGGGAACACCAATGCCCTTGGGCCGGTGCCCGGCAGACTTGCAGGGGATGAGCGCAGTCCCATCAAGCAGGACTAGGATCGCGACCTTGGCCAAGGATCGACTCAAGGCCGAAGGATTGGCTCAGCCTCCCGGGACGTCTTGGATGTTGAGGGCCTGGTTTGTCGGGGCAGATGAACCGGTCATGCCAGACAACAACGCCAGCTGCTGGTCCATGAAGGCAGACAAACTGCGCTTCAGGGCTGCCATTCTGGACTCCAGACCAGAAAGCTCCACAGCCTTTGGCGCGGGCACTGAGGGACTCTGGCCTGACACTGGCTCCCCCAAAGGGGAATCCTCGATGAGGATAGTATCTGGGGAACGAGGCCAGTCCGCGGTCAGATCCTTCTGGAGGACCCTCGCCGGCCGCTCCTTCTCCGATGGCTTGGATGAACGTCTCGGACTGCAGACCAGGCCTGGGGAGCACCCGTCCAGTCGGAACCATTCAAGGATGCCACCTTCAAGGGTTTCTTCTTCTTCCTGGGTTCCCTTGAGGGAGACTCCCTTTCTGAGGACCCACGACGAGGCTTGGGTTCAGAGGGACCAGAGCAGAGCCCTCTGAACCTAAGCCTTGTTGTGGGTCCTCAGAAAGGGAGTCTCCCTCAAGTCTGCCAGGGAAACAGGACCAAAAGATACATATGGAAGAAACTGTTACCATACATACTGTCGCAGGGCACCCTCTGTAGCGGGGTAATAGACCCGAGAGGGACCCGGACACAAGAAAGGTGAGGGTTGAAGTTGGCCTATGCTGCAAGGGTTAAAGGTGGTTATTCCTTGTGGCTTCCTTGTAACCAACGCTCAAAGAACAAATGCACAGAGTGGAGGGAAAGTCAAAGGCTTTATTTCCCTTTCTTGCACAAAATGGTTCAAAAGGATTGGTTATGGTAACAACTGAAATGTCCTTACTTCAGGATAGGAAAAAATAAAAGCAAGCAATAAAGTAAAGGCTGTTATCTTCACAGAACATTTGTACAAAAACAATAAACTTCCTTCACTTAGTTATCTGATACATTGGAGATATATTCAACACTCCCCGAGGCACAATATGTACAATCCATTGCATTATCTGATTCTTCCCCCTCTGATCCTACTTGCATGGATTCAACCTCAGAAGCCTCTGAATCTGTAACATCAGGGTAATCGTAATCGGGTTTCTTATATACTTGTTGCACTATGTCCCAATGCCTAGCATTTAGCTTTGGGCGTCGGTCTCCAGGAGTTTTGCAGTACAACGGCCCCTCTCTGATTAGAGGTTCAAAAGCAGATTCATAAAAAGATTTCCCACTCAAACTTCTCTTCTTAGGCAAACTTCTTTCATAGTCTTGCTTACAAGAATGTTTAGGGTAACAGTAATCCTCTTCCCACTGTCTTCCTCATACTTTAGGCTTCTGAAGGTAATTATCAGTAATAAGAGTTTTACCTTTGAGGCTTCTCTTCCTTCTTTATAGTAAGGCTTGAGGCCTACCTTGGTTTGGCTTCAGCACAGCAGTGCTCAGACTCTCCTGCGGTCTTTCCTTAGACTTCAGACCATAGTGGTAAGGATGTTTTCTATCTTCCAAACAAACATTTCCCACCTCTGAAAATGGTCGAACCTCTTTATTCCACGGCTGCTGTGAGGACCTTCTGCCAGGTACTCCCTTGCGGTCCCAGTACTTCTCTTGGCTTTTCCTCTGTTCCTTATTCCACTCCAACTATGGTTGAAGTTCCTGCTTTGCTTTCTGCTCAGGACTCTGCTTCTTTCTGCTCTTGCCAGTGTATTTGCCTTCCTCTTGGCCTCCTCTACTCTGGTTCTGGCTGCTGCTTCTGCTTTGGCTGCTGCTTTGGTCCTTCTTCTCCTCTTCCTCTAAGTCAGACCTGCCTCTGTTCAAAAAGAAGCTGTCTGGGCTTGCGTCCCGCCCAGAGGGGCATGGCTTCTCAGTCTCTCTCTCGACTCTCCTGCTCCCCCTAGATGGATCCTCCCAATATTGCAAGTTGTGCTTGCCTTTTTCTGGTTTTAAAACTTTTTCTCTCTCTTCAAGAGGGTCCGCTGCATCACAATACTTACCATGATGTCCAAGACCCGTTGAACATGGGAATAGGAAAACATTTCCAGCACTAGATGTCTATCGTAGAATATGAAGGCATGTATGTTTTCAAACGTACAAACGTGTTCGGTATTTTGAAAAGTTAGACTTGTATGTCGCTGCACAGCTAACCGCTGCAAAACATGTAACTTCAGCATGGACACATCTCTGGGAATGCCATACTTCTGAATGCAACCCAGACTTCAATACAGGCGCTTTCATAAGTAAGTAACTCCAAAGGAGTCCTCACAAAAGAGGAACCTCACTGAAGGCGAGCATGCCCTCCTCATTGAGGTGCTGCTCACTAATTATAGCACACTCATGGGCATCGAGGAGGCACATGTGGTTGCCTCCGTCACTGTGGCCATATGTATCTTTTGGTCCTGTTTCCCTGGCACAGCCTGTCATTTCTCATGCACCTTATACATGTCCCTACTTTGTGTATCACTGTACATCTGCATGCTGTGCACCCTGCTACGGCAGGAACACAAGTAGTGTCACTATCACATCTCTTGTTGGAATGCTGTGGGGCACAGAGTGGTATACTATGTTTGATTGTATGCAGTGAAGTTTCCTTCCCTTCTTTTGGTCCCTCTGTTTCTGGCTACCATTGGACCCCTATTGCTTCCACATGGTTCAGTTTGTTTTCCTTCATTCTGCATACTCTTGCACCTAACTGAAAATAAGGGCATAGGTATTTCCATATTGATTCAGATCAGAGGTCCATGTTGCCTACCTATTATTTCCAGAGGTGGCCAATCTGGATCACAATTACAGAGTAGCATCCCTGAAACATAGCAACATGCTACATTGCTTACCCCCAGGGTATGTAGTTCTTTTTTCCCATGTCTACGGTAAGGACCTTCGCTCCCAGTTCTGTTCCATATCCTTTTACAGCCCAGCTATGCTACCTGCTTTATTTAAACATACTTGTTACAGTAGAGTGCTACTTAACAGACATAGGCTGTTATTCTATGTTTTAGCAGGTGTAACATAGACGTCCAAAATGGACTACACGTTTTTGCCAGAATACGGGTTGGAAGTTTTAGCAGTGGGATATGCCCACACTCCTCCCCTTCACGCCCACATTCAGACTAACCGTATACCTCGTCTGTACGTGTAGAATGCATTGCTGTTGGGATCGCATCTAAACATTTACATGCCGAAAATGTTCAATTTGCATGTGCAATTGGCTTATTCGTGGTTCAGAATGACCCTGTAGATGGACTAGGTGGCTGCCTAGGGCAGTAGACTCGTGGGCGCCTGAATCCATTTGAAAGCGGCAAGAAAAAGCCGCCACTTTCAAAATGGAGTCAGGCCATCACAGCCTCCTGAATCGATCTCTCTCACTGTGCGGTGGCAGCAACGGCTGCAGTCCAACTCCATATTGAAAGCAGTGATGACTCAAAACAGAGTCGGGCCGCCACTTCTGCCACCGCTGCAAGATGAGAAGGGGGACAGCGGCAGCAGTGGGGGGAGGGGTGTAACACAGCAGGGTCCTTCTGCCACTGGCAGCAGAAACCCTTCAGCTGCCCCTGGCCACTGTTGCAGAAAGCACGGATGTACTTGCTGCCCTCTAAATACATGCATTACACAGTAGAGTTTTTATCTGTGTGGTAACTATATGGGAATATGCTGGGAATATCTCCAACAGTACCAGGACAGCCTTTGCACTTACTGAATGATAATTTAAGAGCTTACCGCATGATAAGAGGAAAAACATATCTCACTTTAATTAAAGAACCTCTGAATGCATGCAAAACCGATTTAACGCTTTAATCTGTAAATTAATGATAATAAATTAAGTCGATTTGCAAGTATTAAATGTTATAATACACATTAAATAAGTTTATTAAACTGAATGAGTGAAACAAACTGAAATAACTGAAAATACTAAAGATAAGCTAAAATATTTTTGTCTGTGCACATTTGTGAGGCATAAGGAGGTTGAAAGTGAAGGAGGATTGGAGAGAAGGACAGAAAACTCATAATGAGGCGGGGAGTTGAAACATGGATGTGGGGAGATTGTGAGATCTTGGGGGGGAGACAGAGGGTTGAGAAGTAAGTTATGAGATGTATTCCATTTATTCATTTGATATACCATTCATTTGATATACTGCATAGCCATAAAGCAGTGTACACATAAAATCATTAAAACATACAATATGAAATCATACCATAACAAATAATGAGATCAATTGCAATAATATTGAAAAAACACCAACAAATATACAACTAAAATAACAAGCATGATACAAGCTAAAACCTCCATAAAATTACTTTCCAAAGTCTTAAGTGAATGGTCATAGTAACATAACATTGTAACATAGTATATGATGGCAGATAAAGACCAGTATGTTCCATCTAGTCTGCCCAGCAAGGCAGCAAGAGTAGGTGCACCTGTTGCTCCATGCAGGTCACCCCTCCCCATGCCTTTGTTTAGGGGTGTACCCACCGCTCATTAGGCCACACCTATTTGTTGAGATATAAGAGATAGTTATGTTTATTTTGATTTTATCTTGTTGCTATAAAGGGATCTACTGTGTCTGCCATGCCATTTTGAATTCTGTCACTGTATTTGCCCTCACCACTTCCATCAGGACGGCATTCCAAGTATCCACCACCCTTCAGTGAAAACGTATTTCCTGACATTGAAAAAGTATTTCCTGACATGCTTTGCATGTTTCTAAAAGAAAAAAGATACAGTATTAATATTTTTCAATTCTTGTGACAGGAATTCCACAAGAATGGGCCATAATAAGAAAAGGCAACCATTGAAGTAAACTCATTGTGCGGAAGAAAAAAGGCCTGACAATCTACTTCAGTCGGCACCTTACCAAGAAAACCAGGGGGCTGTATTGCCATGCGTTAGCATTGACTTGATGGCACACATTGCATTGCAAGAAAAGACAATACGTTAGGTAGAAAGCAACCTCATTTCTGATACAGAAGGCAAGCAAAGTAATCATTCTGAGATTGGCATAAAGGGAGATTCAGAACATAATCATGAAAACAGTCAGTTAAATGAGATGGTTCACCATTATACAAAACATGAAAGATAATGCAGAAAAATCTTACATTTCTATCTGGCTTCAATAGGCAACCAGTATAGATTTCTTAGGTGATCTTTTACTAAAGGGCACTAGCTGGCTGAAGGTGTTCTGGTTCTCACTGAAGGACACATGTTGCCAGCTAATATGGGGCCATCACAGTGAAGGATAATTCCCATGCTAACTGTGCAACCCACATTAGGGTCACAACTGGGCATGGTAAGCTCAGGGCAGTGAATCCAGGGCTTACTGTATCCCTGCAATTTAGCATGGATTCACCTAATGCTACTTTAATGGGTGGTGTTACGTGCACCCATCCTAGGTGGATAAGTGTTTGGTGTCAACTGCCAGATAATGCTTTCTACACTCCCAACAATTAGCACAGTGGTGTTGCGCCTAACACACCACAGTTTTGGTGCCTTTATTTATTTAA
The DNA here is from genome assembly GCA_033557465.1 of Ichthyophis bannanicus. Taxonomy (NCBI): domain Eukaryota; kingdom Metazoa; phylum Chordata; class Amphibia; order Gymnophiona; family Ichthyophiidae; genus Ichthyophis; species Ichthyophis bannanicus. The sequence goes on from CM066032.1 coordinate 572,896,664, forward strand.
CAGGGTTTTTTATACCACTTTATCATTTTAGTCAAAGCAGTTTACATTGTAATTTAAACTTGATAGTGTTCACTAAAGAGGGACATTGATAACTTGGATGTTTCTGAGGCAATGGAGGGTTAAGTAATTTGCCCAAGGCACAGGTCACAAGGTGCACTAATGGGAATCAAACCCCAGTCACATTAAGCCAATGCTCTAACCATTAGGCTACTCCTCCACTCTGCTTCTGGTGCATAAGATGCAACACTACTACTACTTATCATTTGTATAGCACTACAAGATGTACACAGCACTGACAAGGCAACGCCCTAGCATCCATTACTAATAGGGCTCCTTAGAATGATACGATCATTCCTCTTCAGGTCTTTCCAAGCCATCTGGCTGCTTTTTGAATAATCTGAAACTGTTCCCCCTCAGAATGTACTATTAAAGAGCCTGAAGAAGAAAATTCAATAATTAGTCTGCTGGTGAATAGAGCACAAACTACCAAAACAGAGGGTTGGGGTTTTTTAAGACGTTTATTTGTAATTTTGAAAAAAAAAAAAAACAGAACAGAATAGTAAGGCATATGTGTGTTAACATACATTTACAGAACATAGCAAACATCGCCCCTTATCTCCGGCCCGTCAGGAAATATATGCAGAACTGTTGCCAAAGGTTAGTGCGCATTAGTCACTAGTGGTGTGGTGTCGAGGCTCAAATTGACAAGGATTTCCATGTAGCTGCAGTTATGAGCAGGGCTGGCCCAAGGGTTTCTGCCACCATAGGCAGAAGCCCCAGCCATGCCACCCCCTCCCCCAAGCCATGCTGCTCCCTTCATGCTGAGCTGCGCTACCACCAATTCTGGTGGTGGGGTCAAGGTGGGAGAGGCTTGGCTCAGCTCAGTAGCAGGCTATGTACTTCGGCACACATGGCCTGCCGCTTCTGACCCCCTTCTGACATAACATCAGGGGTTCAAAGCAGTAGGCCATGTGTGCTGAAGCACATAGTCTGCCGCTGAGCCTAGCCAACCCCCCCCCCCCCCTGCTGCCAGAATTAACAGCATACCATATTCCATCAGTGATGGCCATCGAGGGCTGTATTATCCTTCCAGTTGGAAAGTATTAGTTTTAATGCTATGGCTGCATAAAGTTGAATAAGAAGCGTACTTCCTTTTTAAGGGAGGGAAAGGCAGACCAATATATCACGATACACAAGGTAAAGGTGGCTTGTAGGTGTAGAACCAATTGGACCTTCTTCCAAACTTGTTTCCAGAATAGTTGGACATTGAAACAGACAAACAGTAAGTGAGAAAGAATTCCTATCTCTAATCAACATGACTAACAGTAGGTCCTTTGATCTTTACACCATTTGGACAGTAACATTGGTTTGCTATAAGTATGGTGAGCAAGAAAATAAGCTGTTTGGATGATAGTGGATGATTTGGAAATGTGTGTCAACTGACCCCAGAATTTCTCCCATTACTTGAGCGAGGAAGTTCACTGAGGTCAGTGTCCCAAAGTCTTTCTACCCCTAAGTGTGAGGGATTATGTCAATCCCAAAGCAGAGCATAGAAGTATGAGACTGCTCTAATGCAGCCTTCTATTGACTGGGCAAGCTGCAAAAATTCCAAGTGCGAGGGAGCTTCCAGAAATCATATCTAGTCTTCTGAAGGCAGCGGCATATTGGAGCCATTGGAAGTACCAACTATTGGGAAGTCTGAACTCTGTACTAAGATCAGCAAAGGGTTTGAAAGAGGCAATAGTAAACTGTTGTCCAACTTGCCAAATTCCTTTAGCTTCCCATTGGCACCAGCAAATGACTTGTATTTGTTTCTTGAACATGGGGTTCAGCCAGATTTGGAGCTGAGTGAAAGGGGGGTTGTCGGCAGATAGTAGACAACCTAATACATGAAAGGAGCCTGCGATGACTGTTGCAACTCTAAAGTGACAGCAGTGGCACACATACATGCTGCCGCTGTCACAAAGAAGTTGTGCCACCATGTAATCATGTTAGCAGTGTGCAGGGGTGGGGGTGGCATTGGCAGTGACCTCAGCCTGGTTCAGAAATTATCTTAGTCCCTGCCCAGAGGACTGTGAGCGGAAGCAGTACACTGTGCATGCATGAGATGTTGTGTGTGTGTCCAGAGGAGTTATGTGTGTGTCCAGAGGACTGTGAGTGGAAGCAGCACACTGTGCATGCATGTGATGCCCAGGCTCTAAGGCTCAGCATAAACCTGCTGCATGATCAGTTAGCTAGAAACTCCACAGTCTGTGTGAGACACCATTCACGGGCAGAAGGTTGGTTTTCATTAAGTAGTTGCAACTTGTGGGAGTCACTAGCTGACTAGTGGTGCCTATACACATGTCCCCAAAGCTGTGAAATTCAAATGCCTTCCCAGTTACACTATCCTCATGGCCCATCCCCACAGCATGCCTCTACACTTACCTCCAAACATGACACTGCTGTACAGCTCCCATATTACATAGTAACTTATTATATAACGGCAGATAAAGACCAGTATGGTCCATCTAGTCTGCCCAGCAAGGCAACAAGAGTAGGCACACCTGCTGCTTCATGCAGGTCACCCCTCCCATGCCTTTGTTTAGGGTGTACCCACTACTCTGTGTAGTTCACCCGTATTTGTTCAGATATAAGAGATAGTTATGTTTATTTTGATTTTATCCTGTTGCTATAAAGGGATCCATTGTGTCTGTTCCATGCCATTTTGAATTCTGTCACTGTATTTGCTCCCACCACTTCCAAGCATCCACCACCTGCTGATTTGCCTGTGGGTTTGACTGGAGTGAGCTGGGAAGACACGGGCTCATGTGGGAGTACTCCATCACATATGTATGTTCAGCAACTCTCATCTCTGACTGAGCCTCCAGGCCTCGGGACACATCTATTTGCCTAGGTGAGAAGCCTGATTAATGCCAACTGCCATAATAGCTGTATTCGCTGCAACACTGTCAGTCCCTTTGGTTGAGCTGCAGCCTATTGGGAGCTAGACTCACATGGAGTGCTGGCCTGTATGGATGTCCAATGAAGTCACTGAGTTGGTGAAACAGTAAAAAGAATCTGTGCTCTTGTCCTAAGTTGCAGTCACAGAGTGAACTTGGGGGGTTCTCTGAGCTCCATGCAGAGTATGCACATACAGGCATGTCCATCTCAAGCATGCAATATACACTATCTCAGCACTGTCTACTGATCATTGATCACAGCATTTATCATGACATTATGTATTACTCCATAACAACAACAACCAGTCTTATCTTTACAGAGACGACATACTTTGGTTTGATTGATTGTGATTATGGGACAATGACCTCTGAATGGTCCATGCACAACTCCAGCTGGAGGAATCTGCCATAAGATGTCATGGTGGTTTCTGCATCTCCTGCCACCATGTGGGAAGGCAGTATCTGGAAGTGAATGTTGGGGTGGAGGTGGAGGAGAACAGTCCTATGCATATTTTGAATGCAGCCATGGCAGGTGGCATAGGCGGCCAGAGGCTCAGTTTAATGCACAGATGTTCTGAGGGCCTACTCTGTCTCTGCATCTTTCACATTAGAGGCCCTGCATGACAGCCTCACCCACTCTCCACGGGCACTGAGTGTGACAGTCATAAAGACATTGGTAGAGTACAAAGAAGCTGTAGATGGCAGGGTATGTGTAGCCAGTAACTGTACTAACATCTAACCCCATGTCCAACTTGCCGTGCTTCCACGTGCTTTTATGGGGGGGAGGGGAACTGCATCCGAAGTATGGGAGAGTACATGTGCTACACTGGCCATTTTTGCAGTATCCATGGCCAGGAACATTACATAATGCAGGAGTATAAGCATAGCACTATTTTCAATGCTCACTGCCACAAGCTGTGTAGGAGAATACAGTCCTCTGGTATTTGCCAGACGTAGGCCACTGTGGGCCAACATGCACTTGCAGCCTGTCTCTGGGCCACTTTCCAGTGCACTTTGCATTGCATTAGCTGTCCCCAAGTTCAAACTAAAAGGGTACACAAATGAAGAGCAGAGGATTATGGGTATTGTCCAAAACAGAGCAGTTTACAGAGGATGTATATGAGTCAGAGGTTAGATAAATGGTTGAGCCATCTTAATGTGGGTCTTGCATAAGCATGGCCCAAATGCACACATCTGTTAAGGCTGAGAGGCCACTCTCACTGAGCTCAAACCGGGGATCAGGTGATATGTGCCTTTCCTCACATTCAGAGTGGGACACTTATACATGTGGTGGCTGTTATGTCTATGAAACATGCAATGTGTCTGCACATTACAGAGCCTATGTGATGGGTTGCTTCATTCTCCATAGGGGCAAAAGTAGAATATAGGTGCTTAGATTGTGAGGTGCATCCTGGGAAATAAAGGGGCTAACTAGCCCACATTGCAGCTATAATGGTGACCCTGATCACTAAAGCATTGCCCAGTACCTGCATGTCTTGTATGACAAAGAAGCAAGTGTGCATGGCTCCCTGGAGAGGACGGGATGGACCTCATGGGTTATGAATGAGGTTTGAGTTTGGTTTATGTGCAAAAGTACTTATCTTGTAGTGTACAGCAGGTTACAAGGGAATGCATGCCCTGCCTCAGGGATTAATGCCACACTGCAGTCCATTGGACCTCTGTGTGTGAATGTTGTTTGCCTTAGGAGATACAATGAAGATAAGGACATCTTGCTCTTGCCTTTGGATGGGAAATTGAAATTGCTTTTTTGTGTCTGTTATGCAGATGCAGTACTGAGTGTCTAGTGCAGTCTGTATTGCATGTGTGCCACTGCAGGCAGGCCCTAGGTGTGGTTTACAACTATCTCAAAATGTGCCTGCAACAATGTTTCAAGTCCTGGGTTCAGGCCATTGCAGGCAGAGACCTGTAGTCTGATTTATTCTAGAGAGTGTTACAAAGAACAGTGTGAAGGTGTAGCTGAATGGCTAGAACACTAGTTCCACAATAAGCAGACCACAATTCATGTCCCACTTGTGGCCTTGGGCATGTCATTTCACTCTCTATTGCCTCAGAGGAAAGGGCTGGTAATCTACCTCCAGGTTGTCAGCATTGACTTGAGGGCAGATATTATTACTACACTGTTTTTATGTGTTATAATAGCACATTGGGTCTGCAAGCATGCACACTGTAATCATACCCATCTGACAACATGAATCCCATGGCTCTGCTGCAGCACATCACAAAGAGTTATACAACTTTGTCCTGTAGATGCATGACACATGAGTTGTATATGACCAGGAACCTTCATGATAACTATGAATAGATATATTTTGCTCCATCACATATATATGCAGTACATGCAGGCATGGCACACTCCTGGGATGGTCATCTGCACAGATCATCTTAGGTCCTTACTTGCTCCATATGGCCAGGTGTTTAATAAGATGCAAGTAACCTTGTTCCTCCAGACAGTATGAGTATAGACCTTATCTGTAGAACAGCACTTTGTGTTTGCATGCAGCTTATACATATGTGTGATTGTTCTGTCCTTGGATCATAGCCTATTTGCTTGGCCAGTTGTTATATGCATATGTGTCAGGGAGCTTGTATGGTGGTTAGAGCAACTGAGCTAACTGTGGAGGAGTAGCCTAATAGTTAGAGCATGGCTTAGCTACAAAGAGACCAGAGTTTGATTCCCAATAGCATACCTTGTGGCCTTGGGCAAGTTACTTAACCCTCCACTGCCTCAGAAAAATCCAAGTTATTAATGTACATTACCAAGTTTAAGTTACAATGTAAACTGCTTTGACTGAAATGATAAAGCAGTATTAAAAAAAAACCCTGTTAAATAAATATAGTATCATAGATCTTCCCGGTGGCACAGCAACTATTTTTCCCACACACTAGAACAGAGGTTAGCTGTATTTGTGAGGTCACATCAGGTACCTCGAGACCATACATCACTCTCATTTACCCCCATTCATCTTTCAGCCCATCCATAAGCATATATCCATCATGTTCACTCATGCATTTGCCTGCCAGCTGCTATACCATGGCCCACATGGTAACATTTTACTCACTAGGACATATCAGTCACACCTCTCCTATGGGTATGTGCACATCATCACTTCTGCCAGTCATTTTTTGATGCCCACATCGTGGCTCTGCTGGCAACCTCCAGGGCACACTTCTACCCAATCCAATGCCACCCACTGACATCACCACAGGTTACATGAGCACCTCTCACTGATACAGACAAACTGCCTCCCATATTATCCTCACACTCACTGTCTAACACACAACGGACATATGGATGTGACATATCCATCAGCTATTACCTTTCCTCCCATCCAACAGCTAAAATGTGACTGGCAGATAGACTTTCTTATCCTGCGTTAATTTAGTTAACAAGTTATTTAACAAGCTAATGCAGCGGTCATTATTGGACATTACGGTGCACGCTTGGCACCCTTACTGCCTGATGTCTTGTTACCGCTTGATAACCGGCCACTAGCTGGAACACTTACTGCCGGAACGCCTATTCCTTGCCCTGGCCTTTAATGCACATTGGGGCCCTTAACTATGCCATTTTGCACTCACAAATGGTGCATCCTTAATAAGAACATAAGAACATAAGTTATTCCATACTGGGTCAGACCAAGGTCCATCAAGCCCAGTATCCTGTTTCCAACAGTGGCCAATCTAGGTCATCCGTACCTAGCAGTTTCCCCAAAAGACACAGGTTCCACAATGCTTGTACTGGGTCAAGCAGTGATATCCTGGGTCCCTTCTTAATAATGGTTTATGGACCTTTCCTCCAGGAACTTGTCCAAACCTTTTTTAAACCCAGCTACACTAACAGCCTTTACTACATCCTCCGGTAACAAATTCCAAAGTTTGATTACACGTTGAGTGAAAAAAATATTTTCTTTTATTAGTCTTACATAGTTTACCCTGTAGCTTCATTGCATGTCCCCTAGTCTTTCTATATTCTGATAATGTAAACAATTGATCTACGTTTACCCGTTCCACTCCATTCATTAATTTATAGACTTCTATCATATCTCCCCTCAGCCGTCTCTTTTCCCGGTTAAAGAGCCCTAACCTTTTTAGCCTTTCTTCATAGGAGTATCCTTCCATCCCCTTTACCATTTTGGTGGCTCTTCTCTGAACCTTTTCTAATATCGCTATATCCTTTTTAAGATACGGCAACCAGAATTGCACACAATAGTCAAGGTGCGGTCTCACCATGGAACGATATAGAGGCATTATAATATCTTTTGTTTTATTTTCCATTCCTTTCCATATAGGAATGATCCTTAGCAAACATATCCTTAGTTTTAATATACTCAAACAATGAATATTTTGTAAAGGAACTTTACAAAAATGCCTTTTTTACCACATGAGCAACTTGCTTTTTCCATAGTAAGAGTGAAATCTAAAAAGATCCCAATGACATTCGTAATTCAAGCATAAAATAATTTAAATTCATAGGAACAGAAGTTAAAGCAGATAAAGAGCATGTGGCCGTGTGCTCACCCATACCAGCTACTAAACTCTGCAATCCCTTCCTCTTCCTCAAAGATCCTCTGTGCCTGTCCCATGATTTCTTGAATTAAGATACAGTCCTCATTTCCACATCTCTTCTGGGAGTTTCCTCCATTAGACCCATTAAGAGTGGAGGAGTGGCCTAGTGGTTGGGGCAAGGTACTTCAGGCCAGAAGGTCAGGGGTTCAAATCCCACTAGAGGACAGCAACCTTGGGCTGGAAGGACTGGGGTTTCTAGTCCCACAGGTGCTCCTTGTGGTCTTGGGCAAGCCACTTAACCCTCCATAGCCCATGTTCCCTGTAATATAGTTATCTCCAAGTTATAATGCCCTGTTCAATGTAATTTCACTTTGTTCAATGTAAACTGCACTGATGCAGAATAGCACGGTATATAAGAGAATATAAATAAATTTATCCACCAGCCTATCCATAAAGATATATTTCCTCAGATTACTTCTCATTGTATCACCTTTCACCTTCATCCTATGCCCCCTCATTGCTAAGCTTCCTTTCAGTCAAAGAGGATCTCCTGTTGTACGTTCTAAGCCATGGAGATATTAAATGCTTTTCTCATCTCCCCTCTCCCGCCTTTCTTCCAAAGTACACATATTCAGATATCAAGCTTGTTTCCATATGATTTATGAAAAAGACCACTGACCATTTTAGCAGTCACCCTCTGGACTGACTCCATCCTATTCATATCTTTCTAAAGATGTGGTCTCCAGAATTGTACACAGTACTCCAAATGAGATCTCATGAGAGACTGATACAGAGGAATTATCATCTCCTGTTTCCTGCTGACCATTTCTCTCTTTTGGCATTTGTTGTTACCTTTTTTACCTGTTTGGGCACCTTAAGGTCATCAGATATGATCACCCCAAGGTCTCACCATTCATACACAACAATACTTCATCCCTACTATAGCATTCTTGGGTTTTTCAGTCCAAATGTAAATTTTAGCATTAAATCTTAAATCTATTGCATGCTCATAAGTTAGGTGATTTTAGCAAGTGGTTCATTTTGTCTTTCATGGTTCAAGTCTACTGATTTTGAATTACATTTGTTTTAATAATTGTTTAGACCCCCACATGATTTAGATTTTTATTACATTTTAAAAGCATTGGAACTTCTGTTTGCACCTAATAAATTTTGCTTAGCTTTTAAATGTCATTTCACTAGCATTAATTTTAATAATATAAAACCAAAGTTTCAACACTGCAATTCATTGATTTTGAAGCAATGTAAATGCTTAAATAATAGTAGTTTCAAGGGTTATTTAATGGCATGTTTCTTAAGTCACACAAGGGAACATTATTAACTTTCAAAAGAATCAGGTCATTGCAATTTCATTTAGTGGACACAATGAAAACCTAAACTCAGTATGTCTTGAAATTTCAAATAAATGAACACTAAGGGGTATGTTTACTAAAGGGTGATAAGGGATTCAGAGTGCTGTTAACACACATTATCGGCACACTTGCACCCTTAACGTGTCTAAAACTCTGCTTTAATGTGTGTTAAAGGCTCCCGCAGTGTAAAGTGCTTTGTGGGCAGAGAGTGGGCATTAACGGGGTGGAGAGAGGGCTTTAATAATGCGTATACCCTTAATGTGCCTTGCGCAAGCGTGTCTTAAAGCACCTTAATGCTGGGAACCCAAACAAGGAAAGGGTGTATTTTGAGGAGAGAGAGCCTATTTTAACATCCACGATGTGCAAGGGTGCCGATATATGCTACTGTGCCTTTAAAGTCAAAGTGAAATCAAGCCTATAACCCTTAGGGTGATTTCAGTGTCTTATCAGCAGAACAGCAGGAGGTTTATAGTGCTAAGGGGGGTTTGCCTTTCAGTTCAGAGCACTGTGATTAGTGAGTACTTATCTTTTTATCTCTCCTGGGGTTTTTTTTTCCAACATGTGCTTTTCTCCTGCATGTTTCAGGTTCCCTCCTGCTGTGCTGTGTATGGGGGGAGCTGTGATTTGTTTGCTGAAGGGTTTTGCAAAGCTTGTGTTAGGCAGGGAAAGTTTGCCCAAGGGTTTTTTTTAATGTTGGGACCTGGATTCTTCTTCATAGTTAGCAGTACATGATTTCTTTCAGCCTGCAGCTACCACGGTTTTGGCAGGAACAGCAGACATTTCCTCTCCAGAGGCCATTTCACCTCAGCAAGCAAACATAAAAAGCAGAAACATTTAGTTTCAGCACCAGAGACAGCTCAAACTACTGTTTCTGGGCAGGCTGAAGAGAGTTTTTCTCCAGAATTTATTCTAGCTTTGCACAAAGTCTTTTTTAGTAAAGATAATACTTGGAGCACAATTTTCTAAGGCTTCAGGAGAGAGAATTTGCGTAACACCTTGCAGGAGACCTCTTGCTGTGGAGGTTCCTCCAGCTAAGATAAAAAAGGATTGAGGCTGATTCTTGGTTAGACCAGGATTCACCTCAGTCTCTACTCTCAGAGGAATCTCCGGAAGGGGCAGCAGACCTCTGGGGGGAGACGACTGCTACAGAATTAGAGGAAAGGGAGATCCTTCAAGGAGAGGATCCCAATGTGGTTAGAGTTTTTCATAAGAAGGAGTTGACTAGGCTGATTGCACACTCGCTGGCTGTGCTTAACATTATACCGGCCCCTGCAATAGCAGAAGAGCCTTTGGAGGACCCACTTCTGCATGGATTTAAGTCTGGTGCACAATGTCATAAAGAAAATGATAGAAGCAGAATGAGAGGTGCCTAGGGCCAGCTTTAGATGGGGTCGGACTATGAGCCATCTCTACCCTATTCTTCAGGAGGAAAGAGATCTGCTTAAGATGCCTAAGATGGATGCTTTTGTCTTGGTGGTGACCAAAAAGACCACTATTCTGGTACATGGTGGGGCAGCACTGAAAGACCTACAGGACCGCAAATTGGAGACATTTTTGAAGCAAGCATTTGATACTAGTGCTCTGACTCTTCAGGCCTCGATCTGTGGGGCTTATGTGACTAGAGCTTCCATTTGCTGGACCCAAGGTTTGACATCAAAGAGAGCTGGAATGACAAGCTGTGGCACCAGAAGTGGCTAAGCTGGAGTCAGCCTCAGCTTACCCGGCAGATGCTTTTTATGACATGGTATGAGTTTTGTCCAAGACCATGGCTTTGATTATTGTGGCCAGGAACTTTCTGCAGTTACGAAACTGGTCAGGTGATGTGTCTTCAAAGACTAGGCTCAGCAAGCTTCCATTTAAGGGCCAACTGCTGTTCAGAGAAGCTCTGGACAAATTGGTTAAGATTTGGGTGAGTCTAAGGATGCTTGGTTGCTGGAAGACCATCCTAAAGGGCCAAAGCAGGTGACTGTCTCAAGGGGTCAGCTTAGGGATTTTAGAAACTTTCAATATACTCATTTTGCCTCTTTTCAGTGAGATTGCTATACTTTGAGAGGCCAGCTCTTTCAAGGCTACAGAGATTCCAACAGAGGGTACTTCTCCACCCCTGTGGTTCCTTCCAAAAATTCTCAATGAAATGAGGAAACCTAGGCGGGGGTAGTTCCAATAGAGGGTCATCTTCAACAGTTTTACTCCTTAAGTAGTTTTACCTGGGTGTCTATTACCACCAACCAATGGGTGATGTAAGTTATCATAGAGGAGTACGCTTTGGAATTGTCTCATCCTCTCTCAGAGGCTTTCGTGCAGTCTCCTTGCAAAACTCGCTTGAAACAGCGGGCAGTCCAGGATATGTTACAGCAGTTGCTGGACCTCCAGACTGTAGTACCTGTTCTGAACAACCAATGTGGATCTGGTCAATACTCCATTTACTTTGTGGTCCCCAAGAAAGAATGTATCTTCTGTACCATCTTAGACCTCAAGCATGTAAACCGGGTGCTTCGGGTGCCGCATTTCTGCTTGGAAATGTTGTGTTTGGTGATAGAGGCGGTCAGGAAAGGAAAGTTCTCAGTGCTTGATCTCACAGAAGTGTACCTTCACATCCCAATTTGACCAGACCATCAGCAGTATCTGCACTTCGCAGTGCCAATAGGACATTATCAGTTCTTTGCTGAATGATCTTGAGTAGAGTCTTGCTGGCATATGGGATCAGAGTGATTGTGGGTAATTTCTATAGTCAGTTGGATCACCTTTCTTCAATATTGGTATGAACATAGACTTTTAAAATCAGTTGGCCATGATATTGTGTTACACATTTCCTGTCAGTGCCTTGTAAGTATGATAACAGCTACATCTGATTTCTGTAATACTTCAATGGGAATGACATCAATGTCTGGTGCTTTGTTCTTTGATAATGCTTTTGATGTTGCTTCAACTTCTTCCTTCATCACCAATGGTTCCTGATCATAAGGTAAAGGTTGAAATGGCTGTTGGTCCACTTGATATTTATGGGGTAATGACTCTGTATATTCTTTCTACCTTATCTTGATCTTCTCACCATCATTCAACATGGATCCTTGAGCATCTCTTAGCACTCCAGTTTGAAGAAGGAATTTTCTCTTTAACTCTCCTAACTTTAGGAAAGCTGATCTTCTTCCTCTAATAGTTTCTGATTATATTTCCTTACATGCATAATTGTATTACTTCTCCTTGGCTTGTATTACTGCACGTTCGAAATCTCTGTTAAGTTCTGTGATTACCTCCTCTGGCTTTAGCTTCTCTACATGTCTGGACAATTTTCAGAGTTTTTTGGTCATCCATTTGGCTATTTGTGCTTTTTAACCTTTTATAGAGACTTCTCACTTGCTTTGAGTATGATTTTCTTGATGTCATCCCATAACTGTTCTGGTGCTCTGCCATTTGTATCCAAAGCAGTGAATCAATTTTGTTGGCAGTCTTTAAACTCTGATGGTATATTCTCAAGTAGTCAAAACAGATAGCAATGAACACCTGAGGATACACAAAAGAACAAAAGAGACAGGTGCACCAAACAGCTCCAACACATTTTGGCAATGCCTTCCTCAGAGGACACACACCTCAAAGATAAAAACAAGAAAACAACACTACATAAAAACATACAAAGAAACAGGTCAAATAATGTATCCTAAAGATGACCATATAAAGATATCCATGAACAATAATAATGATGCAATAGAGTTAAAAATTAATAATAATAATGCAATAGAATTAAAAAGCAGAACAAATTTAAAAACATAAAAACAATATTGAAAGCTGGACAATATAAATAAAGATGTGCAACAATTTTAAAAAGTGACAGTTAAAACCAAATACAAATGTGGTACGTACAACATGTGCCAAGAAGGAACAATTAAAAAGTTATAATCCAATCAGATCCACAGATTGAAATTAAATAACGTTAATTGAAAGCAGTTGTGGTAGGCGAAGGCCTATGATCCATGGTGTCTGAAGTAAGCAGAGAGGCCTAAACAGCTTGACCTGTAAATGAAGCCTGTGGAGAGGCCCAAAGGAATTACACATTCCCCTGAATGCTGCTACCATAGAATCGAAACTTAACTGAGCACAATTAAGTATAGCTAAGCAGAATCGAAACTTAGAGAATATAGAAAAAACAACTTTAATTGGTATTGATAAGAGAGTGAAGCTTCTATGGAATTAATTAACTCTGCTGAAAGAAAAGTTAGAGTGCCCTGCTTTCCCACATGTTCTAGTCAGCTAAGTGACCTTGGAGGAGAAAAGTATCAAAGCTGGAAGAACTGACCATTGTAATTGGGACTGTAAGGGAGGTAAGCAGGTGCTGAGCCCAGTCAAAGGTTTTCATTGGATGACTACGTAACGGTACCGGGACCAATAGATGGGGTGAAAGGGGTTACCGGGACCAATGAGAAGTTTGCCTATACCTAGAATGGACAAGAAAAGTATAAAAGTTGTTGTTTTGCTAGAAACCATTGCTCAGCCATTTTGAATGTGATTCTGCTTGAGTCTTGTGCACAAATAAATGATTTGGACCTTCTGAACAGACTCCTGGTATTATTGGTTTGTCTGCGCTCTGCTGCTACATATTCTTGGTGCGTTGGCTGGGAAGGTGTGGTAATAGAGGGTATACGGGGCAATATACCACGACTTTCCGCCTCTACAGGTTTGGTCCTGCCAGGATCGTGCCCTCCCGACGTGGGCTCGGCTCCCAGGCGCCACCGGTCCAGTTGTATCGGAGGGAGTTGGGCCGGACTTCGGCGGGTGCCGGACCCGGACGGAGCCAACACCTCGAACCCATGGGGGAGTCCGAGGTCCAACTCATGCGCTTGCTTGGGAACGGGGACCGGATCCGGTGAGTATAGTTTTGATTTGACTAGACAGATGAGTCAGAGCAGAACTGTTGTTTGAACTTTGAAACTTTGGAATTTGATATTTGGTAAGAGAGCTTGATCACCTCTCAAGACGGTCCGACTAACCCCGCATGAGTATGCGCGGGGTGAAACTATCCTCTTTTTGATTTTGATTTTGGAATTTGATATAGCCTAGTCAGCAGAGACAGGATTGGGCTGTTTTTGGGATACATTGCTAGCATGATTGTGTGAATGAAGTGTGAATGAGAGGTCTGGCAGCACGGACCAAGTGAAGGCGGACTCCTGAGTAACGCATTTCCTGGCCGGGCGACCGCATCCAGGTCGTAAAAAGGAGGAAGCGACCGTCGTCTTGTCTTGTTATTTGTTTCCCTTAAATGTTTCTAGGGCCATGAGGACCCCTTACCCACGGTCCACCTTCCTTTTCCCTCCTGTTTGTTGTTGCGCACACACATCGATATGGGAGGGGCGGGGTCTACTAGGCACACTCCGTTAGAATGTATGATCAAGTATTTCAATAAAGGATATTCAGGGGATTATGGAGTAAAAATGACTGCCTCACGATTACAGCTTTTGTGTACTAGGGAGTGGCCCGTCATAGACCCCATGTGGCCCCGAGATGGAACATTTAACCTAGGAATTATTCAGTCAGTTCATCGGAAGGTGCGAGTAGCGCACCCCGATCAGTATCCCTATAGACTCTTGGTTAAGTATTTGTGAGAATACGCCCCCTTGGGCAAAGCGCTGTTATGAAGAACAGTGCAGAATAATGTTAGCATTAACAGACCAGACCCAGAAGACAGGGACAGTCGAGAAACCTAGTCAGAAACCTGTTCTTGTAGATCCTGAGTCCCCGGGAGCTGTAACTAGACAGCCCCGAGCCCAGCACCCAGTGAGAGTACCACCGCATCCCGCGGCAGGCCCCCGGGACCGGGAGAGATCACCCCCTCACCAGCCGGAAGACCAGTTAGATGAGTTGTCTCGAGAAGAGGCTGATCAGTCTGAGACAGAGACTGAGGATAAGCAGGAGTCAGAGCAGGAAGATGAAGATGTATCCTCCCTGACCGAGACAGAAAGTGATAAATCAGTTGTCAGTGCTAGTTCATCTGTTGCAAGCGAGGCTCCCCAGACTAAGTGAGTCTCAAAGTTGAAAGCCCCCACCAAGATAACGAAAGTCACTACTAAGAAGCAGAAAGCCCTCCCGAAAGTATTAGCCCCCCTGCGGCAAGTCCCGGGACTGCCCGTGCGAGATGAGCATGACCAGATAGTAGCGGGACCTCTGAGTCTAGTATATGTGCCTTTCTCCACTGCTGATTTGTTGAACTGGAAATTGCATTATGCTTCTTACACTGATAAGCCCCAACAATTAACGGAGTTGATGCATACCATTATGGAGACTCACCAACCCACTTGGGCAGATTGTCGTCAGCTCCTGTCCACTTTATTTACCACTGAGGAGCGGACACGAATTAAGCGAGCAGCCATCGATTGGCTAGCAGATAATCCCCTGGCAGAGGGAGGGGGAGGAGCAGGAATAGACAATCGCGAAGCAGCTCATAAGGAATTCCCTAATGAAGACCCCCAGTGGGATCCGAATACTGATAGAGGATCCAGGGCCCTATCACGGTTCCACCAAGGTCTCATGCAAAGTCTGAAAAAGGGGGGTCAGAAAGCCATGAATCTCTCTAAAGTGACCGAAGTTAATCAGGGCATAGATGAAAGCCCAGCAGTATTCTATGAGAGATTGACTGAAGCATACAGGATGTATACTCCCTATGACCCAGATGCCCCAGGAAGCCTATGCATGGTGAATTCTGCTTTTGTAAACCAGTCCCAACCAGATATTAGACATAAGTTACAGAAATTAGAAGGGTTTGCGGGCATGAATGCAACACAGTTACTGGAAGTCGCTCATAAGGTGTATGTGAATCGTGATAATGAAAGACAGAAAGAAAGTGATCGAAGGATGAAGAAGAAAGCAGATTTTTTGGCTGCGGCCATAGTGGAACAGAAAAGGGGAGGTGTCCCTAGTCGAAGAAGCAGAGGAAGAGGGCGGGGCCGAGGAGATGACCGGCCCCCATTAGGCGCGAACCAATGCGCTTATTGCATGGAAGAAGGACATTGGAGAAGTGCATGCCCGCGACTCGAAGAGGCCTCTCAGGATGAAGGGGAACACGCGCCTTGGAGGGAAAGAGAGAGAGGCCGACCTCAGAATCGCAGAGGAACCAATCGAGAACAATTTCAACGAGAACTAGCGGAGGCCATTCAGGGAGTGGCAGCCGCAACAGCCTATGATTTAGATGAAGCACATTAGGACAGACCAGGCTCCGAATTCGCTTTAGGTCTCCAGGAGCCTATGGTCAGTATACAAATAGGAGACCAATTTATGGACTTTATGGTTGATACTGGAGCAGAGCATTCTGTAGTAGATAAACAAATAGCCCCTTTTTCTACAAGAGCAGTCACCATTGTGGGAGCGACTGGCGCCAAAGCCACAAAGCCTTTTCTTCAAAACCGCATAGGTAATTTAGGAGGGCAGCAAATAACGCACCAATTCCTTTATATGCCTGAGTGCCCAGTGCCATTACTGGGACGAGATATGCTAGCCAAGCTGCAGGCCCAAATATCCTTTATTGAGAAAGGAGAAATGCAAATGACAGTAAATTCCCAGTCCAAACCTGCTGGACTAATGGTGCTTACTGTTCCTCGAGAAGAAGAATGGAGATATTATAGTACTGAGCCAAGTACTGAGCCAATCATTGATACCTATTTTGAACCTACTTTGAAAAGCATTGATGCCCCTCCTGGAGTATGGGCAGAGGGCAATCCACCAGGCCTGGCCAAACACATAGCTCCAATAATTGTGACTCTTAAGCCTAGTGCACAGCCAGTACATGTCAAACAATACCCACTTCCAAGAGCAGCAATTGAAGGCATACATCGCCACTTTTTAAGGCTACTGGAGTATGGCCTACTCAAGGTTTGTCAGTCACCATGGAACACACCTCTCCTGCCAGTAAAGAAGCCTGGGACAGGTGACTACCGCCCAGTGCAAGATCTAAGGAGAGTGAATGAAGCAGTTGAAACCATACATCCAGTTGTGCCAAATCCTTACACACTCCTAGGATTGATTCCTGCTGAAGCCACTCACTTTACTGTTTTGGACTTGAAAGATGCATTCTTCTGCATAAGATTAGCCCCAATTAGCCAATTGCTGTTTGCCTTTGAATGGCAGGACCCTTTCTCGGGGAGGCGGGGCCAACTCACTTGGACACGATTACCTCAAGGATTCAAGAATTCACCTACCATTTTCAGTGCTGCACTAAACCAAGATCTTTCGAGCTATCCAGTGGCCCCTGAAAGAAGAGTACTCCTCCAATATGTAGATGACCTACTGGTAGCCGCCACATCAGAAAGTGAATGTATACAAGCCACTACTGACCTCTTGCAACTATTGGATGAAGCTGGATACAAAGTTTCCAGAGCAAAAGCACAGCTATGCCAAAAAGAAGTAAAATACTTGGGCTTTCGTCTAACCAAAGGAAGCCGACAATTGGGACGCGAGAGAAAAGAAGCCGTGTGCAGTATCCCAACCCCAACTACCAGAAAGCAAGTCAGAGCCTTTCTGGGAGCAGCAGGATACTGCCGGATATGGATACCTAACTTTGCTCAGATTGCTAAACCACTATATGAAGCCACCAAGGGAGAAGAAAAGTCACCACTAGAGTGGGGACTTGAGCAAGACACAGCTTTCAAGATCCTGAAGGAAGAATTGATGTCATCACCAGCACTCGGGTTGCCTGATGTCCACAAGCCTTTCCATATATTTGTACACGAGATGCACGGAAATGCTCTAGGCATGTTGACTCAGAAATTGGGACATTGGGAGCGACCCGTAGCGTACCTATCGAAACAGTTGGACACTGTGGCCAAAGGATGGCCACCATGTTTGAGAGCAGTTGCAGCTACAGCATTATTAGTGAGTGAAGCAGACAAGCTCACATTGGGACAGAATCTACGCGTCACAGTACCACATGCGGTACTTGCCCTTATGGAACAGAAAGCAAATCATTGGCTCACCAATTCTCGAATGCTGAAATACCAAAGCATGCTATGTGAAAATCCACAAATACAACTGGAAGTGAGCCATGCCTTGAACCCAGCTACCCTGATACCAATCAGTGAAGACCCTCCAGAGCATGACTGTATAGAAGTCATGGACACTGTATTCTCAAGTCGACCTGATCTGACAGATGTGCCCCTAGAGAACCCTGATCAAACTTATTTTGTGGATGGAAGCAGTCTCATTATCAATGGACGACGTTGTGCTGGGTATGCAGTAGTCACCCGGGAGGAAGTCATTGAATCGTCAGCTCTTGCATCAGGCACATCAGCCCAGAAAGCAGAATTGATAGCACTCACCAGAGCACTAGTGTTGGGTGCAGGACTTCTGTTGAATGTATACACAGATTCAAAATATGCCTTCACCACTTTGCATGCACATGGAGCTCTCTACAAAGAACGAGGGCTCATTACGTCGGGAGGCAAATCAATCAAATATGGCCCAGAAATATTGATGTTACTAGATGCAGTATGGGCCCCTACACGTGTGGCCGTCATACACTGCAGAGGACACCAAGCAGGGAAAGGAGAAGTTGCCCAAGGAAACAGATTCGCTGATGCTTCGGCACGTAAAGCAGCCATGACAGGCCAAATTTCCCCACAGGCCACACCAATACAAGCAGCATTATTTCCAGTACCTCTTAATCTATGGACACCACGATATACCACCAAAGAATGAGATTACTACTGTAATAAAGAAGAGGGAGTACTGAAAGATTGATGGATTGAGCTGCCACCTCCCGAGGGCAGTCAACCCCCAGGATGAATAGTGATCCCTGAATCATTGGGACCAGCCTTTGTCAAGGCCTTTCATCAAGCCACACATTATGGGAAGAGTGCTATGGAGAAAGCACTTAAACCACATTTTTGTATCGCTTTATTGGGAGCCCTGTCAGCCTCAGTAGCCCGCCAGTGTCTAATTTGTGCCAAGAATAATGCCAAACAGGGTCCCACGCCATCACCACGAGTTCAGTCGGGAGGTGTAACCCCCATGCACCACCTGCAAGTAGACTTTACCGAAATGCCAAAAGCTGGCGGATACCGATACTTGTTAGTTTTAGATTGTACCTTCTCTGGGTGGGTAGAGGCCTTCCCCACCAGGACTGAAAAAGCCCGAGAAGTTACCAAAGTTTTGCTAAGAGAAATTATCCCCAGATTTGGAATTCCAGCAGTAATAGGGTCAGACAATGGGCCCTCATTTGTATCTCAAATTACCCAACAGTTAGCAAGTGCCCTACAGATACAATGGAAGTTACACACCGCATACATACCCCAAAGTTCAGGGAAAGTTGAGCGAATGAATAGAACTTTGAAATCTCAGATGTCCAAGCTATGTCAGGAGACCCACCTAAAGTGGCCCCAGGTTCTCCCAATAGCATTACTTAGAATACGCTCAGCTCCTGTGAAATCATCAGGATTTTCCCCTTTTGAAGTTATGTATGGCAAACCTCCACCAATAGTGCAGGGTGTTAAAGGTAGTTTGCCACAGATTGGTTCAGAAATAACCAGACAAGAACTCCTAGCTCTTAGTTCTGTTCTGCAGACTCTCCACGCATGGATACAGGACCAGTTGCCTATCAATTTGACGGAACCACTGCACCCCTACAAGCCTGGTACCTCGGTGTGGATCAAAGATTGGAAGAAGACACCGCTGGAACCGCATTGGAAGGGGCCATACACCGTCATTCTGTCTACCCCAACTGCAGTAAAGGTAGCAGAAATTGATTCCTGGATCCATCATAGCAGAATCAAGCCAGCAGCAGTTCCAGATCAGGACCAGTGGACAGCAGAGCCACATCCTGACGTCCCTTTGCGTCTTACCCTACGGAGGCAGCCAGCAACCTAGAACGTATCGGGGACACTCATGAACTACAGTGTCCTGCAATAGCCAAGTCTTTCGAAGAGGATTGCTGTTTCTTATACAGCAAAGACATTTGTTTCCTTCATCGAATCCATACACTTTCTTCAGGCCAACTACAATTGGTAAGTTGGCATCACAGCGGGACATTTGAGGATCTTCAATCAACATTGACACCCGTTGAATTGCTTCAATAGCAAACGGGTCAGCATTGTGTCAAGAAGAAGAGGACGTCGAGGTCAAGATATTCCAGCGAGGATTCAGAAGAACTACAATCAACATGCATCCCTGTTTCTATTTTGTCCTGGTTGCCTGCATGGGGAGCTTTGAACTTACTTGTGCCTTACCCACATGTACTGCTTGCATTACTTCCACTCGAACTGGAATGAAAGTGACTCAGACTTTGCTTTATCATTCTTACTATACCTGTACTGGTACAGTAAGCTGGTGTATTTATAACACCACTGAACTGAATGTTTGTACTAAGGGTAATACTAAAGTTTGTTTTAACCCACATCAGAACCCATCTTATTATACCCTAGAAATAAGATGGAATGATGCAGATGGAGCTTTACTTAATGCCACACCCCCACTTATTGATCCTACAAAGTATGCTGTTTTGCATTTTGATGCTTGTGATGCCATTAATAGAGATAGTCGTTCTAAATGTGCCAATTGGGAGAAAGCTTATGCTAATGATCATAAATATATGTGTCCCGAAGGAACCACAGGATGGGGGGCCTGCACAGGTAAACAAGTTTTAGCAAATGTATATAGTACAGCACCAGTTCAAGACTATTATTGCCCAAAGTGGGAATGCGTGTTCTATGCCACATGGAAAACTGGTATGATAGAAAATACCAGAGACAATCGAATGGCTGCTTTAACCAAGCCACATGTGAAGAATTCAAAAGATTGTAAGAAAGGTGCCTGTAATCCACTAGAGTTATTCATAGCCAATCCCAGTGCATGGAAACAAGGACATAAGTTTGGCCTACGCATTGCAGGTTCCGGATCAGATCCAGGGACTATTGTATATATTAGACTGAATACCCAAACCCATCGATCATCAAGGTATCATATACATAACACTTTCTATGAAACCATGCATATAAACAAGTTTGATGTCCCTCACCCTTCTCAGAATTTGTTCTTAGAGTTGGCTGGAGCTGTGGTCTCCAGTCTCCGCATCTCAGATTGTTATTTTTGTGGTGGAACCAAAATGGGTGATCAGTGGCCTTGGGAGGCCCAAGAACTGAATTACTCAGTAACCTACAATCAGACAGAGCTGCACAAGACTACCAGTGAATGGGTATTAGCACACCCAATAGTTGGACGTCTGTGTTACGCTCGAACTGGACCCCAGTTTACCTCAAAGGTAGGACAGCTCGTCTGTCTTAGCCAGAAGTTCTATAATGACACCACGAAACAGACATCCTGGTGGTCAGGAATTAATGAATCTTAACCCACCAATCCATTAGCGAGATTTCCTGAGCTTGCCCCTGTATGGACTGACCTTGCCCAACCTCATGTCTGGCAAGCCCCACCTGGCCTATATTGGATTTGTGGAACCCGAGCATATGCTCAACTCCCTATCCACTGGGGAGGGGCGTGTGTCTTAGGAACTATCCGAACCTCTTTCTTTTTATTGCCCACAGAACATGGAGAACAATTAGGCTACCCGGTCTATTCGAAGAGACAGAAGAGAGCAGCTTTACAGATAGGCAAGTGGGAGAAATGGGATGGTGAGGATTGGCCACCCGAGCGAATCATTGCCTATTATGGACCTGCCACTTGGGAGCAAGATGGCATGTGGGGATATCGTACCCCAATTTACATGTTGAATAGAATTATACGTTTGCAGGCAGTAGTTGAGCTCATCACTAATGAAACTAGCCAAGCACTCACACTTTTAGCTAGGCAAAGCACACAAATGCGCACAGCAATATATCAAAATCGCTTGGCACTAGATTACTTATTGGCTGCTGAAGGAGGAGTCTGTGGTAAGCTGAACCTCACGAATTGTTGTTTGAAGATAGATGATAAGGGTCAGGTTGTTGAAGAAATTGCTGAAAACATGCGAAAGCAAGCTTATGTGCCAGTACAGACCTGGCATAGTCTTAAGATACCCAATTGGTTTGCATCTATCTTCTCTGGATTAGGAGGATTCACTACTTCTGCTATGATAATACTAATATTTGTAGCCTTGTTCTTCTTGTTTCCATGTATAATCCCATGTTGTATGCGTTCTATTAACAGTGTTATTGAGAATACAGTGGAGCGGAAAACCGCAACTAAGATCTTGGCCTTATGGCACCCTAATCCTGCTACATATGGTCGAAACCCGACCCCAGTGTAATTGAGTGATTTAAATCTCACACCTTATTAGTAATAGGGTGAGATTAATCAAAGGGGGGAATGTGGTAGGTGAAGGCCTATGATCCATGGTGTCTGAAGTAAGCAGAGAGGCCTAAACAGCTTGACCTGTAAATGAAGCCTGTGGAGAGGCCCAAAGGAATTACACATTCCCCTGAATGCTGCTACCATAGAATCGAAACTTAACTGAGCACAATTAAGTATAGCTAAGCAGAATCGAAACTTAGAGAATATAGAAAAAACAACTTTAATTGGTATTGATAAGAGAGTGAAGCTTCTATGGAATTAATTAACTCTGCTGAAAGAAAAGTTACAGTGCCCTGCTTTCCCACATGTTCTAGTCAGCTAAGTGACCTTGGAGGAGAAAAGTATCAAAGCTGGAAGACTGACCATTGTAATTGGGACTGTAAGGGGGGTAAGCAGGTGCTGAGCCCAGTCAAAGGTCTTCATTGGATGACTACGTAACGGTACCGGGACCAATAGATGGGGTGAAAGGGGTTACCGGGACCAATGAGAAGTTTGCCTATACCTAGAATGGACAAGAAAAGTATAAAAGTTGTTGTTTTGCTAGAAACCATTGCTCAGCCATTTTGAATGTGATTCTGCTTGAGTCTTGTGCACAAATAAATGATTTGGACCTTCTGAACAGACTCCTGGTATTATTGGTTTGTCTGCGCTCTGCTGCTACACAGTGATTATCTGGAATATGCACATGTTATAAAGAAGAGGGCAAAACACATGTACAATGGGATGAGGAGGACATGACCCTTGGTAGAAAGAAGGGGGGAAGTACGTATACTGAAACCCAAAGACTCTTACAGGTAAAACCAATAAATAAAAAAAATCACCATGATACTGTAAGCAATACATGATGTGTTGGAACACTTGAGTCCTACAATTGAAAGCAGAACATTAACAGGGGTAAAAATCCTGATTCATCAATTTTTTGAAGGGAAAGGACCCGCTAAGGGAGCAACCCCACTGTGCTCTCATGCAACAGTATGTTATGCAATACCAGAAGAAAGAGATCATGAAGTGAAAACCACTGAAACAGCAGTACTTTTATTACTTGTGCACATTGAAAGCTTTACTTAAAATAACAATAGCTGAGAGATATCATCTGTGCAGTCTGTTAGAAACCAAACAAAACAGGCACAGGGTATGAGCCAGAACCTAAAAATAAAAAAGGAACCAACCTTGTCTGAGCCACAGGTCATCCATTTGGAATGCTGGTAAAGCAAATGACCATAATTTAAACTGCATTTGGCACCAAAAAAGGTCAAAGGTGAGGGTGTCAGCATGAAGAAAGTGAAACCAAAAGCAAATACCCTACAAACGAAAGGCCTCATAGCAACTGTGAACCAATTGGAGTGCTATGCAGAAAAAGAGGGAGGACCTTAGCAAGATCATTGGATGGTTTATGGGCTAAAACCATAGTCAGCAAAAAGAAACCATAAAATCCACATGTGGTGAGGGTCCAAAATCATAAACCAGGGGGTACAATAAAAACAGAAAAAAAACAAATAAAAATCATAAAACCATAAATATACAAACTAGAGGGCATCCTCATATGTTTGCCATGATTTTAAGATGAGACCCCTGAGCAGACGAAGTCTGTGCACACTTGTTCAAGATACATGAACAGCTGATGCCAAATTGTCTCGCTAATAATAAAAAATGCATGTAAACAACATAAGAGGGGAAGAGGGAAGAAGGGGAGAGGGGGAAGGCAAAGGGGAAAGGGGAAAGGGGGAGGGGAAAAGGGGGAGGAGGAAGGGGAAATGGGGAAGGAGGAAGGAAGGACATAAAGAGAAGGAGGGGAAAAGAAGAGAAAGTGAGGGGAAGAGGGAGAAAAGGATGGGGAGATGGAAATGGGAAAGGGAGGGGAGGGGAGAGGAGGTGGAATGGGAAGGGGAAGGAGGGGAGGAGGGGAGGAGAGGGAGGGATAGGGAGGGAAGTGAGAAGGGAGGGGGCAAAAGGAGAGTGGGATAGAAGGGGATGGGGAGAGGGGAGAGGGGAAGGGAAAAAAGGGGGTAGGAGAGGGGGAAGGAGAGGGAAGGGAGAGGGGGAAGGGGAAGGAAGGAAAGGAGGAGGGGAAGAGGGAGTGGAAGAGAGAGGGAGTGTGAGGGAAAGAGGGAAGGGGAAGGGGGAGGGGAAAGGGAGGAAGAAAATGTGGAGAGGAGAAAGGGGAGAGGAAGAGAGTGAGAGAGGGGTAGGAGAAGAGGGGGAGGGAGAGAAGCAGGGGAGGGGGAGGGGAGGAGGGGAAAGGGAGGAATGTGGAGGTGAAGGTGGAAAGGGAAGGGGGAGGAGGGGAGAAGGTGGGAAATTGAAAAGGGGGTAGGGAAGGGGCAAGGAAGGAAGGGGGAGAGAAGAGGAAGGGAAAGAGGGAGAAGGGGGAAGGGAGGAAAGAAAGAATGGGAAGGGGAGGGGAGGGGAGGGGAGGGGAGGGGGAGGGAGAGGGAAGGTGGAAGGAAAGAGGAGAGGAAGGGAAAGGAGAAGGGGGAAGGGAGAAGGAGGGAGGGATAAGGTTGGAGAGGGAGAAGAGGGGAAGGAAGGAGGGGAAGAGGAAGGGGAAGGGGAAGAAGTTAAGGGGAGGGGGATGAAGAAGGGACAGAGGGGACAGAGGGGACAGAGGGGGGGAGAGAGGGAAAAGGAGAAGGAGAAGGTAGGGCAAGAAGAAAAAGGTGATGGGAAATGGGAGAGAGAAAAGGGCTGGAGGGGAAAGGGGGAAGGGGGGAAGGGGAAGGGGAAGGAGGGGAAATGAGGGGAAGGGGGAGAGGACTGAAGGAGGAGGGGAAGGGACAAGAAGAAGGAGAATTAAAATTTCAAATAAATAAATAAATATAGACCTAAACCATCAAAAACATATAAATTAGCGAAAACAATAAAAAATAAATATAAATTTCAAACCATGAATAAAATATTAGGAATAAAACAAAACAAAACCAAGGGCATTCTGAAAAATGCCATCTAAAAACCACAGGATAGAAACCTCACAGAAACTACAACGCCCCCCCCCCCCCCCGAAAAACCTTGTTCAATGTTCAGTCTACGAAGATACACTGTATCACAACATGAAGATAAATCTTTGCTCTGCATGTAGCAGCAATTTGTCAATAACCCCGCCCCTCCAGTGGGGCCGCAATACCTTCAAATCTGTTAGGCTGTGTTGGAATTCAGTCCAGTGGTTGACCAGAGGTTTATCAGAAAGATGACAACGTATACTGCTTTTATGTTCTATGATTCTAGTTTTGACAGCTTGCTTCGTTTTGCCTATGTAGAGGAGTCCGCAGAGGCAAGCAATTAGATTTATCACACTCTCTGTCTCACAGTTGGAAAAATCATCCAAATAAAACTTCTTCTGAGTCGATGGATTTAAAAAAAAAAAATTATTGTAACTAAGGCATAGATGCAGACTGAACATCAACCACAGCAGAAATGACCCCAAAACATTTGTTTGTTTGTTTGTGGCTGTAACATAGTATACCCAGCATACAAAGAGAAATTACCAGCAAAAAGGAAGAGGAGGAGTGGCCTAGTGGTTGGGGCAAGGTACTTCAGGCCAGAAGGTCAGGGGTTCAAATCCCACTAGAGGACAGCAACCTTGGGCTGGAAGGACTGGGGTTTCTAGTCCCACAGGTGCTCCTTGTGGTCTTGGGCAAGCCACTTAACCCTCCATAGCCCATGTTCCCTGTAAAATAGTTATCTCCAAGTTATAATGCCCTGTTCAATGTAACTTCAGTTTGTTCAATGTAAACCACACTGATGCAGAATAGCACAGTATTTAAGAGAATGTAAATAAATCCTTCTGGCTTTTGCCACCACCTTGTCACACTGTTTTACTACCTTGAGGTCCTCAAAAACAATCACTCTGAGGAACTTCTCCTGGTCCATGCACACCAACCTCTCGCCCCCTATCACATGAATTCCTGCTTCCCAAGTGCATGACACTGCACTTCTTCACATTAAATCTTAACTACCGAACATTTGACCATTCTTCCAGCTTTTGCAGATATTTCCTCATGTTCTCCACTCCCTCAGGGGAGTCCACTCTGTTGCAAATTTTCATTTCATCTTCAAAAAGACAGACTTTTCCATTCAGTCCTTCAGCAATATCACTCATAAATACATTGAATATTACAGGTCCCAGGACTGAACCCTGGGGCATACCACTAATCACATTCCTTTCATTTGAGTGAGTTCCACTTACCATCACCTTCTGTCATCTATCAGTCAACCAATTTCTGTTTTTTTAATTGAAATTTCACAATTTATACTTACAACAAGCATAAATAAGAAAAATGATTAGAGACACATTACAGGAAATATTAACTAATCATTACAACAACAAAAAAATCTATTAGCCCACATCTCGGGGAGAAAAAAAAAAGAAGAAACTAAACATTTACAAATACAATAATAAATATGGAAAAAAATCTCCTATAACATCAAGCAGCCTTATCACTCTAACCCACCAAATAGCCACCCTCCAATTACAATCTATACTTCTTTCTCTTTCAGAAAGGCTTCCACCTGAAAGGAATAAAAAAATATAAACCTAGATCCCTGAAATGTAACTAAGCACTTACATAGATATCTAAGAACAAACGATGCGCCCAAAGCCAGAACCTTAGGCCTGAAAGCCAATAAGGTTTTCCTGCAAAGTTGCGTGGCTTTGAAGACATCAGGAGACACCTGGACTTTTGCAACACAAAATATAGCATCCTTATGCTTAAAATGGCTTTTAAATACAGAAGATCTATCCTGCTCTGAAACAAATGTAAACCAATGTTGCCCGGGAAGATATATTGTTAGATGAATCCTCCAAAAACTGAGTCAAATCAGAAGCAAAAACTCATTTAAGACATCTAATTCAGCATTGGGGTCATCAACAATTTCCTTACCCGTTAAATAAAACAAATTTGAAAAAAACATAGATTCCGAGTTAGAAAGAGACAAAATTTCTGTAAAGTACTTACGCAGGAGGATCTCTTTAGATAATAAATGACAACAGCGAAAATTAATAAAACAAATAGTTATACGCCTAAGAACATTTTCAAAGGATTCTAGCTTGTTATGAATAACTAAATTATCCATAACATTTGAAGCACTAACTGCCTGAAAAGAAACCCATTCATTTTTACATGTTTCCACCTGAGCAGATAGAGAATCCAACTTAGCCACCATCTGACCCAACTTCGCAACTGTTTCCTGAGAAAATCTGCAAAGTTGGGACATGGTGGCAACCAAGGTCTTCTCGGTTCTAGGTTCAACCACCCAAATATCCGACAGAGAGATCTGAATATCAGACGCTACCCTAGAGTCCATCACAGGCGGAGACCATATCACCGACTGGTAAACATCAGCAGAACCAGCAGGAGTACTCTGCTGAACAGGTTGGTCAATCAATACTGAAACAGATGGAGTCACTGCTAATGGAGGTGGAGGTGGAGAGCACTCTGGAGAGCTCAAAGAGGCCCCCAGATGGGGAGAAGGAGGAATAACAGAAGGAATCATCCCGTCCTTAGTCGCAACATATTTATCCATCGGACCCACAACTGATTCTGAAGCAGGAAACACTTTCTTCTTCCTCTTTCCCATGGACTACACAAGGTACCCGAGACAAATTCAGGGCACCTTCAGGGCTCCAAGGGTCTCCCAAGGAGCCTATCAAGCCCCTGTAACTCACCCCTTAGAATACGCCCTGGCCGTGCGCCACCGGAAGCACCTTGGAGAATGCCCTTTTCAAGCCCCAGCTGGTGTTGTGGCAGTCCTGCGCAGAGTCTGTTGCTCCCGCTGCGCTCCTTCTCTGACTGCACAATCAGAGTTCTCCTGGCCAGATCACTCACTAGGCGCCCTATTTAAGTCCCAGTTGGTGTTGGGGCAGTCCTGCACAGAACCTCCTGCTCCCACCATGCTCCTGCTCCGGCTGCACAATCAGCATTTTCCCGGCCAGATCACCCATCAGGTCCCCTATTCAAGCCCCAGTTTGTGTTGGGGCAGTCCTGCACAGAGCCTGCTGCTCCCACCATGCTCCTGCTCCGGCTGCACAATCAGCGTTCTCTCCCAGTCACCCAATCAAAGAACACGATTAGATTTGTTTGAGAAGATCGTCTTTTGGTAAAACTATGTTGCCTCGGATCATGCAACCTGTTGGTTTTGAGAAAGTCCACTATTCGCTCTTTCAGGAGTGCCTTCATTACTTTTCCTACCACTGAGGTAAGGCTTACTGGCGTGTAGTTTGTCACTTCTTCCCTATTACGACTTTTGTGAAGAGGAACCACATCAGCCCTTCTCCAGTCCTGTGGAACGTCTCCTGTCTCCAAGGATCTATTAAAAGCATCCTTTAATGGCCCTGCAAGAACCTCTCTGAGCTCTTTTGGTATCTTATTTATTTATTTGCAAAACTTTTATATACTGCCAATTCCAAAGATCAGTGGCGGTTTACATCAAACAATGTCAAAATACATAGAACAATGCATAGCTATATAACATTATAACATGTACATGGAACTGTAAGCAACTATATACTGTTAGGATTACAAGATCAGAACTATTTACATCTTTTTTTTTTACATATATGCAAATTAAAAGAATCAGCTTAGTTAATTTTTAGAAACTATAGGTGAAACAAATTGAAAAGGTGTATTCAGGTTGCGTTATGGCGGATGAGAGGCCATTTCCAGGTCACAATCTATATTGTAGTAGTGTTGCGTGAACAGATATGTTTTTAGGTCTCTTCGGAATTTTTGTAAATCTTTTATCTCTCTTAATTGATCTGGAAGGCTATTCCATAAGGTTGGTGCTATATATGAGAAAGCGCTGTTGCTTGTTGTTTGTTTAGTCTTTCTTATTAAGTCAAACACTAATATGGTGTTAAGGTTCCTTCTTATTATTATTCTGTTTTCAGGTGGGCTATGGATTAGTGTAGATAGGTATGATGGAGCAATATTATTAATTAATTTGAAGGTAGTTAGTATAATTTTATATTGAATCCTGCAAGAAACAGGCAGCCAATGTAGTGAGAATAGAATTGGGGTAATGTGGTCAGTTAGCTTAGCCTTGGAAATTATCCGTGCGGTAACGTTTTGTGACATTTGAAGAATTTTTAGATTTTTCTTTGTTACGCCTTGTAGTATGGCATTACAATAGTCAAAGTGGGGGGTTATTAATGTTCATGTAATGGTTCTAAAATCATCATTTTCTAAGAGTGGCCTCAGTTGTTGAATAGAGTGAAGCTTGTAATAGATCGTTTTGGTTGTTTTCTTAATATGAGTGGTGAAACTAAGGGGTATGTTTACTAAAACCCCGGTAAAGTGCGGGCCGCGGTAGTGTGCGGGTGCCATATAAGGAGTGGGCATTCCTCGCTGAAGAAGAAACGCCGTAATTTACATATGCGCTAAGGTGCGCGATGCCCATGTTCGCCCCGCACCTTAGCGCATGGGATAGCTGCGCGAGAGGCATAAGTGGCACGCTGAAGTGCAAGAAAAAGAACAGAGCCACAGCACAATGGTTAAGACACTGACCAATAGTGCAGGGATTAGGGGTTCGATCTTCCACAGTGCCCTATGAAGACAGCTGGCTGAGGCGGTAATTTATGAGGCGCAGACATACTGGGCATCATTAGGCAGCACGCTGATGTTTTTGGCGGCATATTAATACTGGGCATCATAAGGCGGCGCACTGATGTTTTTGGCGGCATATTAATACTGGGCGGCATAAGGCGGCGCGCTGATGTTTTTGGCGGCATATTAATACTGGGCGGCATAAGGCGCTGATGTCTATGGAGGCAGTATAATACTGGGAGGTATAAGTGGCGCGCTGAAGTGCAAGAAAAAGAACAGAGCCACAGCACAATGGTGAAGACACTGACCAACAGTGCAGGGATCAGTGGTTCAATCCCCCAAAGTGCCCAATAAACAAGGCTGTCTGAGGCATGACATATTATGGGGAAGATTGCTTTAGGAGGCATTTTATGCATATTTTAATTACCACTACTAGCAAACGCACTCCCAAAGCGTGTTAACAGCAGGTGCCCTATAAGGCACATTTTAAAGTGCACTGTCAGCCAAGGCACCCTAGATTGTTGCTTATAGGGCGCTTTAGAGGGTGCCGTATGAGGTACCGCAAGGTCAGTGTACTGTTTTTTATGGCAGCACTATGCAGTTTAAGGAATGAAAAGCATACGTAGGTGCGCTGACAGGCAAGGAGGAGCAGCAGTGGAGCACAATGGTTAAGGCACTGACTGCTGATACAGGGGTCATGCGTTTGCTCCCCAGTGTGCCTAATACGTAAGGCTGGCTGTGGCATCAGCATTGCATTGTACATATTTTGTCCTGCAGCACTTTATATTTATGTTATTAATTGCTGCCAGCAAACACGCCCTCACGTGCCGTAATTGAAGGTGCCGTATAAGGCACCCTATAAGGCACTCCATAGGGCACATTAGAAATTGCATTGTCCGCCACAGCACCCTAAAATGTCCCCTATAGGGCACCCTATAGGTTGCGTCACAGGAGAATGTATAGTGCACCTTATATGGACGGGAACCATAAGGTTCCCTATAGGGCGCCCTAAAAAGCACCCTCAGAGGCACCTTATGGGTACAGTACGCTGAGGGTGTTTTTGCTGGAGTCAAAATATGTACATTAAAAAAAATGCATTGGACAACCCTATCAAATAACCCCACTGTGGGTTTGAACCCATGTCCTCTGGCTTCAGAAGCAGTGCAGTAACCATTGGGCTATAGCTCTACAGCTGCTAGCAAGTACCTGGCTGGCTGCAGAGAGCATGCACTTCACCACACAGACAGTCTGCTGTGGTCACCAGGATAGGGTTAGCCTACCCATACCCATGATGCACTGCACATGCAAATCAGCTGTCCACAGATTAACACAAGATGGGCAATGCACCCCCACAGCACCTCGGCCCGGTAGAGGGAAGTGACCATGTGCACCCACACACCACCTCGGCCTGTTAGGGGGTACTGACCGTGTGTTTTACTGGCACAGAGTAGCTACTCACCGTCACATTGTGCGGGTACTGTGCTCACCCTGAGGGTGCAATGAGGCGGCCAGGACCAGGTCCACAACACCTTGCACGGCTGAAAGAGATCATGCCGGAGGTCCAAAGCAGTGTTAATGTGTGAGATATGTAGTTTCTGCACAAACACCTTGGATATTTCTGTCTGTTTCAGTCAGGTGTAGCCCCTATGGACCTCTAGGTGGGCCATGTACCACCCCCCCCCCTCCTGGGCCAAGGGTGGCAAACAGGGTCTCCCATCAATAGATCCACATTCCTCCCTGCAAAGGTGGCAGTAGAGGGGACCATCAGTGCATGTCCTGTTGAAGAACAGACACCCCACAGGGCAGTCAATGCAGCTCTATACACATACATACTACAATAGCAGACAGACATTAGGCCTGGATATGGTGAGCTGCACCCCACCACTATCTGATATTCTTCTGCAACAAGTCATCAGCCGCTGCACCCCACAAGCTGCTCCATCAAGACACATACCAGCTGCAAACAGTGTGCTAGTTAGTCCACAGTGCATGTTCCCAGTGGAGATGCATGCACCCAGAACTGGGATGTCAGCATACACAGCAAGTAGTTACATCAGTGACTGGGCCCCAAAAAGAAACCCATATCTATCACATGAGAAAAATACTATATAGCACTATGGGGGTGCCTAGCCATGCTGTGGTCACTGCACAGTCAGGGTGAGAGTGATCTCTCAGCAGGACATACTGATGTCACCCTGTCTGTGTAGGTGGTGGCCGGGCACTAATATGTCCCAGTCAGTGCCCTATGCCCTGTGCAGATGCAACCTGGCCAGGCCACCCTGTCCGGCCTATACCCATGGTACCCTGCTCCTCATTATGCACATTGGCAGCCCAATACTGTTTATGCACATTGGCAGCCCAATTTCTATTGTTCTATGTAAAGAATGTATACAAATGTGTACAAGACTGTTAACCTGTTATATGTAAACCGCCCTTGATCTCTGGAAGGGGCGGTATAAAAGAAATAGTTAAATAAATAAATAAATAAATAAATAAATACTGGCAACATTGCTGGCAGTGTGGGCTGTGTAAGGTGTTTGTAGCCACCACACACTGGATAGGCAGACAGCCACCCCCACACCTATGCTGGCATTGTGCTACTATAGAGGAGTCCAGCAGCCATACCCACCACACCAGTACTGGGCACAGTACAGGCATGGATATGGGACGCACTACTGTTGGGGGTCACTCCCCAGGGTGGTAAACACTGTCAGAGACCAGACCTGCAGCGCACACCGCAGACATCACAATGATTGTTATGGTGGAGGTCAATGAGCAACATGTGCTTAACGTAGGAATTGATATCTGCCAGTTATCATGGGCAACGTTTGATAGCTGTGTACCATATACCCAGGTGTAGGGTGGCAGTGCTAAGGTATGCAACTGCTAGTATTGGGGGATACAGGCAGGGCCCAATGTCCTGCCTCTCTAGGAGGCATTGGCCAATGGGGCCGGTGGGGGGGAGGGGGGTGTCTGGCCCTGTTGGCTGCTGCTTTACGGCAGAGTGTCCGAACTCCAGTCCTGGTGTTCCAACCACTGTTCGGGTTTTCATGCTGTCCCTCATAAATATGCATGAGCTACATCAGCATACCATGGGGGTGGTGCAGAGATATGCAGCACAGGCATCTTTAGAAGAGGCAGCATGGATCCTGAATGGTGTGGGGTCCTCCAGGACTGCATTTGGGAGACTCTGCTCTGGGTAATGCAGCTGTTTATGGTGTCTGTGTTTGGTGTGGTAAAATATAGGCGTGTGAACCTTGCGTATGTTCTCAGCCATAAAGGTTTCTCCTTACTATCACAGTTTAGTTGTAGGAAAAATATGTGGACTGGATTGGCAGTAGCCCCAGCTGGGCTTTGAACCTGTGACTTTCTGTTTCTGCACACACTGTCTGTGTGCACTGCACCACCGTGTTGCCCCAGTTAGGTTGTGTTCCCTGGGGAGTCCATGACTGAACATCCGACAGAGCCTGTCTGTTACGGTGGACGATGCCAGCCTGCACAGGCCTAGGCCACTGTTTGCTGTGGTTTGCAGCCACTTCCCCCTCCACCACCTGTACCCTTCCGCCAACATGCAGGCATGTCCCTATCTGGAAAAAGCATATGACCTGATTGAGTTGTGGCACTCCAGGACTGAATTTGGGGGACTCAGCTGTCGGTAATGCCCATTGTTATGTTTTTTGTCTGGTGTGGGGTAAAATATAGGTGTTGGAACCATGCTTATGTTCTCTGTCATACAGGAGTGTCTGTACTATCACTGTTTAGTGGTGGGTAAAACAATGGGGATGGGGTTGGCAGGAGCCCCAGCTGGGACTTGAACCTGTGACCCTCTGGTCCTACAGGCACTGGCTGTGTCTGCTGCACCACACTGTGGCCACAGAGACAGTGCAGTCTCTGGAGATAGGAAACCTGCCCGCACAATTCAGACACCCTGCTCTGCACAATTTTACTGTGGGCTCTTTTACATTGTATGGGGACAGGGGTGCAATAAAACCTCAAAAATGACCTCCAAAAAAGGGGAACAAACAAAACCAAGCTGGGCAACAGTGATATTAATGGGCAACCAGAAAAACACTCCCAGGAAAGCTCCATTAAAATGCAGTGATTTTTGAACGAGTCTACGGAGCGTAGACCCTTCCAAAAATCATTTCTTTTTTTTTTGGAGCTTTCCTGGGAGTGTTTTTTCTGGTTTCCCATTAATATCACTGTTGCCCAGCTGGATTATGGATTATTTGGAATTTTTTGTGGTCATTTTCAATTTATATTTGCTAATCTCTAGGAACAAGCAGGAATAAGTCCTCACATATGGGTATGTCGGTACCAACGGAGCCTGCGCGGGAAAGCTCCCCAGCTTCCCAGAAGGAAAGCTTTTGGGCCTCCCACTGCGCATGCGCGCTGCCTTCTCGCCTTCCTGACCAACTCTCCTCAGTTCTTCTTTTTCCGCGGAGCCAGCAGGTCGTGTTCCTGTCACCGCTGAAGAAGTTGTTATTTTAATTTATTTCTTTGGCCGCGTGTCTGCCTTCCCCGATTCCAGACCGGTACCGCCGGTCTTTTTTTTTCCTTTATTTCTAAAAAAAAAAAAAAAAATCTTCTTTTTTCCTCACTTGGTGTGTTTGTTCTGTGAGGCCTTTAGGCCTTCACAAATTCTCCCTCATGCAGAAACAAGCCTCTGGGTTTAAAAAATGCACCAAGTGCAGCGGTACTATTTCAGTCACTGACACCCATGAATGGTATCTTAAATGTTTGGGGCCTGACCATTCCATTCTGGATTGCCCATCCTGTTCTTTGATGTCTAAACGTGGCTTACAGAACCGGGCAGCAAAGTTTCACATGCTGTTTTCTACAGATACTCCAGCATCGACATCTTCCAGGTCTTCCTCCCCTGATGGATCTCAGGTAATCAAACATTCCTCTGGCAGGTCCTCAAAGGGCAAATCTCCCTCTAAGTATCGAGATACCCCTGGGCTTGACCCTGAGGACCCTGCCCCAGCCAAACATCCCCGGCCGGAAGCTCCGGCTTCCAAAGCTCCTCCTATGGGGTTACAGGTTGACATCGATGGCATGGCCTCGACCGATCACCTGTTAGACTGTTCTGGGGTACCGGCTCATTCATCCGGTACCGATATCCAGACAGTCGTGGCATCCATGGATCAAACAGTTCAATCCATGCAGCAGGCCATTTTCGCTTTCATTAAGGCTGCGACGCCCTCGGTACCGCACCCTGCGGTACCGACTCCGGTTCCGGTACCACAACCGATACCGGTACCCAAGCCATCCACATAGACCAGGATACCGATTCCGGTTCCCAGTTCCGGGGTTTTTCCCGATACTGATCCGGTTCCGGGTACCCCCGATGTCGATACGCTTATCGATTCCTGGAAGCAAACAGACGATACTTTGAGTCTTCTGATGATTCTGATTCATCAGATGACTCTGCTGAAGTATCCCTTACTCTACCTGAGGAGCCCTCTTCTCCAAAGAGGAGAATGTCTCCTCCAGAGGATTTATCCTTTCAAGACTTCATCATTGAAGTAGCTAAAGGTCTTTCTATTTCTGTATCCTCTGAAAAAGAACCTAGAGCAAAAAGGTTAGACATTTTAGGATACTCTAAGGTTCCCAAAGAGGCAGTCACCTTGCCCATCCATGAAATTCTTCAAGAATACATGATGGACTTATGGGAGTCTCCTCTCACCCTATCTCCACATTCTCGTCGTCTGGACACCATGTATCGTGTCCCCCCTTCTCCTGGGTTTCAAAAAACTCAGCTCCCTCACCACTCCATCGTGGTGCAGTCAGCTATGAAAAGGATAAAGAGTACTAAAAGACACTCTTCTACTCCCCCAGGAAGAGAATGTAGGACTCTGGATGCTTTTGGAAGAAAAATCTTCCAAGCAAGTATGCTTATTGGCAGAATCAACTCATACAGCTTTTATATGGGCATGTTTCTGAAGGAGATTGCATTAAAGATACGCCATTTTCTCTCCCCTTTATCCCAGAGGATAGAAAGGAGGAGTTCCTTCTTTTGCTAAAGCATACCCAAGATATTTCAAAGTTCTCCAACAGAGCAGCCTTTGACTCCTTTGAGGGTGCTAGCAGAGCCTCGGGTATTGCCATTGCGGCTCGCAGAATTGCTTGGCTCCAGGCCTCTAACCTAGAACCCTGGGTCCAAGATGGGTTGGGAAATTTGCCCTGTACAGGTGAGAATCTGTTTGGTAAGGAGTGGCAAATCAAAGCCACTCAAATGGATGCAGAATATGCTGCATTAGATAGACTTTCTAAGTCTACCTCTACCCCTGTCAAGAAAAAATCTTTCAAAAAGCCTTTCTACAAGAAGGCCAGATTTGCCACAAATACTGGCCAACAATCTTCTGCAGCTCGCTTTGCTCCTAAGCGTCAGCAGCCTAAACAGGCCAGGGCAAAACCTGCAGGGGCTGCTACAGCCCAACAGTCCCAACCCCCTCAGGGTTTTTGACTTAAATCTAGAGAACTTAACCTTTCTGGCTCTAAAACCAGAACCTCTCACCATTCCAGGAAGGTTAACTCATTTTGCTCCCAGATGGGAGCAAATCACATCAGAACAATAGACCCTCTCTATCATCAGAGAGGGCTACAAACTACATTTCTCCAACCTTCCTCCCCATACCATGGTGAGAAGTTTCAATTCTCCCCCATCTCTCCTAAACCTGTTGAGTCAGGAGGTGACCACTCTTCTCGCCCAAAGGCAATAGAAGAGGTTCCTCTTCCTCAACAGGGATCAGGTTTTTACTCCCCTTATTTTCTCATTCCCAAGAAAACAGGGGGGTACAGACCCATTCTGGATCTCAGAGAATTGAACAAATTTCTATACAAGGAGAAATTCAAGATGCTTTCTCTAGGTACTCTCCTTCCATACCTACAGAGTCAGGATTGGCTTTGTTCTCTAGATCTCAAGGATGCGTACACACATATACTCATCCATCCATCCCACAGAAAATTCCTACGGTTTCTGTTCCAGGGAAAACATTTCCAGTACAGAGTACTTCCCTTCGGTCTAGCCTCTGCTCCAAGGGTATTTACCAAATGCATGGCAATAGTAGCTGCATTTCTACGCACCCTGGGAATTTTTGTCTTTCCATACCTGGACGACTGGCTCATCCGAGCTCCATCTCAGTCCGAGGCTCAGACTTCCCTGGATCGCACCAGACGCATCCTGCAGTATCTGGGACTTGTGATCAATCTGCCAAAGTCTCAACTCACCCCTACGCAATCCCTGGAGTTCATAGGGGCCTGGTTGGATACCGCCACTGCAAAGGCCTATCTACCTCAGGCCTGTTGCCAACATCTAGTGCACTTAGCCTCTCAGACTCAGTCCAGAAGCCACTTGACTGCCAGAGAGATGCTACAACTATTAGGCCACATGGCCTCCACAGTGCATGTGGTGCCTTATGCTCGCCTATATATGAGAGCAGCTCAATGGACTTTATCCACCCAGTGGACTCAAGCATCAGGAGCTCTCTCAGACCAAATAGCAAACTCCAATCGTCTCTTTTGGTCTCTCCAATGGTGGATATCCACTCAAAATCTGTTGTTGGGGGCCCCCTTTCAACCATTGTTGCCCCAAGCAACCCTCACAACAGATGCCTCCCAAACAGGTTGGGGGGCTCATCTCCAAGATCTCTCCACTCAGGGCACTTGGTCTCCACAGGAGACCACCCTTCATATCTACCACTTGGAACTTCGAGCAATCTTTCTGGCTCTCAAAGTTTTTCATACCCTCCTCAGCAACATGACAGTCCTTATTCACACGGACAATCAAGTAGCCATGTTTTACATAAACAAACAAGGAGGGACTGGCTCTCTGTCGCTTTGCAACGAAGCTCTAAGATTATGGGCCTTCGCCAGAGAGCATCAAATCCATCTCCTGGCAGTATATCTTCCAGGAATCCAAAACTCTTGGGCAGACAGACTCAGTCGAGTTCTGCTTCCACACAAATGGTCCCTGCACATGGATCAGGTACTCAGAATCTTCCAGAAATGGGGAACCCCGGACATAGACCTCTTTGCAAGTCCGTGGAATGCCAAACTTCCCCGGTTCTGTTCCAGAATTCCGTGTCAGGGAGTTCAGGCCAAGGATGCCTTCCTCCTGCATTGGGGTCAGGGCTTCCTGTATGCCTTTCCTCCCATTCCTTTGATTCCCAAGACTCTGTTCAAACTTCAAAGGGATCAAGGGTCCATGATCCTCATAGCTCCACGCTGGCCACGCCAAGTGTGGTACCCTCTACTTCTGCATCTCTCCCAAGCCCCCTCCCTGAACTTGGGAGTAGCTCCAGACCTTCTGTCTCAGGAGGAGGGGACTTTGTGGCACCCAAACCCCAAGTCCCTTCACCTCAGAGCTTGGTTACTGAAGGCCTAGACCTTCACCACTTCAATCTTTCGCAGCAAATGAAGGATATCCTACATGCCTCTAGGAAACCTTCCACTAGGCGTTCTTACGCTTTTAAATGGAAAAGATTTTCCATTTGGTGTGCTCAAAAGGGTCTTAACCCTCTAGCACTCCCATTGAATTCTCTTTTGGAATATCTCCTGCATCTCTCCAATGCAGGACTCAAAACAAATTCAGTAAGAGTCCATTTGAGTGCTATTGCGGCATCACTTAAGCCCTTCAATGGACAACCTGTTTCCTCTCATCCTCTTATTGCAAGATTCATGAGAGGCCTAACCTTAACTAAACCTCCCATTCGACCTCCTCCGGTGGCATGGGACTTAAACTTTGTTCTTGGTCAGCTTATGAAGCCACCTTTTGAACCCTTAGCCACTACCTCCTTGAAATTTCTTTCCTGGAAGGTTATTTTTCTTATTGCAGTCACTTCAGCTCGCCGTATCAGTGAACTGCAAGCTCTAGTGGCTAATCCACCTTATACAAGGTTCCATCATGATAAGGTGGTCCTTAGGACCAATCCCCACTTTATGCCTAAAGTGGTCTCCCCTTTTCATCTTAATCAAGAGGTATATTTACCTGTCTTTTTTCCAGCTCCTCATGCATCCAGTGCAGAGAGGAACCTTCATACTCTAGACTGTAAAAGAGCTCTTGCCTTTTACCTCCACAGGACACAGCAACATCGAATGTCTTCTCAGCTTTTTGTTGCTTTTGATCCTTCTCATTTCGGACTTCCAGTCTCCAAAAGAACACTCTCCAATTGGATTGCTCAGTGTATCTCTTTTGCTTACCAGAGTAAGAACCTTTCTCTGGAGGGCCATGTCACCGCTCACAACGTGAGGGCCATGGCCACCTCTATGGCTCATTTAAACTCTGTGTCCATTGACCAGATCTGTCGAGCAGCCACCTGGGCCTCGGTTCATACCTTTACAGCCCATTACTGTTTGGACAAGGACTCCCGCCGGGATGCCTTGTTTGGTCAGGCTGTTCTCAAACACCTGTTCCATTCTTGAACAACTCCAGCCTACCTTCCCTGAATGGATGCCTGAGATCCATAGGAAGATGAAGAACCTTTCAGGGTCTCATACCCTTCAGGGGATCTCCCAGGCATCTTAGCTAGGGAGTCCCCATATGTGAGGACTTATTCCTGCTTGTTCCTGGAGAAAGCACAGTTACTTACCTGTAACAGGTGATCTCTGGGAACAGCAGGAATTAGTCCTCACAACCCACCCGCCTCCCCTAGGAGTTGTATCTATCTCTCTCTTTCCTTTCCTCTCTCTATTGTCTCAGCTTTAAACTCGAACTGAGGAGAGTTGGTCAGGAAGGCGGGAAGGCAGCACACATGCGCAGTGGGAGGCCCCAAAAGCTTTCCTTCTGGGAAGCTGGGGAGCTTTCCCGCACAGGCTCCGTCGGTACCGACGTACCCATATGTGAGGACTAACTCCTGCTGTTCCCAGAGATCACCTGTTACAGGTAAGTAACTGTGCTTTTTGTTCTGTGCACATGTATCACACTGCTCACATTTTGCAGGTTTCCCCGGTTTTGCTGTACATTGCTGACGGAAATGGTTTTTCTTCCCTTTAAATGGGCTCTAACGCGAGGGTTTCACTCGCGGTATTTTTAATGCCCAGATTCAGCCCCGCTCCTGTGCGGGGAGCCTCTCCCCTCCCACTCTCCACCCATTGACCCCGTCCCCCCGCCCCTCGGGAGCCTTCCTACGTCCTCCGTAAGCGTTTCCCCGCCTCTATCGCACATGAGCGCCCCGCACGCATGCGCCGGCCCGTTAATGTGATGCGCACGCGTGCGTGGCGCTTAAGAGCACTTAAGTGCATCATTAGCGTCCGCTCTTGTGCGCCGCACACGTGTGCGCGGTTTAGTAAACATACCCCTAAGAGTCTTGTCTCCTAGATATTTAATCTAATCTTTAATAGGGAGGGTAGAGGGTAAAATTTAGGAATTTGATGTCTGATGGTGGAGTAAAATTTGTGTTTCTTGATGTATATAATACTTCAGTTTTTTTGAAGTTAATGTTAATATTGTTTGATTGAAGCCATATTTCAGCTTCTGTGAGGCAGTTTACTAATTTGTTGTAGTTGGGGTTGAGTATGTTGATTGAGGTGAACAACATAATGTTGTCTGCATATATTTTATTTATATTCTCTTATATACTGTGCTATTCTGCATCAGTGTGGTTTACATTGAACAAACTGAAATTACATTGAACAGGGCATTATAACTTGGAGACAACTTTTTTACAGGGAACATAGGCTATGGAGGGTTAAGTGGCTTGCCCAAGACCACAAGGAGCACCTGTGGGACTAGAAACCCCAGTCCTTCTGGCCCAAGGTTGCTGTCCTCTAGTGGGATTTGAACCCCTGACCTTCTGGCCTGAAGTACCTTGCCCCAACAACTAGGCCACTCCTCCACTCCAATATGTGGTAGTTTATATTATATTTATGGAATATGGTGGTAGTTTATATTCTATTTATATATATGTGGTAGTTTATATATGTGGCAGCTTATATTATGTGGTATATGTGGTAGTTTATATTATATATGTGGTAGTTTATATTATATTTATGTAATATGGTGCAAATTGACTGAAGGTATAGATTAAATAGAAGGGCAGATAGTGCCGGGCCTTGAGGTATTCCTTGTTCTTGTGGAAATGGAGGTGATGAGGTTTGGTTAATTTGAACATATTGCGAGCGGTCAGATATATATGATTTAAACCATTCAAGAGTCATTTTCTGTAAACCTATCTGTCTGAGTCTTGAAATGAGTATATTATGGTTCACGCTGTCAAATGCAGCGGAGATATCAAGGAATACCATGATGAAAGCTTGTTTTGTGTTGTCTAAACCCTTAATGAGAGTATCGAGAAGGGCGAGTAGTAAGGTTTTGACGCCGTGGAAAGGGCGACACCCGTATTGGTGGTCATCGAGGGGAGCATATGTATCTATATAATCTTGGAGTTGTAGTTGTAATACTTTTTCAATGACTTTGGTCAGGAAGGGAATACTAGCAATCGGTCGATATGATGATGGGTCATTTTCGTTTAGTGTCTTATTTTTCAAAATTGGACGGATTGCAGAGAATTTGAGTTCCTTAGGTAATACACCTTGCTGAAGGGATTTATTTACTATGTCTAAGATAAAGGGGGGAAGTTCTTGCTTTGTTGTCTTAATCCAAGATACTGGGCAAGGATCAAGAATGGATGTGGTTGTGTTAATTTTAGATATTATATTAAGCAATTGCCTTTTATCAATAAGCTGGAAAGAATTCCATACATTGCTATTGCATGTTGTATTTGGAAAGGGGTCAGGTGTTGGTATTAGAGGTAGTTAAGTTTGCTAGCAAAATAGATTGCTAGATTATTTGGGTTGATTGGGACTATGTGTGAATTAGTAGTGGGAGCTCTAGACAAAGATTTTACAATTTCAAATAATTCCCTTGGGCGGTTAATAGCTTTAGATAGGATTGTTGTGTGATATTGTTTTTTGGCGTTGTTAGTGGCTGATCTGTATTCATTAAGAGTTGAAAAGTATAGTTCTCGGAGTTCTGGTGGGTTTTTTTGTTCTCCATTTATATTCTAATTTTCGGAGTTTTTTTTTTAATTGAGGCTAGTTCATGCGTGAACCATTTTTATGATATTCTTTTATAGGGTCTGTTAAGTTTGGTAGCTAATGGTTTGGAAGCTGTTTTTATTACAGTGTTCCAATTAGAAATGGCTTTGTCAAGGTTGCTAGAGTCTATATCAAGCTGAGGTACAATTATACTGAGGAATTCTTCTGATACAAATGGGCGAAATCTTGGCCCTTGGTGTGATTTAGGTTGATGAGGATTAGAAGTGTATTGAGTATGAATAGAAAGTTGAATCATAAAATGATCGGACCATGGAATCTGTGTTATGGTAGGAGGGGTATATTGAGGAGTTTCAATCATGTGTTCGGGAAGGAAAACTAAGTCAAGGGTGTTACCTTTGATGTGTGTGGGGTGTCTGATTGTCTGTTTAAATCCCATGTCTTCCATTGATTCTAAGAAGGTTGAAGTTTGATTGTTATTGAGGGTTTTTAAGTTAAAATCTCCCAGAATGATATGAGGCTTGTTTATTGAGGCGTTACATGCTGCTTCTAGGATAGTTGTTATGTTTTGGACATCTGATGTGGGGGTTCTGTAGAAAAGGCAGATGGCTAAGTTTCTGTTCTCTATCTTTAGGATATCTATGTTTTCCTTTGTATCACAGATGGTGGGGGAACAATTCATGTTTGTTTTTGCTAATATGAGTACGCCACCTCCTTTTTTTGGTTACTGTTACAGTTGAAAAGAGAGTATCCTTTTATTTTTAGTTGATTTAATAATACTGTGTCAGAATTGGTTAGCCAAGTCTCAGTTAAGCAAAGATAATCTGGTTTCTCATCAATAATGAGATCTGTAATCAGTGGAATTTTATTTCTAACAGATCTCACATTGATAAGAATGACTTTTAAAGTTTGGGTTTGTGAGGTTAATTGTTTAGTTTTGTTTTCTGGCTTTATCTTTATGTGGATTAACCTTTTTGTCTGTATATCTGGGTGCCGATGGGGAGTGTTTCTATAAGTAGATGAGTATGAGTTGTAGAGATTAAGGTATTTTTGTCTATGGTGGTAGGGAATGATATGTATATGAGCCACTCCAATATGGTCAAGATGTTGGTGTGGTGTTTGTAGGCATATGCTGGATGTGAGTAGAAAACACATAGGGATACATAGGACATATAGGAAATGCATAGCAATGATCACAAACTTCATTTTGGATTATGTTAGGACTCAGTTATAGTATTCTAGAATTATTAGAGGTATTATAAATAGGTCAGTAGCATATGAGTTACCATATGTTACAACGTTTAGGACAACCGAGGAGTTTAGAATATCAGTGTTATAAACTGCAGTAGGTTGAGAATCAGGTTTAAAGTCAGTTATAGTATTGCAGAACAAACAAAACAATGGGATGCAAGATACAATTTTTATGAGATACAGCTATTACAAGTTGTTACACTTGTTGTGAGATATAATTGTTACAATGTTGAAACCTACGAGGGAAATTAGCAAATCACCATTTTATAGCTAGTAGATTACAGTTATAGTGAGAGAAATTCAATTCAGTTATGGTGAGGGTAACTAAATTGGGTCATAAAATATGCTGACGTGGATTTGCAAGTAGGCAGTCTTATATAGGGTAAGCTATTGAGCGCATTTATAATTCATCTAAATAATAAATCATACCTTAATCGTCCAGGGATTATTTCTTGGCCACACCTAAGGGCCCTCTGGCTAGGCCCTCAGGCGTGGGCCTGCCAGGCGCGGTCACGCCTGCAGTGTGCTCCTTTTAAGGTGAGCGTTGTAGAGCCTGATTGGCTGCTTTGAGCTCCGGAGGAGTGCTGTTCCTTCCCAGCAGGAGTCCAGATGGCGATCGGAGGTCCGAGGGACTGGCGATGTGTGGCAGAAAAGGATTTCTTGCCTGCAGCATGCTCCTTTTAAGGTGAGCGTTGTAGAGCTCGATTGGCTGCTTTGAGCTCTGGAGGAGTGCTGTTCCTTCCCAGCAGGAGTCCAAATGGCGATCGGAGGTCCAAGGGACTGGCGATGTGCGGCAGAAAAGGGATTCATCTTGGGATGAATCCCATTCAGCACCATGGCCTTGTCCACTTTCAGTTTTGCAAGCTGTTCTAACACATCATCTTCTGTGAATGGTGTGGTATCTACTCCATTCCCATTTGTATTTGTCAATCACAGGAGGTCCTTCTCCAGGATTTTCTTTATTATGTCAAAGCAGAAGTATCTGCTTAGCATTTTCACTTTTTCAATGTCACTTTCCACAAATCCATTCCCAGCACTTTTGAGTCCTGCAATTCCACCTTTGATTTTCCTCCTCTCCCAAATATACCTGAAAAAAGGTTTTGTGGCTACACTTCACATCTTTAGTCTTCTTTACTTCTGCCTTTCATTTTGCTGTCCTTATTTCTCTTTTGGTTTCTTTTAGTCTGATCCTGTTTTTATTTTCTGTTTTCCTCTGTGAACATATGAAGTTTGTGAAAGCTATGTTTTTTGCCTTTATTTGTGCAGCCATTTCTTTGGAGAAGCAAATAGGTTTCCTGTTCCTCTTGTTTTTATTTACTTTCCTTATATATGTATCTGTGGTCCCTTTTATTGCCTCCTTTAGTTTACCTCATTGCAATTCCACTTCCCTTATCCCTCCCACCCTGTCTACTCCTCCTTCAGGTACTTGGCCATTATACTGAAGTCAGTGTTTTTGAAATCTAGGACTTTGAGCTTTCTGTGATTTGACTATACCTTGGCTTTTATCTCAAACTACACTGTGTGATGATTTCTGCTGATCACATGGGCACCCACCTGGATATTTGACACGCTATCTCC
This sequence comes from Ichthyophis bannanicus, assembly GCA_033557465.1. NCBI lineage: Eukaryota > Metazoa > Chordata > Amphibia > Gymnophiona > Ichthyophiidae > Ichthyophis > Ichthyophis bannanicus. The sequence continues at coordinate 572,941,127 of CM066032.1, forward strand.
GCTGGTGAGCACTAAATCCAGCATCAAGCTTTTTCTGGTCAATTCCATCAGCATTTGTCTAGGTAATGCATCTTGGAAGGCATCCACAATTTTACTTCTTTCCAGATTTGCAGAAAGAATACTGCAATCCACATCAGGTAGATTAAAGTCACCCAATATGATCACTTCCCCCTTCATGGCTATCTTTGTAATATCAATAATCAATTTGCTATCCATTTCTTTGGTTTGAGTTGGAGGTCTGTAGACTACACCAGTATGGATGACAGTGCCATCTCCTCTTTCCAACAAAATCCACAGCACTTCTTCTTTTCCCCATGTCCCCTGCATTTCAACAGCTTTAATATTGTTTTTGACATATAGGGCTTCTCCCCCTCCTTTTTTACCCTCTCTGTCTCTTCTAAATAGATTATAGCCAGCTATGGCTATATCCCATTCATGTGACTTGTTAAACTATGTTTCTGTAATGGCCACAATGTCCAAGTCCATTTCTACCATTAGGGCTTCCAGGTCAGGAACTTTGTTGGCTAGGCTTTGAGCATTTCTGTTCATTGTCTTCCAGCAATTGTTGATTGGCTTGCTTGCATTTTGCATGGATTTTATTCTAGAGTCCTGGCCAGTAGACCTTATATGGACTGAGGGCACAGTCAGATATCTGATTTAAAGGCTATGGGGATCATTCTGAACCGCAAATAAGCCATTTGCACGCACATCGGGGACATGTGCTGAGCGGGGACATCTAGATGGTATCCGAGCACAACGCGAGATATATGTGCCAGACCGATATATGGGTATATCTGGATGGGGGGGGGGGGGGGGGCGGGGCGGAACATGGGTTTTGATTAGAGGACCATGGATGTGACTGGCCCCAAAAACATACAAACCATATTCTGACAAATTCTGTGCATGCCTAGTTGTTTCCCCATGGACGTTTAAGGTATACCCGCTGAAAGGCCCAGCACATCTCTTGCCTCCCTGCCACCCACATAGGGCATCGGGGGGGATGTTAGGGGGCACCCCTCCTGGGCCTGGACTGACCAGTGTCCTTTTCACCCTCCCACAGGTTCCAGGGGTAGCAGCCAGGTGTGAGGAGATGGCACAGGAGAGGGCCAGAGCACTGCTTGCCAATGTCCTTCTGTTGGTTGCTGACCATGAGTGCAGATGTGCTGAACACCATCACCCATATGCCAGGGTCTCCAGGCCACATGCACATTACCTTGACCTTAGTGATGACCTGTGCTGGACATGGTACAGGTTCGACTGTGAGGTAATACATGACCTGTGTGAGGAGCTGGGGCCACAGCTTGCTGCATAGTCACACAGATGGGACACAGTGCCCGTCCATGTGAAGGTGCTGGCAGCTCTGGCATTCCTTGGGACTGGCACATTCCATTTTGTGTTGGGAGCAGCATCGGGGCTGAGCCAGGTGGCAGTGTTGCACAGCATCACTCAGTTCCAGGATGCCTTCGTGGGACATGCTGCCTATTGCATTGCCTTCCCATGCATTCCACAGCAGCAGCAACAGACCATGCTCACATTCAGTGATGTTGCAGGGTTCCCGTTCATTCTCCAGGCCATCGACTATACCCATGTGCCTGCATGAGGCAGCTTTCAGGCATACCAATCTATGAAAATGCAGGTCATTTGCAATGCCCAGATGAAGATCCTGGATGTTGTGGCATGCTTCCCTGACTTGTGCCACGATTCCTATGTTCTGGGACAGTCAGGGATACATGCTGACTTTGAGGATGGCGCCATGTTGACTTTGAGGTGGCTGAACACCATCACAGGTTGGTGTTGCATGCATACCCCCAGAGGCAGAGTGACCTGGTCAGTCATGTGCCTGCAGGCAGGCCATGCCCACAGGGGGGCCACACCATGGCTTTGGGTTGTCCATATGTGGCAGGGGGGCCATAGGCACCCATAGAATTGCATGGTAGGGGGGCCAGCTACAATCACAGCATGGACTTGGTGCAGACTAGGGATGTGCCACAGCTGGGGCACATAGGAGTCAGGATTGTCTGGCCCCAGGCATGGGTGGTGGGGCACCTCATGGCACGGTGAGGCGCACATGCATGTTGGGCCTGGTGGGCTGGCACCTGGTGCATGGGTATGATGAAAATGGTGTAGCTGGCCATGATGCTACTTGTTGACATTCCTTCTACTGTTCCTCTATTCAGGTGACAGGGACTACCTACTGTGGGAGTAGCTCCTGACCTCCCTCATTAAACCATGCACCCCAGCACAGGTGGGATACAACCAGTCACACCAGCTGACATGCTCCATCATAGAGCGGACATTTGGGTTTCTTAAGAGCCGCTTCCGCTGCCTTAACTGGTCTGGTGGGGAGCTGCTCTACACCCCAGAAAAGGTGTGCAGGATATTCCTGGCATGCTGCATGCTGCATAATTATGCCCTGCGTTGGTAGCAGCTCATGCCAGATGCAGCCGTCAGTGATTCTGATGATGAGGAGGTTGAGTTGGTGGCCCCCCAGCCATCACATGCTACCTCACACCAATGTACAGTGGTGACTCGGAGATCCCTCATGGAGACACACTTTGTGTGAGGTAAGCTGCCTGTGCTGGCAGAACTGGGGGGTGGGTGGCAGGGCTGGGCATTAGTGGGCAGGCCACATGAGCCTATGTCCATCCTGGACATCCAGGACCTCAGTACACCATGTCAGAAATGGGCGCACCGAGGGAGTTGCAAATCTGATCCCATGGGGCACGCCTAGATTTTCAGAAATGGGATCGCAAACAGGCCTGTACATGCAGACCATGTCTGTGATTCAGCCTGGCCTGCACATACAGGCCTTCCCCGGATACCTCAGTCTGGCGTGTTCAATGGAGCTGCGGCGCCATCGCGACAGGTTACCATAACACCATTGCTCCATTGCACAGCCACGATCCCCAGATGCCATCTCCTGTACTGCCTTCCCCACAGCCTGACCCCCGATCCAGCCTCCCTAGGATGGGGTCAGGCTGCGGGGGAGGCTTTCTTCCCCTACTCACTGCTTTACAGCCTCAGGCCTGCGGTCCACTGCCGCATTGGGGAACCTACTCCACCTCAGTGGTGAAAGACATTCCCCATCTACATCGTTGGCCCCGAATGTACAGGGCCAGTATTGGACCTAGCCCTGTACATCCAGGCCCAGCAAACACCCTCCACCCACCTAAATGCCACACTCAATCTGCCCCTGTCTATCTTCCTGATACAACGTGTGGGGACATTAACCTGGATCAGGAGTGGGGATGGATAGCTGGGATGGACATCCCAACAGGGCATCCATCCCCACTATTCATGGCATGGACTGGATCTTCATGTGTACACATCTTGGTTTACCATGCTGTGAGCTGTTCTGGCCACTGCAGGCGGACACCACCCACCCACCCCCTTCCTCCCCACATCTGCCACTGCATGCCCTCTGGCCCCAGGTGACATACCTAGAAGCCTTGTATAGACAGGGCCACAGATCAAACATTGCCCCACTTTCTCCACCAGCACCCCACCCCTTTCCCACCCCTGGCTAGCCTCTCGGTACAGCTACCATGTACATACCAAGAGCTTCATCAGGGTCGGCAGAGGTAGCTGGTTGGCAGGGATGGAGGGAATAGTGGACCCCCATTCCCACCATTCAGGCCTCAGACTGACCCCCAATGTGGATATACACATGGACATTGTGTACCTCTGACATCCCATGGGACCTCATTGAGATGACCTACGTGGGGACAGGAGTGCCTTTGTCAGCCACTCCAAGGCTCATGTGAGGGCCTGGAGGTCACCCCTGATCCCACATAGGTGATCTTGAATGAGCCCCAAGGGCTCCTCTTCTAATGCCTGCTCTGCTACCCCTGCCCCCTCCCATCCCCTCCCTCTACCTCCTTCCCCCTCCTATCCCTTCCCTCCATGCTCCCCCCACTTCAACCCACTGGATGTCCCTTGGTGTCATGGCCCTGAGTTCCCCCTCCTCCAAGGACAATGACTCCTCTTCCTCCCCCTGCTCTTCAGGGCCATCCACCCAGGGGTACCCTGCCTCCCCACCCTGGAGTGCCCCACCCAGACTCCATAGCACTGTCCAGCTGCTCCCCCTCAGGGGAGTGGGGCACCTCCATGAGGTTGAGGATAACAGCCTCATCCCCACTCTCCCCTGTGTCACAGCTGGTGCTGACCACTGATCCTCCTCCTCCTTCTCCTCTGCCTCCATCTCACTGTGAGCCGTGTCGCTGTTCTCCTCCTCCTCCTCCACCACAGGGGGGCATGTCCTCAACTAGTATGGCTGTGGAAGGGATGCAGAGAGGTGACTGTTAATTTCAATGTGTGGGGGTATCCAGTTGCAATGCTCCCGTTGTCTGATGCCTCCCTATGCTCTGTATGCTGTTGCCTCTGCGATACCCAGCCACTCCAGACCTATGCCATGTTGCATGTCATGGCCCCATTCCTGTGACATTCCTCCACACTCACCTTGCTCCCACTGCAGCTGCCGCGGGATTCATGCCAGGAGACATGGCCGAGTGTGCCGTATGGTGCGGTAGTGTACCCTGTAGGCTTCTGTCTCTCACAGGACATGGAACTGTCTGTGGAGGCAGGAGGAGGTCTATTACATATGCATGTTTCTTTCTCCCCCAGCTCTGTCACTGCAGCTGCCTGCCCACCTGCCATAACACCACCTGCATAAACTGGACCCTGTCCCATTCTTTTGCCACGTCTCCAGTACTGTCCCATCCTTTTGCAATGTCTCCAGTGCTGGTCCCCTGGGCCTCCTCTGTCCTGTGTGCCTGCATTGCTGACTGGCCAGGCCATGGGCTGAAGGGGCCACAGGGACAGTGCTGCGTGGGACAGTGCTGCTTGCATCATTTGTTGCAGACTCTGCTGCATTTGCTACCTGCCCTCTGATGCACATTGTGGGCTTTGTATGCTGGTGTCAGACCTGGCAGCTGACATGTCCTGTTTTATGGTTGCTGTGCTGGCATTTGGGCTGCCACTTTCCAGGTGGGCACTATCATGTGTGTGGTGTGGTACCTCTGTACACACTTCGTGGTGGATTGTGACCATGATCGTGTCTGATGCACTTACAAGGGATGGTCAGATGGGCTGGGCAATAGCAGGTGGTACTTGGATGTCTGGGTGCATTGGGTGGAGTATGGACAACGATGGACAAGTGGTGAGTGTGCCTATGTCTATGGTGCTTTGCATAGGTATTCCTCCCCTCTGTGCCTGTCCAGTTTTGTCACATTCCACCTAGTAGATGGATACTCCCATCTCCACTGTGATTCTTTGCAGCTCCTTCCATGTTCTCCTTGGTGTCCTTGTGCCATCTCTGCTTTATGTCCTCCTTGCCTAGTCTGTGGGTTTCAGTAGGCAGCCTTCTCCTGTCAGGTGTGTCGTGGTGTGATGTTCAACATATTTTGTTTTTGAGCAGTCCCTGGCACTTCATGGTGTCCTCCATCTTTGGGATAGTAATTTGTGCTGTGGGCCTGATCTCTGCATCTCCACACCTTTGTCTCAGATCTGTTTGGTATGCTCCTTGGTCATCCTGTTGCTTGCTGGGTGGTGTTACAGTGTCCGGCCCTTTCATTCAGGTAGCTTTGTAGAGGCATCATGTGCCAGTTCCTGTGGTACTGCTTGCATGCAGTTGGACCCTGCTGCCCTCCTTTTGGGTCCTCTGTAGTTCTTTGGTTGGACCTGCTCTTAGTTAGTGGTTTCATGGATAGAGTGTTGGTGACATATGTACTTGCACCATTTCTGGTTGTACGTATTTCTTCCTGTATACAAGGTATTGTATTATCCTTTCCCATCACCTGTTTTCAATATACTGTGAGGTTCCTTACCTAACGTCCACATGACTCCCCATCTTCTTTACAGGTTGTACATCCTGCTACAGACCAGATCTGGCACAGAGGGTATGGATAGCTTTGCAGGCCACTGTGTGTCTTCCATGCATCCACAGTTGTGTTTTTCTGTGCATTTCCGGTGCCCACCCCTCCAGACAGATATTCATTGGTTGGGGATGCTAGAGAGGGTGGCTACGACTGTGGTTGGTGGTCTGGGTCCTGGCCATCTGCAGATGGACCTATGGATCTTTTAGGTATATGTTGGTGGCCTGGCAGGTTGGCAGTGCTGTGCTGCAACCTTTCTATGCACAGGTTGGGTGCCTCATTTGATTGTCAGCAGGCTCTGCTGATACTCCAAGGTACACCACTCTATCATTTGTCACACATCACATCAGGCAAATATTGGTTAAGGAAGGAGGAAAGAGCCTCAGAATCCAAGGAGGTAGGAGCAATGGGAAAAGTTAACTTCAAACCAGGTCCAAGCCTCCTCACATCAATGGCTCTAAAATGCGCCTATAAATTGATTGAATTATATGGAACAATTTTTATAGACTTGTGATTCCATATCAAAATAACACAGGTACACTACCAAAAAACTGCCTCCAGTTTTGCAACTGATTCCTATAGATTTTGGGGTGCTGAATCCAGGAAAAATAGCCAAAATGTTCCATCACGTCACGTTTTCTTGCAAAATTAGATTTCTTACCCATATAAGGAATGTTCACATAATTTCTTTTTAGCCGACTGCAGTTTATTTTCTTGGCCCAAAATAGAGGTTGTAATGGTTAACTAACTAGAAACACTCCCTCATGATATTTTAGAGTGTTTTGTATTCATTTTATACATTAACAGGACAATTGGGAGGCGGGGGGCTAAATCCAGTACTCGCGCTGGCGCATGTTCTTTCCTGTTCGCCTCGCCTCGTTCGCGCTCGCTCAAACACGGTGGTTGCGACATGAACGTTCCTGTCAAATTTCAGTTTCTTGCAAGTTCATTATTACCTTTTGTTTGCTCAGTCGTAATCCAGCTTTATTCCGAAGTGGTTCACTACAGTTGTAGTTTGCAGTGCTGTGTATTTGTGATGGCTCACAGAGCCAGAGGTTGCGTCAACTCTCCGGACAGTTTTTGTTTTATTTGTGGGGAATATACCGTGAAAAAGCGGCAGAGGAACATTTCTGCATTTATTAAAAAAGTATATTTCGCCTATTTCGGTTTGAAGTTAGGCGATCAAGACAAACCGTGGGCTCCTCACAAAGTGTGCAAGACATGTGAGGAAGATCTACGCTTATGGATGAAAGGTAAAAAACAAGCATTTCGTTTCGGAATACCTATGATGTGGTGTGAACAAAGAGACCACAGCAGTGACTGCTATTTTTGCTCTTGCATTGTGAAGGGATACAACTTAAAAAATAAGAACGTAATAAGTTACCCCAACCTTTCCTCAGCAATTAGGCCTATGCCTCATAGCAACGAAGTACCTGTGCCTGAACCACCAAAATCTTTGGATCATATTTGTGTGGACGGTTCTGATCATGATGAGACTCATCAGATGGCTTTTCCCGATGAGTCCAGTACTTCCGAGTTTGAAACTGAACCAGATCCGAAACCTGAACTTTTCTCTCAAGCTGAATTGAATGATTTAGTCCGGGATTTAGGACTCCCAAAAGAAGCTGCCCAACTGCTAGGTTCTCGGCTTAAACAGAAAAATCTATTGTCACCAGGAACAACTTTTTATTGGTACCGCAACCGCGAGACACAATTTTTGAAGTATTTCAGCAAAGAGGAAGATTTGGTATTTTGCAACGATATATACGGAGTGATGGAAAAGTTTAAACTCAAGTATGATCCTGCTGAATGGCGGCTGTTCATTGATTCGTCAAAAGACAGCATAAAAGGTGTTCTTCTTCATAATGGCAACACATTCGCTTCAGTTCCTATTGCTCACTCTGTTATTCTCCAAGAAAAATACGAGAATTTGGCCCTGATTCTTCAGAAGATTCGTTATGATGAGCATAAGTGGATGATTTGTGGAGACTTTAAAATTCTATCCATGCTATTAGGGCAGCAATCCGGTTTCACCAAATATCCCTGCTTCCTTTGCTTGTGGGATAGCCGGGCCCGCGACCTACACTGGGGGAAAAAAGACTGGCCAATTCGGGAGTATTTGAGACCCTGTGAGAAAAATGTTCTTCATGAGAGCTTGGTACCTCGTGATAAAATTCTATTACCACCTCTCCACATTAAGTTGGGTCTCATTAAGCAATTCATCAAGTCCCTTCCAAAAGATGGTGAGTGCTTTCGGTACCTTTGCTCAAAGTTCCCCCGACTTTCTGAAGCAAAGCTAAAGGAAGGAGTGTTTGTTGGCCCTGATATAAGGAAACTCATTTTAGATGGAGCATTCGCTGAAACGATGTCTGAGAAGGAAAAAGAAGCCTTGGGTTCCTTCAAGGATGTTGTTCTCAAATTCTTGGGGAACAGGCGGGATGAGAACTATAAGGATATTGTTGCCAGGATGCTCAATGCCTTCAAAGAACAAGGCTGTAACATGAGCCTGAAAGTCCATTTCTTGCACTCCCATGTGAACTACTTTCCCGAAAACATGGGGGCGTAAGTGAAGAACAAGGTGAAAGGTTTCACCAGGACATCAAGGACGCAGAGAGAAGGTACCAAGGAAGATGGAACACCACTATGATGGCTGATTTCTGCTGGTTGCTGCTGCGGGAAACCCCAGATGAAAAATACGCCAAGCAGCGCACCAAGAGAAGCATTCGGGGGAAGAAGAAACGGGCCCACCAGGAGATTGATTGACCCAAGAATGACTTTAAAATCTAAACTGTGTTGACAAATATCGTGTTTTTACTAAACTTTGAAATAAAAATTTGCTAGTTATTACCACAGTGTCGGATCTCATTTATTAGAATTTTATTTTCACACCATCGGGTGTTTGTCTTCATGTATTGCAATGGTGCGGTTTGCGTTTTCTATTCTTACATACATACCTGTACAGCATTTTTTGCACATTTCTTTGCTTTGCTTTGTGTCTAACCTCGCTCTTATATGCTCAATGTTTGTGCACATGTATGTGGCTGTTTTAAGTGCAGACAATTTTGCTACCATCACAGTGTGTTTTATTGACATTACTCTATTCTTATGTGCTGCCTTGTTACAATTTTCTTTATTCTTATTTGAATAACTACTAAACAATTAGTATAAAGAATTCATCCAAGAAACTTTTATCTCGATCGCACTCAATCTGAAACGTTCACCTCAAACTGCTAACCCAATGTAGCAAAAGATCTGTACGTGATGGAGCAAATTGGTTACCAGATTTGGATTCAGCGCACCAAAAAACGTAAAAATCAATCGAAACATTAGAGGCAGTTTAAAAAATTTTTTTTTTAGTGTACCTGTGTAATCAGTAATAGCTGTCCCCTGCCAACTCTCAGAGCATAAAACATGCTAGACATACCGAGAAAAGGCATACCTATCTTTCCAAGCCACCACCTTCTACAGGCTCCCAGTCACCGCTGAGAATTCTTGCTGCTGAAAATCCTGCCTGCTGAAACTTGTAAACGGGGGTGCTTGTTGTGAAAGTTCCACAATCTTGGCAAGGACATGAATTTACTTGACTTGCAAAGGATTGTGAGTCTTGTAGTTCAATCACACAAAACTAGCCGTTTAACAAGAATAAAGAATTGTAGTTGCTCGAGTGTAAAGCAGAAAGCAGATTTTATTTATGAGGTGTTATTCCCTCGCACAGATATGCTTGGTAACATCAACGGGATAATTTTCTCCAGAAGTTTTATTCAGGAAACAAAACAAATAAGGCAACTGAATTACTTATGCAACAACTTAGTAAAGACCTTGATGGAACAGAAAAGGTCTTTCTTCTAGCCCCTGCTAATAAACTTTCTTAGCAGTGCTGGAATGAAAAATAAACCCAAAAGGAAAATTCTCTTTATCAAAAACACAGCTTTCTTCCTTTCACACAGAGAAGAAGCTTTTTTTCAAAGTCCCACGTGCACTTGTGCCTTGCTCTAATCACAGGTGCTTAACCAGCTGCAAACCATTGCTGGTCCACTCTCCATGTGGCTCCAACTTTCCCCAAAGCTTTCTCTCAAAGAAACTTTTCCGGGAAGCTAAAAATCAGTACAGTTCCTTTTGGTGTTTGATCCTTAACTGAGGATTACTTTAGAACAGCAGCTTAGAAAGAGAACAATCCATACATTCAACTTCCTCATTTGATATTTCCCCTTGCTCTTGAAATATCATAGGATCACTTTCATACACTGGCTCAGAGGATTTCTCTAACTGATCTCTACCAGGATAGAAACTGTTTCCCTGCTGTCTTCCTTGTGCAAAGCTAGGGAACAGATCAGAGTTTATACCTGAGATCACATTGCCATTAGGTTTCCTCTCTGGGTATTTTGGCCAGTAGGTAGCAAAGCTTCTGTGCCCAGCTCTCCAGTCAGAATCTCTGGACTTCAGGTCTCTTTTCCCATACCTCTTCAAATAGGTATTAGAGCTCCTTCTTTCTGTAGATGCAGCCATCTTTTTTACAGGTGCTGTCCGAGGGTTCCTGGCTGTATATCTCCAAGCCTCTGGCTTCTTCCAGTCCAATGAAGAATGCTTACCCCAGGAATCTCTCCCATATACGTACTGCCTTGGGCTCCTTTCTTAGATCTTCTGGACGTCTTGCTGTTCTTCCTTCTGTTCACGATCAGTCTCTCCTTCTCCAGCTCCCGTTGCTGTCCTTGCTGTCTTTGCTCTCCTTGCTCTCCTTACTTTCTGTATGATGAATTTCTTCTAGCTTTAAAGTGCCTAGATGGCTGCTCCACCCTAGCACACTGCAGGTGTTCTGAATTAAGCCCTGCCCTAGGAGATGTATGATTAGGGATTACATCATTGCTTCTCTGATTAGGCACATGTTTCCCTACTTCAGCTCTCCTAGAGGCTTTCTGTAAACCAGTGCATTCTGGGTCTGGTAGTCTTTTAGGTAAACACCCTGTTTTAGTGTTTTTACCAGCCAGCACAGGTTGCTTATTCAGAGCCAATTCACCTCTTGTATTATTTCTTCCTGAACTATGATAAGCTTCCTTATCACAAACTCCAGCACCAGGATTTTCAGCGGTGTCTGGGACTCTGTTGAAGGCGGAGGCTAGGGAAGAAAGGTGTTCCTCTTTTGGTATTTCTAGCATGTTTTATGCTCTGAGAGTTTTCAGGGGGCAGCTACTACTGATTATTTTGATTTGGAGTCACGGGTTTTAAAAAGTGGAATAATATTGAACAATTGATTGGTAGGCATATGTTAGAGCTGTTGATGTGAGGAGGATCGTGACAGTTCGAGGTTACCTTTTCCCATTGTCCCTACCTCCTTGGAATCTGAGTTCTTTTCTCCTTCCATATCCAATGTTTACATGATGTGATGTGTGACAAATGCAGTATTCATATGATTCACACTCTGGAGTTGACCTTTTTGGTCTTGAGCATGCTGTGCTGCACAGTGTCATGGGATGGGGTGGTAGAGGTTATACTCTGGTGTCTTATACAGGGGTGTTTCTTTGTGGACACAGCGGTGGCTGCATGGAGCGGTTTCCCATTGGAAGTGGTGCTGTTTTGGACAGTATCCGACGTCATGGGGCATGGGGCAGATGCAGGGTTCTCAGGGGACTGGTGGGTGGGCGGTAGCGGGGGGTGGCCTAGGTCAGCCATGTGTTGTCTTTACTAGCATCATGTATCTGTTTCCACTGTGCTGTGTTTTGGCTGACAGTATTGGGCCATGTTGCTGCACTGTTACACACAGTAGGTTTTTTCACTGTATTCAGATTTCCTTTCCATATGTACTTTCCCTTTTATCCATTCTGCATTTTGTCCACCTTGCTTTCCCCTTGGCCATAGTGTTTCTGCTTGCCTGTTTCCTGTGCGGGTCCTGTTTTGTCTATTTACTGTCATTTGGTTGTGTTGTGGGTCCAGCTTACCTCTGCTCATTTTGCCCTTTTACTTTTCCACTACTTCCTGTTTTTTTGCAGTGTTCTTGTCCCACCACATGCATTTCCCCTGCCTGCTCCCTTTCCTGCTTTGCCCTACTTACTGAGCTAAGCTAGCCATCGGTGTCCTGTGGGGAGCAGGGCACCCTCATTCTCGATTACCATCCTGCAGAGCAGGCGGGTCTCTGCCTCTGAAAGGTTCACCTGTCGGATTGCCATTTTCCAAGGCTCTGGAGGCGGGGGGGTGGGGGGTACTGTACCCTGTTTCCTGTCGCATGTGGACAACTGTGCAGGTGGACACATTTTCAGACCTACATATCCGCGACATGACACGATGGTTGCAAGAGTCATTTGCACATACACGGGACCCCCCGCTTATGCAGATGTTGGATGTTTAGCGGCACAGACTTATAACCCTGATTCTAATGCACAGGTGCATGTCGGGACACCCGGGCAGAGAATCCCATTTACATTTCAAATGTACATGTGTTGTGCGTTTACATCCACCCTGCCCATTTTTCTTTGAATCGGGCCCTATGCAAGGAATGTAGGTAGTCTGAATATTCCTAAAAACTTATATCGTACATTGCCCAGATGACAGCACCCCAAATGCCTCATCAGTAAACTAGCCAAGCCAAACAGATGTTCAGCCAGTTCGCTCTGTACAGTTGTAAATAGTTGCCCACGTTTTCATCCAAGTTCTGTCTCCTGTTAATTGTAAACACTAATTGACGGTTTTGAAAAGTGTATTTAACTGGTTCTATGTAAACCGCACTGATGGAAAATAGCGCGGTATATAAGAGAATGTAATCAATCAATAAATAAATAAAATATCCAACAGTTAAAATTTATATTAAAAAAACAGGCAATTATAAAGTCTGAAAGCTTAGCTGTGTGTAGTCTCTTGGAGCTGTGATGACCAGACTGGTTCAGGTACTTGGTCAGGATGTAGAGTTGATTCAATTAACCCCTCCCTGTGAAGCAGGCTTGTGAGGTTTAACACAGCCTAATGCACTAAGATATTGGCCAAACTGTGATTTTTCTATAGGCCACTGTTAGTTGATGAGTGGACAGGCTGGGAACTGTGGATTTATATTGCCAGCTTTCAATATTGTTTTTTTATGTTTTTAAATGAGTTCTGCTTTTTAATTCTTTTGCATTATTATTCTTGCTTTTTTACTCTATTGCATCATTATTATTATTCATGGATATCTTTATATAGTCATTTTTAGGATACATTTTTTTACCTGTTTAATTGTACATTTTTATGTAATGTAGTTTTCTTGTTTTTATCTTTGAAGTGTGTGCCCCCTGAGGAAGGTGTTGCTGAAATGCGTTGGGACTGGAATAAAGTTGGTACCCTGACCACACTGTTTGGTATATTCTGAAGGTCATATTTGCTCCATTCATGAGTGGATTCTCTTTTTAAGCTTTAGTTTGCATACCAGTATCTGGTGATCTGTACCACAGTCAGCTCCAGGTTTCGTCTTTGTTGATGTTATTGAGCTTTTCTATTGTTGACTTCCACAGATATAGTCAATTTGATTTTGGTACAATACATTGGATGAAGTCCATGTGTGCAGTTGCCGTTTGAGTTGATGGAAGAAGGTGTTTGAGATGAATAGTCTTGCAGAATTCTTTCAGTCTTTCTCCAGCTTCATTTCTATCGCCAAGTCCATAATGTATTTTCCAACCAATTTGCCACCTTCTATGTTGCCAACTTTTGCTTTCCAGTCACCCATGACTATCAGGATATCTTGTTTGCATATTCTGTCAATTTCAGCTTGTACTTTTTCATAGAACTGATCAACGTCTTCCTGTTCTGTAGCTGTTGTTGGAGCATATACTTGAATGTTGTGCTATTCCTCGTAGATGAATAGAAATTAAGCATTCATTGATTGCATTGTATTTCATTGCAATGCAGATCTTGCAAGTTTCTTGATTATAAATGTAACACCATTTTGTCTCTGTCTTTCATTTCCAGCATAGTGTACCATGTGATCATCAGATTCAAAGTGCCCAATGCCAATCCATTTCAATTTGCTGACACTCAACAAATTCGGTTGTACATGTTCTATTTCATTCTTGACCACCTCCAACTTCCCTTGCTCCATATTTTGTATGTTCCATGTCCTGATATGTAAGACATCTTTGCACCTTCTGACTATTATTTCATATGCAGCTACATCAGCAGTCAGACGTCCTGAGGGTTTTGTTCCAACCATATCATAAATGCTGGTTTTACTCTGAAAAAAACTTCAGCTCATCTCCAGTAACCCGTTGAGTCCTTTATGACCTGAGGATCTCATCTTCCAGCACTATATTGCATTTTGTTTTATTGTGATTATCCATTGTGTTTTTGTGGCAAGAAACAGAAGTAGATTGTCATACCTTTCTTCCGCGCAAGTAATGCTAGTGCTGCAGGAATGTGATCCCCTGCTGCCAACACTGTCCCATTCTTTTGCTGCCTACAGTAAATGGGCGATTTTGTCTTAGTCTAGCATCTCAGCTGAGATCTGTCCATCTTGGGAGATTCTGCCAGTAGTTAAGCTACTGATAGCTCAGCTCTCAGCATCACTGATGCACATAAGCCCTCTCAGCATGACAAGCTGCAAACCAAGCGAGGGATCAAATTGTATAGGAAGCACAATAAACTAAAGTAAACTTTTATGAGGAAAAGAAATCTGAACTCCAGACTGAGTAAAAGTGATATTCAAAAGCTTTTTGTATTTTATTTATTTATGAACTGGTTTTGATTAGAAAATTTTTGAATTAATTTTTGTTATGGACACATACACAGACGGGATGGCTCTTCTTCCTTTGAACGTGAATGCTTTTCTGAATAACTTGTTATTTTGAGTATTGCTGAAACTACAAAGTTGGTTCTAAAGCATTTGTGGTCAGTTTAGAATTCTGAAGTCTTTTCTTCCTATTTAAATAGACTTTATGGGGGTAATTTTATAACAGATTGCTAAGGTTGGGAATCCAATTAGATTCTTTTTTGAGGCTATTTCAAAAAGACTGCAGATGTCTTTATAATATAATTTCACAAAACCAGCTGAAATCAGGCCTAGAATGCAGCCATGCTACTCATTCCTTTTCAGTAACAGCTCTTTCAGGAATGGCAACAGTACTAATATCTTTAAAATGAGCTACATTCAGGTTCAGTGCATTGGCATTGGAACGGGGTGGGCCACACAGGTCCTGGCAATACCAATATTTCTCTGCTGCAATCAGGCAAAAATGTCTGCCTGCAGGAGATCGGATGCCAGCGGACAGAACAGGAGGGCAATTACAGCTGGGAAGGCAGTAGGCTGCCCATGCAGATCTCACCCCCTGTGTGCAGAACAGCAGAAGAGAGCCACAATCATGGCAAAGACCTCTTCTGTCTGCTCATTGGAAATTGGATCTCTGTGGTCAGAACAGGGGCGGAAGGCAGCGACTGCAGCCTCGATGCAGGTTGTCTGGCCAGGGGGGCTAGGGGCAAAGTTGGGGAAGAGTTGAGGCAGAGCTGGGGGCCCCACCCAACCAATAGACATTCCACTGCCTCTGCAGTAGGTATTTACATTTACACCAACTTGAGAGATGAGGTACATATAAAGGTGCATTTTTTATAATGTATACATATACTTTGGGGGTCATTCAGATCCGCGAATAGTGGGGATGGACATCCGACTTGGACATTCAACCCCCGCTATTCACAGAGACCTGATTCTGGACCTAGAGCTCCCTGCATGTACAAGGCCTTTGTGTGGTGAGCTCCAGACAGGGGGCAGCATCAGAATGGAGAGTGGGAGGAGCGGGAGCGGGGTGCACATCCCGGATGTAGAGGGCTGATTCAGGTGACTGCCCTGTACGTCTTGCATTATCAGGATGGACGTGGGACTTATTCCTCCAAGGTGGAATAAGTCTCATGAGTGATGGGGATTGGGGCACGCAGGGCCGCCGAAAACACAGGACTGCTAAAGGTAAGTCCCTGCCGCCCAGTCCCAGTCCCAGCCCTGGCTGCCCCCGCCAAGGGCCGGGGGAAGGGAAAGGAGAACTGGGGATGTCAGGCTATTTGGCACTCCTGCATAGTGAATTCAAATATACTAGAACCTAATCAGAATCACCAGAAACCCCAAAAATTCTAAAATTTCTGATATCAAAAATCCCCCGTTGAAATTGAAATAAACTTTTTGTCGGAGCTAGTCAACCCAGTGCATGGAAAGCATTCCTAGCACCATTGTGACCTCTCCTTTTATTAAATTACTTTATATGATTAAAAGTCCAAACTTAACTTCATGTTTGTGTCCAAGCATCATATCTAAAGTATTGCCAGAAACACCAAAGTGACCACATAGTATCCTGGTGCCATGGAAATTAGATGCCTTGGCAGTGGGGCTCCATGCAGGAGCAGAGGGAGGGTTAGCCAGGGAAAGCACTGAACATCTTGGCCATCAGAATCGGGGTCCCTCCAAGTGCCCCGATTCTGCTCCCGTGGGAATGTCTAGCTCCCGCAGGTGCAGAATCAGGTGCAAATACGGCCCGTCCATATTTTGGACATCCAGATGGGCTGGACGTGTTCCGATCGGAATTGGCCTCTACATGTCTCCACCCATGCAGTCCTAAACTATGCCTCTGAACATGCCTACTTTCAAGATATGTAAAAGTAGTCACCTTCTTGTTATGTTTGTGGTACTTTTATGAGAGGTCTTTTACATGCACACAACAAAGTTTTCATATGAAAAATTCTTATTAAAAAGGCCTCTTCTGCATCTATGTTTTTATAAAATATACTCATAAAGTCTACAGAAATTGTGGCTAAAATGTAGTTGCGTACATTTACCCTAGCTCGGGAGGAAGTGGCAGTGTAAACAGGTGAAGTGCATGCGTACTTGTGTATTTTATAAATTACATACATATGCCTATATATGGGACACGGAAAAGGGAATGCCTTCCTATCAACATGCATACCTTTACAAACATGTACCGTGGGATATGTTTATAAAGACACTTTTCCTGGGTAAAAGGGGGTTTATCTATGAAACAATCTTTACACAGTTACCCCTGCTGTGTTGCTTGAATATGAGATATTGCAACTAAAGGAAGATTTGTTGATATATTTAACATCCTCTTCACACCCTCAATTGTGTGAATTGAGATAGCAGGCTGGAATTTATTTAGGAAGGACACTTTAGGAAGAAATGGGAAGAGGAGTGACACTATATATAAAAAAAATATTAATACTCAGTAGGCTCCATCTAGAACAGGAACAGTGTCTGCCAATTCTGTTATTTCTTCTCCTGGGCATGACTGCAACGTTCAAAATTACACTCTCAGCCCATCTTGACACCACCTTTAAAGTCTTTCAAATCTGGAAATAATTTCATACAAATTGTAGTATGCACAGTATTCTTCGCCAGCACTATAATTCAAAGCATCAATTTTCTTCCTGTTAGGATCATTTTGAGTTGACATTGACTCAACGACACTTAACAACAACAACAAAACGGTGGTAACAATCTGAATGCATAACATTATGGAATAATTCAGCAAAGTGAAAGACACCAGTCATAAAGGCTTAATTTCATTTGGGTTTTATCTAATGTAGTTTATATGCAATTAAGAGTCCCTTTTACTAAAGACTGCTAAGGGTTTGCAAATAATGCACCAACCACATGCATGTCATTTGCAAAGCCTCTGCATTAGATACTGAGGGCTTAACCAGCATGTTCCTGTCAACTAATCAGCCAAAGGTTTGCCAACACACGTTCCACCAAGGCGGGTTCACAACGATTCCTATAGAGGAGTTGTTAGGTTGAACTCACGTTCAGGGCCAGACTACCTCTGAACATGCAGCAATTGCCCTAGTGCTAGTGCTAATTTGCTTTCCACACTCACTCTATGCCATTTCCCATTCCAACCTGCGTTTGCCGATTAACAGGCATTTTAGCATGCAATGGCAGACAGGTTTGAGCATTAGTGTTCCCGACTGCCACTTGCTGTGCATTAAAACACACATTAACGGGCTCTAATAAAAGAGGACCTAAGTGCATTGTTTCCATGTTAACTGTATGGAAAGATGCTGTGTACACCTCCAGTAGTTAACATGGAGGCTTCACAGTTACTGTCTTTTAACTTTGCCAGCTAACATATGGTAACTGCAATGTTGATGCAATTTTATTGGCTTTCCTCTCTAGATCAGGATTTATTTTAAATTGCTTCTTTATAACTTACTACATGGTCTGGCCCCAGCATGTTTAGGATATCTTGTTGGGATTTATGTACCTAACCATCCTTTGCATTCAGCAGACACAGTTAGGTTGCATTCATTGTCTCCTTGAGAATTTAAAATGTCCACTATGTATTCTAAAACAATACCTGGTGCGGGTTCCAGCTCTGGAATGATTTACTGAGCAAGTTGTCCCCTTGTAGCTTTCTTTCCATTGGAATTTAAAAACGGTTGTTTTGTAAGTTTTTATCTATGTTGCCAATCCCACTGACATCCATATTTCGCACATGTACTTTTTAAAAATTGGTTGTCTCCTTGCATGTGTCTAGGCCATTATTCTGCAAGTCCCCATTTTCTTTATATGTTTGCGGAAATGTTTATCTTTTGGGGTGATGACAAACTGATTTTAGAATATATTTACATGTGTCTAGTTTCTCTGATGGCCCTTCCATGGAATGTCAGATGTTTTGACTTGGACATTCCTGGAGGCACCTAAATGGCTTTTCTATAATGTGCCTTCACATCAAGCAGTTCTTCTTTATCCACATGTCCATTTACAGCATAGGCCTGGAAAACTGATATTGTGCCAAATGCTTCCAAATTTGTACCGATTATGAAACCTTATCTCACTGTAGGCATATATGCGTGTGTCTTGCCCCATGTGCATGCTCCTGTATCCCCATGTACATGAGCAAACCCATATATAATGAATACTTATTTTGAGCAATGAGAAAGAAGCCATGCAACTAATTTAAGACAGAATCACAGTTGCGTAACTGAAAAAAAAAAATCAGGACTGTTTTTATCTATGGGCAAAAGGGGCAGTCATCCTGGGCCCCTGGCTAACAGGGAACCTGCTACCCATAGCCTCAACTACATCCGAGAGTAGGCTGCTGAATCTGATGTCACTCTGCCTATTGGTTCCCAACTTACACCTTCTGTTCCTTACTTCAATTCCTCCTCTTGGCATTAGAGCAAGTGCAGTGCTTTTGTGTGCCATGGTATATGCTGCAGCAATAATGGTCAAGGCTGCAGGCTGGGCCCTTCTTCGACTCTACCTCTAAAAAAAAAAAGGGTGGCTTGGACATGGTCAGTGATGTTGCTATGACTGAGTAGAGAATTAGGGAGGAGGAGAACCAGCAGTTGCTCTGCATTAAGGCACATCTCTTCCTGCCTGGATGGTTTGCTCTGCCTCTGCACTGGTTGAGTATGCTCTCCACTATGTCCACTCTAAAGTCTAAAACAATCTCTGGTGTGTGTTCCAAACTCTGGAATGATTGACTGAGAGAGCTATCCCCTTGTATCTTTCTTTTCATTGGAATTTAAAAACCATGGCTGTTTTGTAAGTTTTTATCTACTGTAATTAGTTATGGTTTTTTTTTAGTAAGCTTCTATTAATTTATTTGATTAATTTTACTATCATAAACACATAACATTGTTCAGTTTTCTATTTATATTGTTGATCTTTTATTCCTTTATCTTATTGAACCAGTAGGACCAGGCAGAATAGAAATACCATATTAAGTTGCATTTGAAGATGTATTAGTAAAGGAGGTCCTATATGTTTTAATGTATGCTACCGGGCAGAAAAGCGCAGTTACTCACCTGTAACAGGTGATCTCCGGGAACAGCAGGAATTTAGTCCTCACATATGGGTATCGTCGGTACCGATGGAGCCTGCGTGGGAACGCTCCCCAGCGTCCAATAGGAACGCTTTTGGGAGCATCCCTCAGCACATGCGCGCTGCCTTCCCGCCTTTCCAACTGTCCCTCTTCAGTTAAGTTTGTAGCTGAGTGAAAGGATAGAGGGAGAGAGGAAAGAGACAAAGAGAGAGAGAGAGAGAGAGACAACTCCTAGGGGATGTGGGTGGGTTGTGAGGACTAAATTCCTGCTGTTCCCAGAGATCAACTGTTACAGGTGAGTAACTACGCTATCTCCAGGAACAAGCAGGAATGTAGTCCTCACATATGGGGACTCCCTAGCTGAAGATGCCATGGAGACAGCCCCAGGAAGGTGCCACCGTCGAAGGTGAGAATCCTTCCTCCCATGGATCTCTGGCATCCCACCAGGGTTGGTGGGTAGGAGTTGGTTTAGGTTTGAAAGAGATTTTGAAGAACAGCTTGGCCAAACAAGGCATCCCGATGGGAGGCTTTATCTAGGCAGTAGTGGGCTGTGAAGGTGTGTACCGAAGCCCAGTTGGCTGCTCGACAAATGTCATCGATAGACACAGAGTGGAGATTAGCCATAGAAGCTGCCATGGCTCTCACATTGTGAGCTGTGACATGGTCCTGAAGAGGAAGACCCTTACTCTCATAAGTAAAGGATATGCATTGGGCAATCCATTTAGATAAAGTTCTTTTGGAGAATGGAGGTTCCAAATAACTATGGTCAAAAGCTACAAAAAGTTGCGAGGACTTTCTATGTTGCTGTGTTCTTTGAATGTAAAAGGCTAAGGCCCTCTAACAATCCAAAGTATGAAGGTTTCTTTCTGCATTAGAGGCGTGAGGCCTCGGAAAAAATACAGGAAGATAAATTGACTGGTTTAAATGAAAAGGCAAAACCACCTTTGGCATAAAGTGTGGGTGAGTTTGAAGTTTGAGTTTGAAGTTTGAGTTTGATCCATGCCCTGTAACATGGATAAAAAGTACACTTCCAACACTAATCTCATTCATTCTCCCCATAGTCAACCTCTCATTACTCCAAGGCTACATCCCACCTAACCTCAAACACGCACAAATTCGCCCAATTCTCAAAAATGGTATTTTAGACAAAACTTCACCAAAATCATATCGACCCATTTCAAGCATCCCGTTCCTTGCTAAAATAATAGAAAAAGTGGTACAGATCCAGACACAAGAATACCTAGACTCTTCCTACCCACTTGATGAACACCAATACGGTTTCAGACCTCAACACGGAGTTGAATCACTTTTAACAGTCCTAATCGATACTCTCATCAAAGGGATTGATAACCACAAAAATGCATTCATTCTCCTATTTATTGACATTTCCGCCGCATTCGATAGTGTCCACCACACCATAATGCTTAATAACCTAAAGCAAATAGGAATAAATACAACAGTACACAAATGGTTTACCTCATATTTACATAATAGAACACAAAATGTAAGAATAGCTAATCAGACTTCCACCACATATAAACAAGAAATTGGACTCCCACAAGGCTCGGCGTTATCAGCCCTCCTATTTAATATATATATAAAACCAGTCTGCGACATATTCAAAAAATTTGGTGTACTATATCATCTATACGCTGATGATATCATGTTATACATTCCATTCTCCATCCCTGATGTACCGATAAAACTTCTAACAGACTGCCTTAGTGAAGTCACATCCTGGCTAAAAGAACAAAACCTCCATATAAACCACTCAAAAACAGAAGTATTAATTGTAACAAAAAATCAATCATACGTTCCGCCAACCCACATAACAATACAAAACCATGAAATCACAATAAAAAATGAAATAAGATACTTAGGTGTCATACTAGATACACACCTTACGATGAATACCCACATAAGAAACACGATAAAGAAAGTCTACTTCAAACTTAAAATACTCAAGCAACTACGTCCACTGGTATATTTTCAAGATTTCATTAATATAATACAGGCAACCATAACCCCGCATTTTGACTTTTCCAATCTAATTCTCTTAGGCATAACGAAACAAAACATCAAAAGAATACAACTAGCACAGAACGCAGCAGCCAGAATTGTAATGAATGTAAATTCACTCCAGCATATTACCCCAATATTAGCATCCCTGCATTGGCTGCCAATACAAAGCAGGATAATATATAAGACTGTAATAACCACATTTAAAACCCAAAATGGCATGGCGCCAACCCCATTAAGCAAACTTATATGTAAGGAGACACAAAAAGTCTCCCACAGAAAAGGACACTCAAATAAATTAAAGACACCAAATGACTTTATAAAAGCAAACAAACAAACTAATAACAGAGCATTCTCACATGCGGCCCCATCATTTGGAACTCCATCCCGGAGGACCTACGCTCATCAA
Source organism: Ichthyophis bannanicus (assembly GCA_033557465.1). NCBI lineage: Eukaryota > Metazoa > Chordata > Amphibia > Gymnophiona > Ichthyophiidae > Ichthyophis > Ichthyophis bannanicus. The sequence goes on from CM066032.1 coordinate 572,963,206, forward strand.
CAGAAATTATAGAACTCCGTAAAAAACTGAAAACCTATCTCTTCACCTTGCATTACAATACCATAGCTAATCCACTGATCATCCCAGAAAAAGGCTAAAACACGCTCAAACGAATAAAGCTAAACCTCATAACTCAACAGATACTACATTTACTTGTAAATAACGACGACTCAATCCAATAGAGCTTACAACTCTGAAATTGTAAATAGTTATTAACCTTTGTTCTTGTTCCATAATGTATCTATAATGTATTTGTTCTTGTTCCATAATGTATCTAACCATTATATTGTTCTGTTATGTATTTAAGCATTACACTGTTTATTGTCAAAAAATTGTTCCATGTAAAAACAAGCTCTTGCTTTGTTGACTGTTGTTCAATTGTGAACCGCACCTGAACTCCGGAAGATGCGGGATATAAATGATTGTTAAATAAATAAATAAAATAAATAAAAATAAAGAACAACCTTATCATGATGAAATCTAGTATAAGGAGGATCAGCCACTAAAGCTTGCAATTCACTAATGCGACGGGCAGAGGTGATTGCAATCAGGAAGATGACCATCCAAGTCAAAAACCTAAGGGCTGAAGTGGCTAAAGGTTCAAAAGGCGGTTTCATGAGCTGCCCGAGAACTAGATTTAGATCCCATGCTACTGGTGGTGGCTTGATGGGAGGTTTAGTTAATAAAAGGCCTCTCATAAATCTTGATAGGAGAGGATGAGAGGAAATTGGTTGTCCATTTAGAGGCTTATAAGAAGCAGCAATTGCACTAAGATGGACTCTTACCGAATTGGTCTTTAACCCAGAATTCGATAAGTGAAGGAGATACTCTAGTATCGATTCTAAGGGTATGAACAGGGGGTTTAATCCCTTCTTGGAGCACCATATAGTAAAATGTTTCCACTTGAAGGCATAAGATCTTCTTGTGGAAAGTTTCCTAGAAGCCTAAAGGATATATTTTACCTGTTGGGACAGGTTAAAATCCTGGAGGTCTAAGCCTTCAACAACCAGGCTGTGAGGTGCAGGGTCTGGGGATTTGGGTGCCATAGCATCCCGTTCTCCTGGGAAAGGAGATCTGGAGCATGCCCTAACACCAGAGGTGCTGCTTGAGAGAGATGTAGAAGCAGGGAATACCACGTTTGGCATGGCCATCGTGGTGCTATGAGAATCATGCAACCCCTGTCTCTCTGAAGCTTGAAGAGTGTCTTGGGGATGAGGGGAATGGGTGGGAAGGCATAAAAGAAGTCTTGACCCCAGTGAAGGAGGAAGGCATCCCTTGCCTGACAGTTGTGCACCGGAATTCTGGAACAGAACTGGGGAAGTTTGGCATTCAGTGGACTTGCAAAGAGGTATATGTCTGGAGTGCCCCAGAGATGAAATATCTTTGCCACCTGGTCTAGGTGGAGTGACCACTCGTGAGGTAACAGTACTTGACTGAGTTTGTCTGCCCAAAGGTTTTGAATGCCTGGAAGATATACCACTAGAAGGTGAATTTGATGCTCTCTGGCGAGGGCCCAGAGTCGTAAAGCTTCGTTGCATAATGGCAGAGAGTCTGTCCTGCCCTGCTTGTTCACATAGAACATGGCTACCTGATTGTCCGTCTGGACTAGGACTGTCTTGTAGCTGAGCTGGGCGTGGAACACTCGAAGAGCTAAATAAATTGCTCTTAACTCCAGGAGGTTTATGTGTAAACCAACCTCCTGTGGAGTCCAGGTGCCCTGGGTAAAGAGATGATTCAGGTGTGCTCCCCAACCCACCTGTGATGCATTTGTTGTCAGGGTGGCCTGAAAGAGGGGTTGATTGAAAGGAGACCCCACTGTCAGATTTTCTAGTGATTGCCACCATTGGAGGGACAAAATTAGTCTTTGAGAGACTGTTATTTTGTCTGACAAATTGCCCGTGGCCTGGGTCCACTGTGTGGAGAGGGTCCATTGAGCTGCTCGTATGTGAAGGCGAGCATATGGGACCACATGAACTGTGGATGCCAAGTGTCCCAGCAACTGCAGTAGTTCCCGAGCCATGAGGGAGGATTTTCCCGCTGCTTGGGAAGCTAACTGCATAATGCGAAGACACCGGGCTTGTGGAAGAAAAGCCCTTGCCTGCCTGGTATCCAGACAGGCTCCTATGAATTCTAGGCATTGGGAAGGAACTAGTTGAGACTTTGGGAAGTTGATTTCCAATCCCAAGTATTGGAGGATTCGCATTGTATGAGACAGTACAGTGCTGGCCTCTGCAACTGTGGAGGTTCGAATGAGCCAGTCGTCTAAGTAGGGGAAGACAAAAATCCCCAGGGTTCGTAGAAATGCTGCTACTACTGCCATGCATTTCGTGAACACCCTTGGTGCTGAAGCCAGACCAAAAGGAAGAACCCTGTACTAGAAATGTCTTCCCCTGAACAGGAAACATAAAAATTTCCTGTGATCTGGATGGATGAGAATGTGCGTGTATGCATCCTTTAAGTCTAGAGAGCAAAGCCAATCCTGGGCTTGAAAGTATTGCAGAAGAGTTCCTAGAGAAATTCCCTGTTGAAAAATGGGTACTTCTTCTATTGCCCCCTGGGCAAGAAGTGTGGAGACCTCGTAATCTAGCATATTGTCTGCAGAGGTTTGTGAATTGAACTGCTTTAGAATTGTAGGAGGGGGTATTTATTTATTATATTCTCTTATATATTTATTATATTCTCTTATATACCGCGCTATTCTGCATCAGTGCGGTTTACATTGAACAAACTGAAATTACATTGAACAGGGCATTATAACTTGGAGATAACTATTTTACAGGGAACATGGGCTATGGAGGGTTAAGTGGCTTGCCCAAGACCACAAGGAGCACCTGTGGGACTAGAAACCCCAGTCCTTCCGGCCCAAGGTTGCTGTCCTCTCGTGGGATTTGAACCCCCGACCTTGATGTGAAAATGAAGTTTGTACCCCTCTTCTACAATGGACAAAGTCCAATCTTCTGCTGTTATTTGATTTCATCTGTTGATAAAGTGGCATAACCTGCCCGGAATGTTGGGGGGTTGGGGACCCTTCAGAGGCAGGAAGGCAAAGCTCTCTGGGAAGGAGTCAGAGCCCTTGAGGGGGCTGAACCTGGAGAGCTGGTTGGGCTCTCGGTCCTTTTGGTTTCTTCTGTTGTCTAAGTTGTCCCTTTTGGGTAACCTGACCTGAAGTCTGACTGTGCTGGGTATAGGAAGGATAAAACTTCCTCTTTTTGCTAAAAGAGGGTTTTTTATAAGGCTTCCTTTTGGCTGGAGTGGCTGTAGACTTTGACAATCTATCTAAGGTAGAATTGTCAGCATCTAACTCATTAGCCTTTTCCTGCCAGTTCTTGCTGAAGAGATTATCCCCCATGCAAGGAATGTTGCTAATTTGTCCTGTACCCAGGTCTCCAAGTCTGATGCCTGTAGCCAGGAAATCCGTCGTGCACCAATGGCAATACGCGTAGCAGAAGTTCTGCTGATGCATTCAAAGCAGTCAAAAGCTGCACGATTGACAAACTTGGAGACATTTTGAGCATGCTTAACTAGAGCAAGAAAATCTTGTCTCTTGTCATCTGGGAGAAAAGGGCCCATAAGTTCAAAGTCTCCTGTGACTTCCTTAAGGAACATTCCCATATATAGGATGTATGAGCTGATTCAAGCTGAAAGCATGGAAGCTTGAAAAATTCTGCATCCAAAAGCATCCAGAGTCCTGCATTCACGACCTGGAAGATTGGATGCATGTCTCTTTGCACTTTTCATCATACGCATGGCTGATTCCACTACCACTGAATGATGTGGCAGCTGGGTTTTCTGAAAACCAAGACATGGTGGAACTCGATACATAGTATCAAGTCTCCTAAAGTGAGGAGAAGTAGTCAGAGGTGTCTCCCACATTCTGAGCATCAAGCTATGCAGAATTTAATGGATAGGAAGAGTAGCTGACTCCTTGGGAGCTTTAGGATATTGGAGGATTTCCAATTCCTTTACTCTGGGTTCTTCTTCAGGAGCTACTGTGATTGAAAGCCCTTTGGCCATATCACGGATGAAATCCTGAAAAGACATGTCCTCTGGAGGTGACATTCTGCGTTGGGGAAAAGGGGGGTCTTCTAGGAGAAACCCTCTAGTGCCAGCAGAATTGTCAGAGTCTTTGGAATCGGAGGAATCAAAGTATTCCTGACCCCGATGCTCTTGCAAAGCATGATCCCGGTACCGATTGAAGTCGGTACCGAGGTGACCCAGTACCGTTTTGTCCCCTCCAGCCAGAGATGGCATAGGAAGAGTTCCCACCAGGGCTGGCACCGTCAGTACTGGCATCACCAGTGTCTGTACCGGTGTCTGTACCGGTGTCGGTACCGGCATCGGTGTTGATGTCGGTGCTGGTGCCCTTGGGACCACTGATACCGCAGCCGAGAGAAGAGCTGCGATACTGTGCTTGATAGCGAGGAACCTCTAGTCTATCAACGCTGCCGATGTCTGGGTGTCGGTACCGGTAAGGACGGCCAGAACCCCTGAGCATGGCACAGGTAGTTCTTGCGAGGTTGAGGCCTCGAGAACATCCTGAAGCCCCATCAGTGCTTTGGAAGCCGAAGCCTCCTGCTGGGGCTGTTTTGCCGGTGTGGTTCTCTCAAGGGCAATGCCAATGGCCTCTCGATGCTTAGCAGGAGAGCTACCCTTTGAAGACCGGCTCTTATGTTTAGTTACCTGAGATCCATGGGAGGAAGAAGAGGCCCTCGACGATGTTGATGCAATGGATCTGGCATCCGAAGAAAAAAGGGTACCTAGCTTTGCGGCCCGGTTCTGTCTTCCTCTCTTGGTCATCCCCATGCAGGAGAGACATTTAGTTGGAGAATGAGCACGTCCTAAACATTTTAGACACCAATCATGGGTGTCAATGACGGAAATGGTACCACCACACTTAGTACATTTCTTAAAACCACTAGTTGGTTTTTCCATGATTCAGGAAAATGGGGGCCTAGTGCCCAAAATGGCACCTAGCACCAAAAAGGAATGTTTCTAAAAGAAACACTGAATTTTTTTTTTTTAAAGAAAGAAAAAGAAAAGAACCGGCGGTACCGGTAGGCGTCGTGCGGTAGGCAAACGCGACCACAGAAAGAAGTTTAAAGATGTAATTTTCTGCGGTGACAGGAAATAGGTCCTGTCGGCTTCACGGAAAATGAAGAACTGAAGAGGGACAGTTGGAAAGGTGGGAAGGCAGCACGCATGTGCTGAGGGATGCTCCCAAAAGCGTTCCTATTGGACGCTGGGGAGCGTTCCCGTGCAGGCTCCGTCGGTACCGACAATACCCATATGTGAGGACTACATTCCTGCTTGTTCCTGGAGATTTGTATTTATTTATTTATTTAATAGGATTTCTATACCACTTTCTTCTTCAATCAAAGCCGTTTACATGTCAATTTAATCAGATTACGATGTGTTACAGGTAGTGGAGGCATGTGGGTGTTAAATTTATTTACACAATAACATATACATTAATTTATCTACAGTATGTACAAGGGGTGACATGGGCTAGGGGGAAAGCAAGGGCACTGGGACTGTATTGTACTGCGGCATGTACATGAATGAATGTCCTTGAAAGAAGGTTCTCAAGATGCCAACATGCAAAAGAGACACGTGGCAGTCAGTGTGAGAGAGATGCACGATTTGCCACACATACCCTTTCCACATCCCACAAGAATGACAACACATTATGGAGAAACAGTGCTGCGGCTTTATTAGGATCTAGATCCGGGGTCTCAAACACGCGGCCCGCGGGCCGCATGCGGCCCGCAACCGAACTTTGTGCGGCCCGCGACGGAGGAAAAAAAAAAAAACACAAACCCTGTCTTCTGCTGCTGCTGCCGCCGTGGTAGCAGCACAATCAGCTGTTCGCGGTCCCTTCTCCTCAGCCCGGAAGAGCCCCGAGTCTGCTCCTTTAGCGGCGGGCTTTTCAAGATGCAAAGAGAATATTTCCCTCTCGCGCGGCTTGTCAAGCCGCGCGAGAGGAAAATACTCTCTTCGCGGCTTGAAAAGCTCACCGCTAAAGGAGCAGACTCGGGGCTCTTCCGGGCATAGGAGAAGGGACCGCGAACAGCTGATTGTGCTGCTACCACGGCGGCGGCGGCAGCAGCAGCAGCAGCAGACAGGGTTTTGTTGTTAGTTTATTTACTTGGCCTGATTGGGGGGGGGGGTTAGGACTGGAAATGGGCAGATGGGGTTAGGACTGGAGGTGGTCTGATTGGGGGAGGGCTAAGACTAAAAATGGGGTTATGGGGGGGGGCTAAGAATGAAAATGGGGTGATGGGAGGGTTAGGACTGGAAGTGGGCTGTTGGGGGGCTTAGGAATGGTAATGGGCAATGGGTGCGCGAGGACTGGAAATGGGCAGATGGTGTTAGGACTGGAGGTGGTCTGATTGGGGGGGGCTAAGACTAAAAATGGGGTGATGGGGGGGCTAAGAATGAAAATGGGGTGATGGGAGGGTTAGGACTGGAAGTGGGCTGTTGGGGGGCTTAGGAATGGTAATGGGCTATGGGGGGGCTAGTACTGGAAATGGGCAGATGGGGTTAGGACTGGAGGTTGTCTGCTTGGTGGGTCTAAGACTGAAAATTGGGTGAACGTGGGGCTAAAAATGAAAAGGGGGTGATGTGAGGTTTATGACTGGAAGTGGGCTGTTGGGGGGCTTAGGACTGGTAATGGGCTATGGGGGGGCTAGAACTGGTAATGGACTGGGGGGGTTGCTAGGACTGGAAATGGGCTGAGTAGAAGGGGGGGCTTGAACTGCAAATAACTGATGGGGACGGGGTTTTGGAATGGAAATGGGCTGAGTGGAAGGGGGCTTGGAATGGAAATGGGCTGATGGGGAGGGGGGCTTGGAATGGAAATGGACTGATGGGGAGGGGGCTTAGAAAGGAAATGGGCTGTGAGGGGAGGGAGCTAGGACTGGAAATGGGCTTAGTTGGGGGGAGCAAGGACAGGAAATGGGCTGATGGTGGGGCTAGAATAGGACTGGAATGGGCTGATGATGCGGGGACTAGAAGGGAGCAGATGCTGGGTGGGGCTGAAACTACAAGGGAGCTGATGTTGGGGGAGGATTAGAATGGGATAGGGCTGGGAGAGTAAAATGGAGAGGGGAAAAAATATTTTGTGTGGGAGGGAAGAAAAATCTACAATTGGCCAGGTACTGGGTGAGTAAGTGTGGATTGAGAATGGAGGGGTAAAATTTGAGTGGATGAAATAGGAATGAGGAAAGAGCAAAAGGAAAAAGATTAGTATGTTAAAGCAGATGCAGAGAGAGAAAGGAAAAAAAAACTAGAAGAGAGAAGAAAGTACAAATGGACAGCAGACCATGGAGAGTTAGCAGAAGACACCAAGAAACCAGAAGAAAGTGGCTGGCACAATTGCAACTGAAAAAAAAAATGCACAAAAGGTAGAAAAATATCTCTTTATTTTGAATTAACTGGAATATGTCAGCTCTGGGAAATGTGCATCATTAACGTCTGTGCTTTATTTAATACAAGAGGAAATTAATTTATAGTTTTATTTCTACAGTGTTGTTGTACATTCCAAGTTTGGCTTTTGGGGTTCCCAGTTTAATTATTGTCTTCCTGTTTCTAAATTTTGATTCCTTGTTTGGTGATGGTGTATGTTCTGCATGTGTAACTGAGCTGAGGTATTCTGTTTATGTAATTCCTATTTGACATTGCCACTTGTTCTCTTTCCCCAGTAGGTCATGTATTGTTATTCTCTGAAATGTATTGGTTTAATATTTGCAGTGTTGCCTTTTGATAGTTAGGGTATGGTGCTTTGTGAGTCCTGGTAGTGCTGTTACGATACGGTGGGTTTGCTATGGGTTCTAAATGGGCAGTGTTTGTAGTAGTTCCTAATGTGCCTGGCGGTTGGCACTGGATTATAGTAATGTAGAAATCTTTTAGTCTTTCTTTATCCATACGCTCATTAAGAGGCATGTTTACTAAAAGTTAGTTTATGGTAACATTATGCAAATATTTATGCAAATGAGGTCCCTTATGCAAATTAGGCCTGCGTCTTGTGCGGCCCCCGGGTTACTTTACAAGTCCTCATTTGGCCCTCAAAGCAATTTGAGTTTGAGACCCCTGATCTAGATAGTATCCATTACAATCAATAAATATAACACATAATATACAATAGAGAGCTGAGAGACTCCCAGGCCCAAAGCTTGAATGCAACTTCAGCTCCAGGGCTGGAACTTACAAGGGCTTATAAGCCAAAATCCACCAGAAGCACTGACAGCATTAATTGCGCTGATCAGGATATTCTGTGGCATTAACGTGACTAGCAGGGCAGAACAGGGGCAGAACAAGGGCAGCACCTGGTGATAACTAGACAACGGCAAAATTGGAGCTGCTGCCCGATAATTTTTACTTAGCAAAAGTAAGGCACATTAAAGACTGACTTAACTTTTGACCCCAAAGCTAACAGACTGACCCAGATATTCAATGCTGGGGCCATATCTGACCACCAGCATTGAATATCTGGGACTATTGTTCAGTGGCAACAGCTAGCCGCTGCTGCTGAATATCAGACCCTTAGTAAATATGATCATGTCTCTCCAATTCTACAGGAATTACATCAGCCGCTGGTTCGAAAATACATAGGTGGTCATTCCGAAATGCAAATAGGCCACTTAGACATGGGTGATAGATGTTTTCCTCACAAAAATGTCTAGAACCGTATTCTAAAGCCATGTGGCCCTGCACATACACGACACTAAAATGGGAATCTCAGAAAGTGGGCAGGAGGGGGCGGAATGGGAGTGTGGCAAGCTGTGGTGACGTAGAAAGTGTATTCAGGAAAGGCTCATGTACGTCCTGAGTGTTTCCGGTGGATGCCTACGCTATGCCAGTGGCAATATGGAATAATGTAAGGACTTAGAACAATTTCTGCTCTGATCTTCAACGCATCCCATATAGATGAATGGCTGTGACATGTCTGTATTGAACTGGTGTGCCTTCTGTCTGTGGGGCCACAAGATGCAGTTGTAAAGAATTGATGCACAGGTAAGGGATATTTGTAAGACTAGGAAACAATAAAACAGATTCTTACAGAAATATAAAGCACTGCAATAGTCTTTATTCTGCTATGCTGACATTTTCTGTTTGTGCTAAAGGGGCTATTCTAGACTTCCCTAATAATTTCAGTGTTTGGAAAAATGGGAATATAGATGTAGGGATGGTATGTGAGGTAGTATGGAGCAGAATCATGTTTGGCTGAGAAATGCAGAGCAGATGTGTTGTCCTCAGATGCCATGCCATTATCTCTTACCAGCAGCTGTTTATAGATGCACAGTATGGTTTTTGCAGAGGTATGTTATTTGTGAGTGCAAGCAAGAGTGTGTGTGTGTGTGTGTGTGGTATGGGGGTGCAGGGAAGGCCCTGGTGTGCTGATCTGCACTGGAAGGGACATGTATGCCTGGCCAGAACCTGGACCATAGGGCTGACTGCAGCATCACCAGGAGCCAGTGTGAATGGGCAGTAAATTCTGAAAAACTGTTATGCATCAACATAGCAGGGGACCTTCGGAGTGGCGGCAGGCCACAGTTCAAACAGCACTAATACATATCCGTCTGCACCATCAGAGTTCTCTAACATTGTGCACTTTTGTATGGACAGATAATGTTGCTTTTGGGCATTTATTTCTGATGTTTGCACTGTTGCATGTTCACATCCTGAGGGATCCTTATTATTGACAGGGACATGTTTTGACATGTAGTTGTGGGGACCCATTTAAAGTTTTCTGGTCCATATTTAGCATTGCATAAACTGCAGCGATTACCATTGCAGGAATTACTCTGGTGTTTATCAAATGCCATGTATGTTTTGCTGCAAGGACAAACATTTCTCTCTACTTGCTTATACAATTGTTTTGATGCACGTACATAATCTTGTAGTGTTATAGTCATGCAACAGACTACTATATATAGTCTAGTTTGGTATGACCATATCTGTTTCATCCATATTAATGTGTTGTTTGCATGAGCACAACATTGTCATTGTGAGCATCAGCTTAAATAATGTATGTTTTGAGAGCGAAGTTGTGGCCGTATGGAGATGGGAAGCATCTGAGATGTCTATCTTTTTAGAATATGGTGGGTATTTGGATATATTCCACACCAGGGATGTATATACCCACAGTTTTGGAATTGGGTTTATTACATGCATGTTTTCAGGTTAGACATTTCTGATGGCTGGACGTGGCTGTTATAGAATCGTATAAAACATTAGTGCTGATTTTTAAGATTTGACACCTGCTTATTTAAAGCATTGTGTACAATGCTATGTTTCAGGGCATACTTTGTGTTCGGAGGAGGCCCATCGTTTGCTATTTCCAGATATTCAGACCATGCATAGAGTGCCTTAGGTCTAGAGCATTTTTGGGACTAGCACCATTGTTATGGAACTCTTTGCCTTTGGTCATGTGGGGAGCCACAGATCTGAGAGTGTTCTGCCAGGGTTTGAAAACTTATTTTTTCCATCAGGCTTTTGGGAGGTACTGAAGTATAAGGATTTTAACTGATACTCATTCTGTAGGTTATTAAATATTGTATTTAGGCTTTTAAGGATTGATTTTGTAATTAGGGAGGAAGATTTGGAATTAGGAAACACTGTAATATTGTTTAAAAGGTTTGTACAGTGCTTTGAACATTTTACACATAATGTTTGATTGATAGATCAATAAAAAAATAAACAAATAGAATCTCCACCACATAAGAATAACTCAACAAGAACAATTAAAATGATCAAAGACTGAACTTTCCTACACATCAAGAACTCAACAATAGCCTCCTCCAGCCTGCACACCTTATCGAAAGGTAACATAGACTACATCTGCTCTGAATCCAACTCAACATAAAGCAAAATGAGCGCAGTACAGGGACCTTCAGATTTCTCTCGAACTAAAGGAATACTGAAATCAGCCACTACCTTCTCAAACGTAATGACTAATTGGGGTATTTTAAAAACCCTAATTGTGATTTTGACATCTGAAAACAGGCACTTGGACATGCAAAGCATAGAGACATCACTGGAGTCATTTTAAAAGCTGGGTACAAAGATATCCCAGCGCAAGAATGTCTATGTGTAACAGAGGCATGGTGGAAGTGTGGCCTGAGGGGCGCAAGGGAGATGCACGTGTGGTACAATTTCAGAATAACACAAGCACATCTGGCCCTGGTTGGTGAGGCTTTGATACCTATACTTGCTCCTGACCATGAATAAGGTGAAAAAAAGTGCTTGTTTCATGGAAGTTACTCTTCCAGGGGAAAGCGTATAATGCGTTTACATTGCCACAGTTATTATTTCCTGTCCAAAGATACCTGAGTATAAATACAGACTCCAAACATTACTGACCTGCAGTCATATGTCTGAGTATCTGAAATGGCAGGCTGGGACATGTGAGTCTCATAGCATGGTCATCCCCCTTGTAAAATACCCCTTTCGACACATTCCAGTACCACGTTCTGTGGCCATGCAATTCGTGGATATCCACATTTGTGAAATGGCCTTCATCCATGCATGTACAAGGCCTTGCAAACCTGTATGGGGGCTACCTCCATAACCAGTTACAGGGACATTCATTTTTTGGGGTGGAGATGGAGCAATTTCAGAAGGCACTTATAAGTGCCTCTCTTCACTGCTTTCTTGCCCCCTGATTTTTGGACATTCTGCTCTGGACGTTCTAGGTTCTTACTAGACGTCCCCTCTAAAATGCCCCTTCACATGTTAGCACATTCCCCCATCAGCGGAAGCCACACAGATAAAAAAAAATTGATAATGAATACTACTGCTACCCACCTAACCTGTCCAACTTCGCAATGCACAAATGTTGAAAAAAACTCAAAACAGGAGCATGCCACTGAGCAGCCCATTGGCATGCATTTATTGAAAAAATTATGAGAACACAATATTGACCCTAACAATGTACAGGCAGTAGTCAGAATGCTAATTCAATATTTGCCTTTGCCAAACCACATTGTCCAATGAAGCATATCGTACTGAACAACAAACAGGGCCAATAAAAGCATCCTCACTTGCTGCAGTAGGCTATGGAAAATTATGAATGAGGTAAAATTGACTGTTCTTTCGAAGGCATAATACCCAAAGGAGAAACGTCCAAATTATTTATTTATTTAACATTTCTTATATACCGCCAAGGCTGTTTACATAGAACATAATCAACAAATATTACATAGAACATGGTTGCAACTAACAATAAGTGACGTGCAATTTCAATCCTTAGACAGTTAACTATTTACAGCTGAACCCTTAGACAGTTAACTGAACCTAAAAAAATGGACCAGCATTTCTACCTAACTCCAATTCCTTGCACAATTTTTCAACCACAAGTTCCTTTTAATCTAAAACAGAAGGCACATTATATATCTTGTGGGATAAAGAGAAACCAATGAAAGGAATACAAAACCATCAAATAACAACCATTATCATCCACCCATGGATAAACCTCCAACCACTTCGACAATTTAACCATATTGATTGGAGACAAGTCCTTGAGAAAGACCACCGGTAGACAAAGATTGTGATCCAATGCCTTCAGCAGCCACCGATGCTCAGGGATGACAATGGAATACCAGGTGACTGTCTCCACCTCCACAAATGGAGCTCCTGTGTTTAAACCTTCAAGCTCATTGTGCATACACTGACTGGAGCTGAAGTGTAATCAAGCATTCCTGCCTCTCCTGAATGTTTTCCAAAAAAGGGTCCTGACAAAGTGATCCTGGACAAGGTGATCCTGATTGTGAATGGCCACCACTAACTCCCCCTTCCAGTGAACATGAATCATCTGGAAGCTCCAACCCCAGCAACTTCTGGAAGGAAAGCCAGCTGTCCAGATCCTCAAATTATACACCTCTTTAAGCCCCATGCCTCAGACTTATCTTTTGTCAAATGCTTTCAAATATAGACATCATAATTTAACCAAGACAATTCACCATAGAATAGGCTCACAAAATCATGTGTAAATACTGCAAAAAGATAGAATACAAAGCAAGCTTCACCTCTGCCAAAATGGTTGCAAAAATATTAAAATACAAAATCCAGTAATGATAGATTTATCAACCCTAACATGTATCTCTGCTCCTTTTGCTTCCCCTCCTCACCCTTCCTTGCCTCAGCATTTTCTTGTTCTTTGACTACTAGAGATAATATATTTGTGTACTTCCCTTGCAGTATCTTCTGCCTCAACTTCAAAGGAACATGAGTTCCCAGCAGGGCCGGTGCTTCCATTAGATAAACTAGGAGGTCGCCTAGGGTGCCTGCCCTCCGGGGGTACCTATTGTCACCACTTCCAAAAACCATTCTCTGGGGCTTGCAACAGCGGTAATAGTTCAGAAACCTCAAGGCAGCACTTACTTTAAGTCACTAGTGTTACCTTGGGGTTTTTGCTCTTGACCAACAGCCTCTTCCACCTCCCTCTGATGCATACGTCAGACCGGAAGGATGCATTGAAGGGGGGCAGAAGAGGCTAAAGGTCGAGAGCAGAAACTACAAGGCAGCACTGGAGAAGGGCAGTGGTGGCAATAGGGGCAAGGGGGCTCAGGGGGTGACAGGATGGAGGGGTCCAATACTTGCACAGCCCCTGGTCCCAAGCAGAGCAAGTGCACCACAAGTATAGCCACTCAGAGCTAATGTAGGACAAGTCCTACCCTCCTGACCATGACTGGCCCTATTCCAATTATCTAAAGAGGATGACGACCCCAATCCCACATCAGACTCTGAATCAGAAGATGAACCAGATGAAGATTCAGAAGAGTCCAAAGAATCAGAGAATTCCCAAACACCCACTGTCCCTTGCCTGATATCCCTGCACTTGTGTTACTTCAAATCTGGATGATTCACAGCCCATCACAAGTTACACATTAATTATTTTTTCACACAAACACTTGTGGAAACCCCCACCTCACCCTTCTCCTTTCCTTTTCCCCCTTCATTCCCACTGTTAGAAATGTTAGAAAGTAGATTATCTCTAGCCAGAATACTGACTGTAAGTTGACTCCTGTTCCAAATTACCATCCAGCTTCATTGCCTGATGCCACCCATCATGAGAGACTACCTTCTGCCCAGAGCAAGCACAAGATCCACCAGCTTTAGACACAGGCATTTTCTTCAAAAATAACTATTTGTGGACTGGAGCTGTTGAATAGATCTCTCAACACACTTCCCACCCACCCTTTTGCTTTTGACACTCCATGCTCTGCCTGTTCCTTTTTTTCTTGATATTGCCTTCAACTAGTACTGAAAACTTCTTCCTCCAAATGCCTTGCTTTGTTTAGACACCCTTTTGCTCACCACCAGATAGTCAATCTGCCCTTCCACAGGTTGCATCTTACTCTTAGGTGCCACACTTACAGCAAGCTATGGGAAAATTTCTACCCATAAATTTTGTCCCAGCATACAAACCCCTCCAAATATTGTCAGTACATGCCAGGTTAAGTGCCTTTCTGCCACTGACCCCCAGCTCCCTATCAAACAAAATCACTTTCAATCACAATCGCCCTAGTAGGATCAAGTTGAGGGGAAGGGACTATTTCAGCCCCAGCGTATTGTGGGGCTTCCCTTTACTGATTATAACAGTTGGGGGTGGGGGATGGGAAGGAACAAGTAGGGATAAAAGCAATAGGTAAACTAAAAAGACTACAGGGAAAGGAGGAAAACCATTCCTAGGATGACCTCTAGGTGTTAAGGGGGAGTTGGAACAAGCATTTGAAGCTGGTAGTCATGTGCATTTCGGGCTTGTATGGGTGCCAAAAATAAACATGCACACAAATCAGCTCTGAATGCACGATATACAATGTGTGTTTACAAAAAAGGCATACTATGCATTTGTGGGCACATAATTAAGATAAATATAGACAACAATGAAAAAAATACAAAAATTGCTAAAACTTTGTTTAAAATTAGCACAAATTGAAGTTTTTTTGGGCCTACAGATGACTAGAAACTGGTCTTTGCCCTTGAGTGTGCAAACCGACCTTTGCATATGGATGGGCACATAAATAGGCAGACAAACAAATAGACTGAACACAGGAAACAGGCACTCTCACTTTTTCACAAAATATGCTGAAAAGTCCTGAAAAAAGGTATGCATAGTGAGATTATTTAATTTTCTGGGATATGAAAATAACGGGCACATTTAACTCTAAGCAAGTTTCATTTTGCTTAAGCCTAGATGAAAACTACAGGAAAAAAAATCTTGCCCTTTGTGCCATTCCTATCAACTAAAAAAATAGCTTTAAAATTATAATATTCACCCAATGCATAATTCAGCCATCAAAGGAAATTATATGCGGACTTTCATTTCCCTAAATATTCCTCAATGAACTGATGATGAATAATATTTACTAGTACTGTGTTTGGGACAATCCAGATGCACTTTATTACGGAGTTCATGCTAGAGTTTATGCTAACGCATTCCACACAGCTTAAAAGTAAAATATTGAGCTAAGCAATTCTGGTGCAGTGTGATTTCTGTTTCTGCCAGCTGAAAGTTTGGCTGCTACTAAAAAGGTGTTGGTGTATTTCTGAGCAAATGTTACAGGAGAAAATACTACCCCTTAGGAAATAACGTGACAGGCACAATTTCGAGCACATCAGATTGTGACTGTCCAAACATATTCAAAGATTAATAATTCAGTTACCTTTCTGAATTGTAAAGCAAAGTTAACAGATCTCATTGTTCAAAACTACTCCCTGTGCAGTACACCCTGGCAAACATCCATAAAAGAACGAAAATCTACTATAATATAAACATCACTGACAGCACTCCAAAAGAAGATTACTATGATTATTTGGTAACTCAGTCAACATGTGCATGCTAACATACTGTACCATAGTGACATATTATATGATGATAAACACTATGGGGGTCATTCTAAAACACGAATAAGCCACGTGGACATATGGGATAGATATTTTTCTGCAAAAACATCTAGAACTGTATTCTGAACCTTCACAGCCTTGCGCATACATGGCTTTAAAATTGGGATCTCAGAACGTGGGCAGGAGGGGGTGAAATGGGGACGTAGTCTGCCACGGAGAGGCCCATGTATGTCCGCAGTATTCCCCTCATACGTCCACATTATGCCTGTGGAAACGTGGAATAAGGGCAGGACTTAGAAACTTTTCTGCTCTGCTCGTCAATGCAGCCCATATTGGTGAATGGATGTGACACCGATGCTGTGCACTGGTGTGTCTGCAGTAGGGAAAACCACATAATGCAGTCATACAGAGCAGAAAGCAGAGGAGAGGGAGGTTGTAAGCTAAAGAAACGTTAATAAACACCCCCATATATGTATTTGGAAAAACAGTGGTGTGCATTCCGGCTATGCTGCCATTTGCTTTGTGGCTAAAGGGGCAAAGCTTGGGTTCCCTAACAATGCCCAAGTCCTGAAAATGAGACTGGTGATGGAGTCCTGGGACTCTGTGCGATAATGTTACCCAAGCTATCATTGAAAGATGCAGCACTCAACCGGCTTGAGTTGTGCACTCTACACAGTGGATCTTTTTAAGCTGCTCCATTCAATGTGTACATTCCCCAGATGCAGATACATGCAGTTATGTGTCTTATGAAACCACAATATTGGGTGATGTATTAAGCCAGTGGCTATATGTCATATATTTTGTGAACAGTTCACTGTTTATATTGGATGTAAATGTGGACCTATGATGTAAAATGAGCATACTAGTTTTGGCCCTTGAGGATGATAAACTGGAGGGCATCTTTGGGCCTAGTGAAGCTCTACATATGTTTGAGGTTGACTATTTTATTTATTTTCAATTTATATTTACTTTTACAAATGTAGAAACATGAAGGTTGCTGGGTTGGGTTGCACTGATTTCTATGTTTGCCTTTATATATCCTACATTGTGAGGTGTAGGGCATCCTTTTGGCAGACATATGTTTTTGTGGGACTGCAAGTGAGAGTGCATGTGTTTGCATTTTGTTGGAGGGCTGCACGGGGGATTTAGAATGCTCATCCACATAACTGAGGGGACAGGAATGGCCGGCAGGTAACTGGACTGTAGGGATGACTGCAGCATCACCAGGTGCCAGTGAGAACAGGCAGGAGTAAGAAGAACAGGTCTGCGATAACTTACTGTCCAAACATATACCTCTGCGATAACTTACTGTCCAAACATATACCTGTCACTGATAAGGGGCCTTCAGAAGGAGGGCATGCAATAGTGCAAGAATCAGTAAAACATGCCCAGGTGCACCATCACTGATCTCTATAAATGTGCACAGTTGTAGAGCATGATGATGGTGTCTCTGTGTAGTGCTTGCACTGCTAACTGCTGTCATTCCAAAGGCCCCTTATTAGTGAAAGAGATATATGTTTGGACAGTGCATTATGGGGGTCCTATTCTGCTTTGTTCATGTCCTTACTTAGCATTGTGCAGACATGTTCCAGAGAGGTCCATAACATGCATACCTAGGGAGATCTTCTACTGCCATGCATGTAGTGCTGCACTGCATATTGCGCCAGTCACATCACCCTCTACTTGTTTTTTCTACTACATTACAGTGCACTGCAATTGCTTTGTAGTGTTCTGGACATGCCACAGACTCGTTTCTATTGTCTCATGGGCATCCACTTATATGTATCTTCAGCTTTCATTGTAATTTTGAATCAGAACATCCCTGTCCATGGGCATAGCAGCTTTGGAGATGCACATTTTAAAGGGGAGGCGTAACCATTTGCGGGTATGTCACAAAGACTGGCAGGATTGCATGCATACATCTTTTCAGAATACGGTGAGCACGGAGACGTACACAGCTGTTGGTGGCATATACCCATCTCTCGTATACCATACTGCTATGTGCAGGCCACGCTGAGTACGTCTATGTCCATGATTCTGCAGCCGCAGCTATTCCCATGGCTGTGGAATCAGGTTTCTTTTGTGCACATTTTCCATTTGGACATGCCCGCAGGCCAGGCGTGCACGTTATGGAATTGGCCTTCACCTGACCCATTCATTCTACATAGATAAGAACATAACATAAGAAAATAAGATATGCCATACTGGGTCAGACCAAGGCCCATCAAGCCCAGTATCCTGTTTCCAACAGTGGCCAATCTAGGTCATACGTACCTAGAAGTATCCCCAAAAGACACAGGTTCCACAATGCTTGTATTGGGTCAAGCATTGATATCCTGGGTCCCTTTTTAATAATGGTTTATGGACCTTTCCTCCAGGAACTTGTCCAAACCTTTTTTAAACCCAGCTACATTAACAGCTCTTACTACATCCTCCGGTAACAAATTCCAGAGTTTGATTACACGTTGAGTGAAAAAATATTTTCTCTTATTTGTCTTAAATAGTTTACCCTGTAGCTTCATTACATGTCCCCTAGTCTTTCTATATTCTGATAGCGTAAACAATCGATCTACGTTTACCCGTTCCACTCCATTCATTAATTTATAGACCTCTATCATATCTCCCCTCAGCCATCTCTTTTCCAGGTTGAAGAGCCCTAACTTTTGTAGCCTCTCTTCATAGGAGTAGCCTTCCATCCCCTTTACCATTTTGGTGGCTCTTCTCTGTACCTTTTCTAATAACGCTATATCCTTTTAAAGATATGTCTACCAGAATTGCACACAATATTCAAGGTGCGGTCGTACCATGGAACGATACAGAGGTATTATAACATCCTTTGTTTTATTTTCCATTCCTTTCCTTATCATACCTAGCATTCTATTTGCTTTCTTGGCCACCGCTGCACACTGGGCGGAGGAACCAGTGTGCAGCGACGGCCAAGAAAGCAAATAGAATGCTAACTCTGTATGACTGCGTTATTCTGATCTAAGCTAAATACACATGAATGCACATTTTAGATACCACTTGGAGAAGGCAGTTAAGACATCAATGTCAGCAAGTGGAAAATTTCTACTTTATTTTAAAAGAGGATCTGTAGAATGCAGATGCTTTTGTAAAATATGAATAAGGGACTGTATGTTAATATTTCCCTGCTTCCAGTGGGAGCGGAAATTTTCAAAAGCTGCATCTGGGGAAAAATATGTGTAGCTTTTCCCACATGTGCAGAGAAACAGCTTTTAAAAATTGCTGTTCCCTGTCTCCACGCATACCCTGATCCTGCAGCAGCAGTCCCTCTCAATCCTTCCAATAACCCTGATAGCCCCTGATAGCACCCGATCCACCATCCCTCCTAGAAATTGGACCTCTGAGCCACTCAAGGCATCTGAACTCAAGGCAGCTTGACCTCCTACCAGCAGAACTGCAAGATTACTGTTAGGGGTCATGGATGCCATTTTGAAACCTGGGACTAGAAGAACAGGAGTGACTGCCGATCACCACTGCTCCCACTAGACACCAGGAAGTAAGTGCAAGCGAGGAAATCAGAAGTGGGGAGTCTTCCAAGAAGAATCCTCAGCAGTTGCTTGTTGTCAGGGGAGTCGAGAGGGTCTTCTTACCAGGGGTTTGAAAGCAGCTACTTGTTGAGTCAGATGGTGGTGGATCAGATGTCTTGGGGGAAGACATTGTGTTTCTATTTGCCAGTTTCCTTGGGCAAAATGAAACTGAATATTCATAGGAAGTGCCCAGTGTTGGGAAATTTGAGTTAGGTCTGTTTATATATTGGCTTTATATGACTGAACTCTTGCCTGATGAAACTACACAGGAGGATGGATGGCACAGAAGACAAGAAGACAGACATGAAGACAATAGCTGTATGAGAGTATATGCTTGCCATAAGATAATGGATGCGGCCTGCTATGGAAGGATTCTGGGAAACCATATTCTGGATAGGAATATGCAGAATGTTGGGGCCTAGCAAAATTACAGGTCAAGCAAAGAATTCAAATTAATGAGCACAAAATACTCTCTGCCTGGTTTCAATTAGTGCCAAGAAGAAGGAAAAATACAGGAAGGGTCAAAGGTCACAGACCATGCATAGATAAATAGACCTAAAAGCATGTCCAGATGTATAGAGGTCATAGGCCATGTATAAATAAGCAGGTCTAAGTGCAGGTCCAGATGTACAAATGTAAATAGATTCTCCCCTGGGAAAAGTGTTGCAGAATCCTGAGGTCCTGCAGACATCTACGTAGTTATGATGGATTCACTGAGGCTAATTTGAAGCAGACATTTGATACAGGGAGAAATGTATATAAGGTGGTTATTTTGGAGGAAGAGTGGGCAGTGTTTTCTCCCCCTTCATAGAGAGAGGAAGAAAATGCTGTCTGCCATTTCTATAGACAGACCTTGCTGTTCTGCATGATGCTGGAAATAAAAGTCTTTGTAGATAAAGCAACTGCTGTCTAAGTAATTCTTTGATTGGTGATATTTGGGCAACCGTTGTGGGAACCAGAAGCCACACCAGGTAGTGTCTTCCACTGAAAATCTGATTTTCAGCAGTGACCATCACTGAATACCAGTGATATTAAGTCACTAGGCAGATAGGCACACCATATAAAGTTAAGATTGTTTTTTTGGGGCCTAACTTTAGGCAAATAGAAACAGAGAAACACAGCAGATAAAGACAGTACAGTCTATCCAGTCTGCTCTTCCATACCAACTACTAAGCTTCACATTCTTTTATATTCTCTTAGAGATCCTCTGTGTTTGTCCCATGCTTTCTTGAGCTCAGAAACAGTCCTCGTCTCTACCACCTCCACTGGGAGACTATTCCACACATTTGCCACTCTTTCCATGAAGAAATATTTCCTCAAATTACTCCTGAGTCTATCCTCTTTCACGTTCACCCTATGCTCTCTCATTGCAGAGCTTTCTTTCAATTGAAAGAGGCTCACCTCCTGTGCATTTATGCCATGGAGTTCTTTAAAGATCTAATACATATCACCTCTCTCCCACCTTTATTCCAAAGTATACATATTGAGAGTTTTTAATCTATCTGTCTTTTTTTTTGTGTTGTCCCCATTGGCTACTAGTATAATGGTGGTTGCAATATAAAGTTCTTCTGCTTATATGTTAGTAGTTCACAGGCTCCAGTTTATTTGCAGGAAAAATTACAGGATTACAATCCCAGAATAGCAATTTCTTAGAAGTCCCTGGAATTATATATTTTACAATGCTTATATATTTATATTCTCTTATATACTGTGCTATTCTGCATCAGTGTGGTTTATATTGAACAAACTGAAATTACATTGAACAGGGCATTATAACTTGGAGATAACTATTTATAGGGAACATTGGCTATGGAGGGTTAAGTGGCTTGCCCAAGACCACAAGGAGCACCTGTGGGACTAGAGACCCCAGTCCTTCCGGCCCAAGGTTGCTGTCCTTTAGTGGGATTTGAACCCCCAACCTTCTGGCCTGAAGTACCTTGCCCCAACCACTAGGCCACTCCTCCACTCCAAAATGTTGCTTTTCACCAGGTCAAAGCAGTGTACATTCAAATACAGTGCATATTTCCCTTGTCCCCAAAGGCTCACAATCTATGTTTTGTACCTGAGGCAATGGAGGGTTAAGTGGCTTGCCTCAGGCCAGAAGGAGTACCTGTGGGACTAGAAACCCCAATCCCTTGAGGCCTGAGGTTGCTGTCTTCCAGTGGGATTCTAGCCCCTGGCCTTCAGGCCTGGGGCAGCTTGCCCCAACCACTAGGTCACTCCTCCTTAAAAATATGCATCTTGCTAGATTCTGTGAGAGAGTATTTTCTGTAAAAGCTCCATAATTATGAAATACTTTGCATAGTGAGTTGTGAATTGAGCAGGATCTGAAGAAGTTTAAAAATAATTTGAAGACTTAAAGATATTGTTTTGGTGCATCTGTTTTTATGTATTTGTTTTATAATTTTAAATTAATTAGCTAATTGAATATTGTAGTATTATAAATGGGAATAATAAATTAAAATATAAAGAATCATAAATGAATCATAAATGAATAAAAAACAGCTTAAATAAATAATCTAAATGCACATGAAAATCCCCTAAAATCATTAAATCCAGCCATTCATAAATAGTACAGCCATAAAAAGGTATATTTTAGATAGGATTTGGAGAGAGAATTTCATGTCTAGGTCAGGATTTGGAGAATTCCCATGGAGGCCAATTTTGTGCAGGGCACATCCGGGCTGTCCAGTTGTCCAGAAAATGGAAAGGGCACTATTGTACCCAATTCTGCAACCGCGGGAGCTATACGTTCCCATGGTTGCAGAATCAGGGCACTTAGATGGCCCAGCGTGACCTCCATTCTGCTGCAGGGGACGTCCAGGGATTTGCCTGGCCAGCTGGTGTGCAGATGCAGTGGTGTCTTGTCGCCATGGCACTGGCATATCCAGCCGGAGGAACAAAGTGCCTAACTGCACTGTAGGACCATTTTCCCACTACCCAACCCTTGGAGGGGATAGCCAAGACTGAGATCGGGCGGCAGGACACTTCCCACAGCAGTGCGATGCCTAAAAGGGGGGGGGGGCTTCAGGCCCCAATCATCCCATGGCCAGCACTTATTCCACCTTCAGGGTGGAATAAGGTGGGTGTCCAGCACTGCTCCAGAGTACGTACAGTGTGCCTGCGCCTGCTTCTGCTCCTCCCCCTCTCCACCCCTGTCTGCCCCATCCCTCCCCCTCTCCCTCCCATTCCCATCCAGTGCTCCCCATGCAAACTATATGTGTGGGGAGTGCTGGGACTAGAATACTACCCCGAGCCTGTTTGTGGGTTGTACCTACAACACCGCTATTCAGGCTTCAGAATCTACCTCACAGTGCTTTAAAAGAGGATTTGCCAAATATAGAGTCTTGTTTAAAATAGGTATAGGACAGAATGAATATGACTCTCAATATCCAGTGGAAATACTAGTTTAAGATGCTGTACATGGAAAATAAAACATTAACCTTTCCCTTTCTTAAAATCTCCGCTCCCAGTTTGACTAAGCAGCCATTTCAGCACGATGATTCCTCTCCCCAATTAGCTCTCTAATCTTCTTCTGCCCCCAACCTCGATCCCACCCTTGACTCCCACACAGCTTCCAATCCTATACCCTCTCCCAATGCTTCTGATCCCCCCCATTCATCCTTCCCAATGCCTCTGACATTAATTAAAACAAATTCCTCCTGGCATGATCCCCCCACTGGACAACACCAGCAATAACAACCCCAATGCCGCCATAGGCAGCTTCCCAACCCCCGTCCTTTTCCCTGAAGCCTATTGTGAGCAGAATTAAGGTCTACAGTCTCCTGCTCATTCTGTGCTCTGATCCAAAATGGCATCAATGATCCCTAGCAGTAATCTCATGGTACTGCATGCCACATGGTTATAATTCCCCTATTCAAACCTTTTGCAGCACCCTACTTTCCCTACCTTTCTGTGACAGTATGTATCTAAAATTCCTTCTCTTACACCTTTCCTTCCAGTCCATCCCCCCCTTCTGTAATCCTCTGTCATCAAATCAAAAATCTCTGAGCATTCATTGTTAATCTTTTCAAACAAACTCATATTATTTAACTCATCCAGTTATACTACCTTATTTCCTTGCACATAATATCTCCAGCCTTCAATGTGCAAAATAGGGTAAGCCAGGCCTTGACAAATTTTCTTGGAATCTAGGAGCCAGCTTAAAAATTTAGGAGCCAGCCACTGAGACAAACATCACAGTGCCCTTTCCTCTCCTCACGGCTCCTTTTTGGGGTACCTGATATATTGTTTTCTTATTCTTTATGGGAAAAGAGAGCTTAATAAATCAGGCCATTTTGCAATGTCAACAGTAGGCAACGACTCTTCTCCTCCTCCCTCTTCCAGCCTCCCTCCCCCAAAAAAAGATGTATGCCATTAGTAGCATATTGATGACCCTTTATAGCTGCACTTTTTTTTTCATATATTGCCATGGCCTGGTAATATATGAACAAAAAAATCTTTTTCTCATAGCACCACACCCTGCTTTCACCCAGTTTCTCTTTCCCATAGTCCCCCACAGTTTCACTCAGTCTCTCTCTTTCTTTCTCATTCTCTCTGATAGCCTCCCCCCAGCCTTCACCCAGTTTCTTTCTCCCTCATAGCCCCCATCCCCTGCCTTCATCCAGTTTCTGTCTCACTCAGCATGCCGCTTCTCTTGCTATTTGCAGCTGCCTTAAAAACACCACACTTCTAGCTCTCCCACCATTATTGGCTCTCTGCAAGCAGCTTGAGCTGCTTGTGAGGAAGTTCAGGTTGATCTCATGGTTTCGTCTTACAAGACTTAATACCACAAGATCAGCCTGAACTTCCTCTACCGTGTGGCTCAAGCTGCTCGTAGAGAGCCAATTGTGGTAGAAAAGTAAGAATCACGGCATTTGTTTAGCAGCACCAGTGAACACCAACATTCAGGGGAATGACATCTTGGGCTCCTGATGACCTGGCACCCAGGATTTGTTAAGCCCCGGGGGAAGCCATGAAAGTGACAACCAAATAAATATAGAAAAGTAATACTATCCCAATCTTCTGCCAATAAGTCAGCCAAAAAGGGTCACACTAGGGATTGTTCTCCTTTGCCACAATCCTTTAGCATGCTACTGGAGGCATGCCACCACAAACATCCTCATCTAAGCCATCCATCGGCAAGTCTAAGGGCTAGAGCAGAGTCTAATAGTGTCTCTGCTCACTCCTAATGATATCAGCAGCTAGTACTTCCACAGAGGTAGTGTGAAAATCCAGTACTGTTCAGATATCCCAGTCCACCATTGATGCTATTTGGGGCAGGGTTGAGTATTGGAATATAAAGGAATGGGTACAGGAGCCTGTAACATTCTTGCACCCACTGGCTATAAGAAAAGTCCTCTAGTATAATATAGCAATAGAATAGCATAAAATAATTAAAATCTCTATACAACTTTTAAAATTATTTTCAAAGGTAATCTACTGATTTGTTCAATGTTTCAACAAAAAAATACAGAGATTTAGAAGACGTTGAAAACGGGGGGGCGGAGCCTGATGTCCAGCGGGTTAGACGCTTTGCGCTGAAGCTCCCGAGGGGCCTACTCAGAATCCTGACTTAATACCTACATTAACTTAATATTTTGCTCCGAACTTACCGGGGTGCCTCGGGGGAGATGGCGGCCCATAAACCAGCGCGCTTAGACTTCGGATCTCCCTCTTCTTCACACGGAAAACGTTCCAAGACAGAGCTGCCTTCCCCACAAAAGATGGTGCCGTTTCGGGATAACCCCGAAATGCAACAGGAGATCTTGGAGGAAATACGTGGTGTGAAGGAACTGGTGCAGTCCAACGGAGAAGCGCTCCGAGCCATGAGAGAAGATTTTGGTGTACTTCAGGATCGTTTTGAAGGTCTTTCATTACGGCAGGACAATATGGCGGGGGTCCTCGACTCGCACGTGGTGCGCTTGGTGAAACTGGATGAGGCTGAGCGTCAGATACAGAATCTACAAAAAGAGTTAGAGGATAGCAATAATCGAGCCCGTCGCAACAATGTAAGGCTCATTGGTGTACCGGAGGGCGCGGAAGCAGGAGATATGAGAGAATTCCTGGTCAAAACTCTTCCCTCCTTGCTGAAGATTACTTTTCACAGAGATCTGGAAATTGACCGAGCACATCGTGTTCCTACCAGCATGGCGCTCAATCGGACGACCCCCCGGCCCATCATTTTTCGTCTACTGAGATATCAGCAAGTTGAGCAAATTCTAAATGCTGCCCGGGCGAATCGTCATTTGGAGTTTGAAAATCATAAAGTCTCCTTCTTCCCTGACTTGGCTAAGCCCACAGCTGACCGTCGGAAGAGACTCCTTGCTTTTCGACCTAGACTTCAACAATTACAGGCTCGCTTCGGCATCTTATATCCAGCGAAGCTCAGAGTGACTCTCCATAACCAAACTCGTACCTTCGAAGATCCTGATCTGCTAGCAACATTTCTAGCTTCTAAAGAAGCAGACCAGATGCGCTAATCCAACAGCTTGGATGGAATCCGCTGGAACTGTCCGCCATTTTGAATGGCCCGATGTGGTGATCGCTGCCTGAAACGGAGACTGCCTGGACTTTTCTTTCTCTTTATATATACCTTGTTGGTCTCCTTTCTTTCCACGATGAGATCCTTGGTTAGTCTCGGAGCCTGTATAGCATTGTAGGATTTATGTTTCAATTCAGGCCTTCTCTGGGGTTTCTCCCCGCAGACATCAGGCCGCCAGTAACTTCTGGGGTTTTGCTTCTTCTCTAAGGCACTCCGGTGCTTATTTTGTTATAAGGGGCGCTTCATGGTTTTCCTTAGTTTAATTCCTATCATGTTGTTTCTGCAGTCATTTACTGGTACTATGTGCGACATTGTGTACCTCTGTGTGCTATTATGTTTCTTTTTCAGATTGTTTAACTATTTGGCATGGCTTCATGTACGTTATCATTACTGACTGTAAAAGGCATCAATAGTCCATCCCAAAGAAGGACAATCCCTAGCTCTCTTAATCATGATTATTCTGAGTTAGTGTTTTTTTTCAGGAGGCCCATTTACTGGGCATAGCTATTTCCTATCTCCGTCATTACGACATACTGGAAATTGGCTTCCATCTGAACCTCAATGATTGGTGGAATTATGTCCATTTTACTGTAATTATGAGCAACTACCTCGTATGTCAATCTCTTCCACTCAAGCCCTTCACTGCTTGTTTAAAAGGAAGGTGTTCCATGATTATGTTCTAACTGCTAACTGCTCTCATTTGGCTGTTTACTTTTGTATACATTTCTGTCACAGGATCAGCCTGTATCATCAATACCATTTCTGCTTGTTTGCTGTACAATAACTGATGTGTGTAAGCGCTTATGTGATGACTCTTATTAGCTTAGAGAAGAAGCATAGGGTGGGGGGTAATTGGGGTTGTTTTCCTTATTGTATGTGTGTATTTGTATCTTTTGGTGTGTTGTTACTTTTGTTTGTTGTAAAATGAAAATAAACGTCTTAAAAAAAAAGAAGACGTTGAAAACTAAGGAAAAAAATCAGCTAAAGAGCACATAGCATACAAGCCCCTGTTACAAGCAGAGAAAAGTATGTCAGGATGGCTGGTGAGATGTTATAGGGAAAAATGTTTACTTTCTGTCAACTGTGGGAATCAGTACAGTGACAGGAAGGGACCCTGGGCGAGAGAGAGCTAATGAGTGGCACACATATCTGTTATTAGCAGAGAAAATTATGTGTTCCTGCTGGCTTGCTAAGTTTGGCAGTATTGTTGGCTGATGCAGACAGGGAACTCCAGTATGTGTGGCACATAGAGGGCTGAGTTTTATGACAGTTTGCTATACCTGTCTCAAGCAGAGAGAGAATTGTTTTGTAACATCCCCTTGCCCTCTGGCTTTACAGAAAAGTCATCTAGTATACTATAGCCTTAGAACAGTATAAAATAAGATTTTCAAAGCTCTTATTGTATTTTCAAAGCTAATCTAGCTTTCAAAAAGGATTCTACTTTGTAATCTACAGAAAGGCTTTTCCCAACTGACAGGAATACTGTAATAGCAGAAGCAACTAGTAACTAATGGGTATTTCATAGGATCTTAAAGGGACCTCAGACTAAATACCTCGGCCTACCACTACTATTGTTATTTATAATTTCCAAATGCTCTATGTGGTTATGCAGTGCTGTAAAAGACACATAAAAGAGATGCAATCTCTGTTTCATAGAATTTACAATTTTGAGAAGGGAAGGTGTTTAAATAGTTGTGCAAGAAAGGAAAGGATGCAAGTGATACCTCTGGGGCTAGCAGCAACAGCAGTACAACTACAGAGGAAAGGAGGAAAGGACAGGTCATTCTAATAGTATGACTATGCTCCTTTATAGTCCACCAACCAAGTTAAAGAGAGAGATTTACTTAAGATTAGCATCATCTGCAGGTAAATGAGCAAGTGTCAGGTTCTATCTCCACAGAGGGGCAACGGAAGGAGAAGAGGATGAAGTGGGGGGACAGGAAAGAAGCAGCAGGTAAAGCCAATAGAGCAGAGCACCAGCTTTAGCTAATACAGAATCTGATGAACCCTCATGGGCGGGATTGCTATTAGAATCATTAGATATTGAAAGTTTAATGACTGAAGTAGGTCTTGAAGATCTTGTTTAAGTGTGGTAAGTGACCCAGGCACAGTCATGGATAAGAGCACCCTACAAGTAGAGCAGGCAATAGAGAGTGAGGAGGGTACCCTTGGCCATTCATCCTCTCATCTATGCTCAGCATCCCATTCAGCTACAGCTGCAATAGGAGCAGTGCCCCCAAAAAGAAGTAGAGAGGAAGCATTACAAAACTTTGAGGATCTATGATATGCAAGTCACCATGGAGAAAATGAGGTGGTGTTCCATATCGTCTCTCCGGGCCAGTCCAGGCAAGTGAGTGGGTTGTCAATCTTCTCTAGCAGCTGAGGACTGAAAAAAACGGAAGTTTTTGCTGAAAGCAGTATCTGGCTCCCTCTGCTGGCCAAACCTCAGTCCTTCAGTCCTCAGCAGCTGAAGACAACGTCTCTTGTCTGGCTCCTTTAATTTTTTCCTTTTTTGCTGGCTTTAAGTGGTTTCTTTTCTTTGCTTTGAATTTATTTTTACTTTCCTTCTTTGTCCTGATTCTTGGGCCGATAGGGGTAAAGGGTTCTGGCAGAGCTCTTCCCTTTTCGGCTCCTTTGACAGTCTGCAGTGAGCTAGAGGCAGAGCCTGCCTCGTCTTCAGCTCCAGGCCCAGAGGGGTAGGCAGTGAAAGGTCCTGGGAGCCCCAGACACCATCATTTAGCCTCCGGAGCCGCGGGCACGCCGCCGCTAGCAGCGGGGGGTCGGCTGCCCTGCTTGGTAAGCCTCCGTGATCGGCAGATCCCTCTTGGGCTCCGTTCAGTCAGGTGAGTCTGTTGCTGCGGTTTGGGACTGAAGGGGATTTTGGCGCGCTTAGCGCGGTGCCTGTATTTTCGTTTTTGCTGCGGTCGGACTCAGCAGCCTCGTCGGGGTTTTTTTCTGTAGCGTTTTCTCGCTTATTTTTGCCGCGCAATTCCGCCGGCATGGAGCCTCGTTTGGAGGTGCAGGAGCTCTCAGGCAGTTTAGCGTCGGCCACTGATTTGGCGGGAATGGCGGCCATGTTGTCGGCGTCTGTTCCCTTGCCGGCTGCTCACAAGGCTGGTTCTAAAAGGAAGGCTAAAACAAAAAAACCAGTTGCTGTGGAGGAAGCTCCTTCACTATCTTTGCCTCCTGATCAGCAGCCTTTGGCTAAGGCTTTAGGGGATTCCTTGGAAAATACTTTTTCTGCAGCGTTTATCCTGGCTATGCATAAGGCCTATTGCTTGAAGTGGCATCAGGCTCAGCTTACGAGCTCCGGCCCTCTCCTCTCCAAGGGCCTGGAGACAGCGACTTCTTTTTTGGACCCGGGGGAAGGACCCTCGGGCGAAGTCCAGGGCGTTCAAGGGCCTTCCGATAGCTTCGGTTTGCCCGGTCCAGAGCTTCCTGGGATGGAAGAAGGGGAGCTTCTCATGGATCCTGCCCTGGAGCAATGGGCTGATCTGGAGGAGGGCGAGTTGGAAAGCTCCGACGATCCTAGTCTTTTCAGAGTCTTTCGGAAGGAGGAATTGGGGGCTCTGATTTCCCATACCTTGTCAGCTTTAAATATTGTGCTGCCTCCGGCTCCGGATCAGCAGTTGGAGGATCCGCTCCTCCAAGGGTTTAAAACCGAACAGAAATGTTTCCCGGTACACCGCGTTATGCGGCAAATGGTAGAATCTGAGTGGGAATGTCCAGAAGCGACGCTGCGGGGGGCTCGGGCTATCGCCCGTTTGTATCCCTTACCGCAAGAGGAGTTGGAGTTGCTTCACTTGCCTAAGGTGGACGCCTTGGTGTCGGCGGTTACCAAGAAGACCACCATTCCCGTGGAGGGTGGTGCGGCCCTCAAGGATTTACAAGATAGGAAGCTCGAAGCTCTGCTCAAGCAAACCTTTGATACTTGCGCCCTGTCACTGAGAGCGGCCTTCTGTGGGGCATATGTGTCCTGGGCTTCCATTAGGTGGATCCAAGGGGCACTGAGCGGCGGCAATGAGGAGGAAGGCGCAAAGCTCGAATCCGCGGCGGCCTATCTCGAAGATGCGTTCTATGACCAGGTTAAAATTTCGGCTAAGTCTATGGCATCGGTGATTGCGGCTCGGCGATTTCTCTGGTTACGCAATTGGTCAGCGGACGTTTCATCTAAGACTCGGCTCACTAAGCTTCCCTATAAGGGCTCTTTGCTTTTTGGGGCGGCCTTAGATAAAATTGTGAAAGATTTGGGTGACTCAAAAGGGGGTCGCCTTCCAGAGGACAGACCGAAGGGTCAACGTCAGGCCGGGGGGCCCAGGTTGGCGGGTCACGAACCTCGCAAGTTTCATGGGGCTCGTTTTGCCCCCTATCCGAGAGGACGTTTTGCTGCTCGGGGTCAGTCCTTTCGAGGAGCTCGGGGGTTCGGCAGGGGTTATTTCCAGTCTCAGCAGAACCCCAGCAAAAAGCCCCAATGAAGTGAGGTTGGCCCAGATGGAAGTGCCAGTGGGGGGTCGCCTCCAGCGGTTCCTTTCAGTCTGGGCCACCATAACGTCCGATCGCTGGGTGCTCGAGGTCATACGTGACGGGTATGCCCTCGAGTTTGCACAGCCGTTGCGAGACGCTTTCGTGGCGTCTCCTTGTGGTTCTGTGGAAAAGGCGGCGGCGGTGTTCAAGACCCTTCAGCGCTTGTTGCGTCTACGGGCGGTGGTAACGGTCCCACTAGACCAGTTAGGGTCGGGTCGGTACTCCATTTATTTCGTGGTGCCCAAAAAGGAGGATTACTTTCTCCCTATCTTGGATCTCAAGCACGTGAACCGCTGCTTACGCATTCCGCATTTTCACATGGAGACTCTACGCTCCGTGATTTGCTCCGTGCAGCCTACGGAGGTCCTTACCTCCATAGACCTCACAGAGGCCTACCTTCACATTCCAGTGCGACCCGACCACCAGCTGTTCCTACGGTTTGCGGTACCCATGGGTCACTTTCAGTTCCAGGCGTTGCCATTTGGGCTGGCCACGGCTCCGCGGACCTTCACGAAGGTGATGGTGGTGGTTGCGGCGGCGCTGCGGCGCGAGGGCGTGCTGGTGCACCCTTACCTCGACGATTGGTTGATTCGGGCACCGTCGGTGGCGGAATCCGAGTTGGCCACAGCTCGAGTGGTGGCACTCCTCGAGGGGTTAGGCTGGGTGATAAATCAGTCCAAGAGCCATCTGCTGCCCTCTCAGAGGCTTCTGTATCTGGGAGCGCTGTTCGACACGAGCGTCGGAGCGGTCTTCTTGCCCGAGCCACGGATACGAAAACTGCTGGGGCAAGTGCGGGCGTTCCTGCGCCTGAAGGCTCCAACTGCTTGGCGCTACCTGCAACTGCTCGGTTCCATGGCGGCGGCGCTGGACCTGGTTCCCTGGGCTCGGGCGCATATGCGTCCGTTGCAGCATGCGTTGCTCTCAAAGTGGTCTCCTCAGCTGCACCCATTGTCCCGCAGATTGCCTCTCGCTCCAGCTGTGCGCGACAGTCTGCTCTGGTGGTTGGATCCCGCGCATCTCAGGGCGGGTATGCCCTTGCGGCTCCCAGATTGGGTGTTACTTACGACAGATGCCAGTCTCGCGGGCTGGGGGGCTCATTGCCAGTCTCACCTAGCTCAAGGGCTCTGGACTCCGGCGGAGTCGACCTCGTCTATCAACCTGCTCGAGCTCCGAACGGTACGGTTGGTGCTACAGGACTTCCGCTGGCTCGTCGAAGGCAAAGCGGTGAGAGTTTTCTCAGACAATTCCGTGGCAGTTTCTTACATCAACAAGCAGGGAGGTACAGGCTGCACGCCTCTCTTGGACGAGAGTCAGCTACTAATGACCTGGGCGGAAGCTCACCTGGTAGCGCTTTCAGCGGCTCATGTGGCGGGACGCGACAATGTGCAGGCGGATTATCTCAGCAGGCACGCCGTGGATCCCGGGGAATGGGAGTTGAACACAGCAGTGTTTCACACCCTGGTTCTCCGTTGGGGACAGCCGTCGATGGACTTGATGGCCACTTTCGACAATGCGAAGGCTGGTCGGTTCTTCAGCAGGAGGCAGGAGCGCATGTCCGAAGGCCTAGACGCTCTGGCACAGCCGTGGCCATCGGTGGGGCTGCTCTATGTGTTCCCTCCGTGGCCATTGATAGGTCGTGTCCTTCGGCGGATAGAGCGTCACGACGGATGGGTACTCTTGATTGCCCCGGATTGGCCGCAACGACCTTGGTACGCGGATTTGGTTCGTTTGCTGGTGGACAGTCCTTGGCGGCTGCCGACGCAGGTGGATCTGTTGTCTCAGGGTCCCCTTCTCATGCCGGATGTGGAACGCTTCTCGCTTACGGCTTGGCTCTTGAGCGGGAAAGGTTGAGGCGTAGAGGTTATGCGCCTTCAGTCATCGACACGCTTCTTCGGGCCAGGCGTGCTTCCACTTCCAGGGCGTATGCTCGCGTCTGGAGGGTGTTTGAACGCTGGTGTGCGGAGCACGGTCTTCGGCCAGGCGCCTCCTTGGTGCCGGCGATTCTGTCTTTTCTGCAAGGGGGATTCGAGAAGGGCTTGGCTCTCGCTACGCTCAAGGTGCAGGTCGCTGCACTGGCCTGTTTTCGGGGTAGGATTAAGGGGGTTCTCCTCTCTCGTCATCCTGATGTCTTGCAGTTCCTGCGTGCAGTTCAGAACTTGCGTCCTCCGGTTCGCTCCATCGTTCCCCCTTGGGATCTTAATCTGGTTTTGGAGGCGCTTGTCCGACCTCCCTTTGAACCATCTAGGGAGGTGTCCCTTCAAGTGCTGACTTGGAAAACGGTCTTCCTGGTGGCCCTCTGTTCCACCCGGAGGGTTTCGGATCTTCAGGCTCTTTCATGTCGAGAGCCGTTTTTGCACTTCTCACGCGAGAAGGTTTCGTTGCATCCAGTGCCCTCTTTTCTTCCGAAGGTGGTTTCCCGTTTTCATGTGAATCAGTCTATTTCCCTTCCGACCTTTCCGGATCGCGAGGGCGCTCCTATCGATTCGGTCCTTCGGAAACTGGATTTAGGTAGGATGCTTAAAAGGTATCTGCATCAGACAAAGCCTTTTCGCAAGTCGGACAGGCTGTTCGTGTTATTTGGGGGGCCTAGAAAGGGGGAAGCTGCCTCCAAGGCCTCCATAGCGCGCTGGGTTAAATCTGCGGTGTCGGCGGCGTATTGAGCAAGCGGCCAGGCGCCGCCGGAGTTTTTCAGGGCTCATTCGACTCGTAGCCAGGCTACATCCTGGGCTGAGCTGGCCCTCGTTCCGCCAGTGGATATCTGTAGGGCGGCGACTTGGTCGTCCTTGCACACTTTTTTGAGGCACTATCGGTTGGACGTGCAGGCTGCGGGAGATGCCAAAGTAGGGGCGTCTGCGGTCATTGCGGGGCTCGCCGGTCCCTCCCAGGGATAGTTACTGCTTTGGTACTTCCCTCACTTGCCTGGACTGGCCCGGAGAGACGATATGGAAGAAGAAATTAGACCTTACCTGCTAATTGTCTTTCCTTGAGTTCTCTCCGGGCCAGTCCAGGCCCCACCCGTGAAGCTCGGCGAGACTCCGTTTTTGGTCCCACGGTTTTGTCAGGCAGCGTGGAAGGTTTTCGAAGAGTAAATATTGCCTTCCGCGGTTTTGGCAAGGCTTGCTATGGTGTGTGGGGCTCCATAGTTCATGCTATCGGGTATTCCTGGGCATGCAAGTCTGGGATATAAAAAAAAAAACAAAAAAAACCCTTTCTGTTTCTCTGGTGGGCACGGGAGGTGCCCGTGGTTGGTATGGTCTTGTTGACCTATGGGGGGCTCGTGGTGTGCTGCAGTTCTTTTTTCTTGTTACCTTTTGGTTCTCTTTCTGCTGCTTTGTGAGTCACGACTGAGGTTTGGCCAGCAGAGGGAGCCAGATACTGCTTTCAGCAAAAACTTCAGTTTTTTTCAGTCCTCAGCTGCTAGAGAAGATTGACAACCCACTCACTTGCCTGGACTGGCCCGTAGAGAACTCAAGGAAAGACAATTAGCAGGTAAGGTCTAATTTCTTCTTTGGCAGTACTGTTATTGGGCAAGGAGCAGGCAGCACTGAAGATCATGACATAGTGCACACCTTTAGAAGATGGATGATCTGCAGCCTGAATAGTATAATCAGTTGTGTGCCCTGCTGCAGGCAGAGCTGACAAAGGCAGAGGGTAGTAGCCTGCACATCACCAGCAACATCTGGATTAGTCAGAATTCTACACGTCTACCTCTCCCTAATGGCACACTAGTGGCATTTGGATGAAGCAGGAACAGGCTGCACTTATAGGGGGATACACTAGGAAACGGGCACTGATAAGCTGTGCTGCTCACGCTGTTGATTGATGATAGGCATATGCAGACCTGTGTCATAGCAGAAATAAGGGGAATGCTGGAGGGATTTCATCTAGGCCAGAGACAAACCATGATGCTTCCTGTTTTTTTAACAGAGAGTGTGATGATCATAGCCCTGAACTGAAACTGCTCATTAAGTACTTCAGAAAAATAGCAGGGTATTTTCATTGGAGTGTGAAGGGGAGCATGAAGTACATGAGAAGCTGGAAGCAGCAGGGGCACCTGTTTACCAGTTCATTCATGATGTTGACACTAGGTAGAATCCCTCTTATCTGAACCTAGAGATGTTACTGGAATAATGGGAAGCCAAAAAATTAAACAGGAAGACGGGGGAGATAACTACATAGTTCCACAAACTAGCTAGGTAAGAAAGTTTTATTTATACAACAACTTTAAAACATAATATATACACAAGTCATCAGTCTAGACACATATGTCTACATTAATTGCCCAATATGTTTTGGTACTGAGCCTGCCTCAGGTATTTAACTCTTTCAAAGTTGATGTCCAACCAATGGACAGCCAAGTCAACCCTATCTGAGTACCTGACAGATTGCTCCTGAGAATATTTCTTTTAAAAATGTGCTCATGAGAAAAAAAAAATATATATATATATATCCTGGCTTCAGGATTAGTCACCAGTAACAGACTGTCTTTATAGTAGGATCCAGGATCAGAAAAATAGGACCAGCAGAGGGTGAAAGACAATAGGAAGCCCTCCATCAGATGTTATTGGGGACCAAAATCAGAATCACAAGCACTCTGGGGACATTAGGATTGGACAGATATGACTCAGGTTATGGAAGTCTTGAAGCTTTTAAAGGGTAACACAGAGGGACTCAGTTAAAGAAGAACTACCTGGGTCTTGTCATAAGGACTGAATATTGTAGTCAAAGTTAGACAGTTTTGGGCAGTGACAAGGTTTCACAATGGAGGTTTTGGTGTAAGTGGACTTTTTCTATGGTTAACCAGAAAAAGGGTTTAAATCCTTCATGAAGGAGAAATCTTATAGTATAGCTACTCTCTGTCACCCATGGGTTAAAAACTAACATAAGAACATAAGAAATGCCATATTGAGGCACACAAAGGTTTATCAAGCCCAGCATCCTGTTTGCAACAGTGGCCAATCCAGGTCACAAGTACCTGGCAGGTTCCCAAAAAGATACACAAGTTCCACAATGTTTGTCCCGGGGTAAGCAATAGATTTCCCTGGTCTTCTTTAATAATAGTTTATGGGCCTTTCTTCCAGGAATTTGTCCAAACCTTTTTTAAACCCAGCTACACTAACAGCCTTTATTACATCCTCCATTAATGAATTCCAAGTTTGACCTTGCGTTGAGTGAAAAAATATTTTCTCTTATTAGTCTTTTTTTTAAATTTCTTTATTTGCATTTTCAAACAAATTACAAGAGAAGCAAAAATTACAATTATAATGATAATCTTCTTTAAACATAAAAGCAAGAAAAGCAAGCCTTTAACAGCCTACCCCAACCTTAACCCTCCCTTCACCATGCGATCATAAAAAAAACAACAACTTATGAAATGAGCATAAAAAGGGGGACCGGCAAGGGCTATGACTCAACACCAGCTCCTCACCATGTGGTAACATGATGGTTTGACTACTTACACCTTAATTTACACCATATCATGCTTTAGAGATATAAGTGTTTAGGGGTTTCCACTTGAGGAGGGTGGAAGGCATGAGAGTTGTGCCATTACGAGCCATTTGTTCATATTTGCAGCATAAGCACAAACGGTTCCAGCATTCGTGCCAGCTAAGCTCTGCAGTATGTTTCCAGTTGCAATAATGAGATGCAGAGCCACTCCCATCATGAAGTCAAATAAAAAATGACAATACCTATGTAACGACAAGATGCCAATTGTTGACCGAAAAATGACCACAGACCAGGAGAGAGTGGCCCTGAATCCCAAGATCTCTTGGATTCGGTTCCAAATCGAAATCCAATAGGACTGAATATTAGGGCAATCATATACCACATGCCTTAAAGTGCCACCATCACTCTGACAAGACCAACATTTATTTCCAACCGTTTTATCCCACTTAGTAACCTTTATCAGGGTAAAAAGAGCTCTGTGTGCAAAAAAATATAAAGCTTGTGAAATAGAGGCAGACTGAGATACTCTTGCTCCAGAATTTCACCCATGATTCTGGAGAAGGGGTTTCCCCTGTGTCATGTTCCCATATCCGCTGAACACCAATGGACTGTGGGGTGTGGTTCTGAACGACCAATTTATAATAGTAAGAAACCACTCCAGGAGCCATTTGTGCTGAACCTACAGTATAATGTTCAGCAACCCCCATTCTTCAGGTAAAGATTTAATATCAATAGGGAATTTCTCTATAAAATGTCTCAGCAGAATCCACTGGAAGTATAAGGATTTAAGCAAGTCAAACTCCCGCTGTAGACAAGCAAAAGGCTTCCACTTGCCATCTAATACCAGCTGGCCTATGGCCCAAATACCCCTGCTGCTATATCCTGATCTAACACCGGCCTCTGTACATTGACCAGTAATCTATCAAAATCCTCCACAGAGAAGTCTATTTCTGGGGAGTATAACTGAGCATAAAATTGGCGAAAGACCTCTGTGATATCAGAGTCCTTGACAATCTATTGTTGCACCTGAGGATCTCTCAAAGCAGTGTTGCGAGAAGCTTCCTTATGGCCTTTTAACGAGTTAGCTCATAACCGTCTTGCCCTGTTACCTTCTAAGTAATACCGCCCTTTCTGCACTTGAATATTCTGTGAAGCCTCAGTGGTCAAAATTGAGTTATATCTAAATCTAAGATGCTGTAACCGTATCAGAATATTAGGATCAGTTTTCTGACCTATGATGCGTTCTCCTGCTTTTATCTGCTTGTCTAAAACTTCAAGTTCTGTTTTACGCTGCTTGGCCTGTCATATAGCAAAACAGGTAATGGTTGCCCACATATTAGCTTTAAATCCTTCCCACCACACCAAACCCGAGGTATCCGGAGGTAAATTAAACTGAAAATATTCCTCTATAACCAACAGGATAGTCTCCCGGAACTCCTGGCTATCGAGAAGAGTTCTATCAAAGTGCCAGCATGAATGAGATGGGCCACTCGTTGAGTCAAATAGGGTGAGTGAGATTGCAGAATGATCAGAGATATGAGCCGCGTGTATATTGGACTCACTAATTCTAGAGCATAGTCCTTTAGAGACTAGGAAATAGTCTATGCGTGATACCGAGTTATGAGGGGTAGAGAAGAAAGTGTATTCTTTGTCCATAGGGTGTTGCAACCACCATATGTCTATCAGCCACAATTCTTGCATTAGAGACAAAAGAACAGGGTGAGCTTTGGGGACCCTTTTAGTTCTCACTGGACTCCTGTCTAACAAGGGGTCATGTACAAGGTTGAAGTCTCCCCCCACAATAATTGGATAGCTGGACAGCTCTTGTGCCAAGGCTGCAATGGAGCTAAAGAAGGCAGGACAATCTATATTAGGAGCATATATATTAATTAAGGCCAGTTCTGTGGATCCTATTTAAGGACAACCATTGCCCACTGCCCTTCTGTATCAGATCTAGTTTGTATTACAATGGGGGATAGAGATTTCCTTACTAGGATGGCTACTCCATTTTTTTTTTTTTTGGCAGCAGAAAAAGCTACTAGTGAAAAGGGTTTTATATCAAATTTTAATGACTCCTTCAAATTCAAATGTGTCTCTTGTAACAGTAGGATGTCAGCAGCGGCAGAATCAAGTGTCCCATGGGCCCCCCCCCCCCCCCCTGCCCAGCAGAGTCCTCCCTCCCTGCATCAGTCCCTTCGGCACTGGCTTTCAGAGCCGTGAAGGGAGAGTTTCCCTCTTGCGGCTCTGTTAAGCCCACCGGTGCTTATGGGAAACAGGAAATGCCCGTTTCCCATCAGCACCGGTGGGCTTAACAGAGCCGCTAGGGAGAAACTCTCCCTTCGCAGCTCTGAAAGCTGGCACGGAGAGGGACTGATGCAAGGAGGGAGGGAGGACTCTACCAGGTTGGGGGGGGGGGGCCCGTGGGACACGTGATTCTGCCGCTGCTACAGTGGCAGCAGCAGCAGCAGCCAGTTTCTTTGTTTTTTTTGTTTAATTTTGCTGATGGGGGGAGGGGTTTAGGACTGGCTATGGGCTGCTGGGGGGGTTAGGACTGGTAATGGGCTATGGTGGGGGCTAAGACTGAAAATGGAGTGATGGGGGCTTAGGACTAGTAATGGGCTATGGGTGGGCTAGGACTGGAAATGGACTGATGGGGAGGGTTAGGACTGGAGGTGGGCTGATGGGGGTTAGGACTGGTAATGGGCTATGGGGCAGACTAGGACTGGAAATTGACTGATGGGGAGGTTAGGACTGGAGGTGGGATGATGGGGGGTTAGGAATGGTAATGGGGTGATGGGGGGGTTAGGACTGGTAATGGGCTATGGAGGGGGCTAAGACTGAAAATGGAGTGATGGGGGTTAGGACTGGTAATGGACTATGGGGGGGCTAAGACTGGAAATGGTCTGGGGGGTTAGGACTGGAAATGGGCTGAGTGCAAGGGGGGCTTGAACTGCAAATAGCTGATGGGGAGGGGGCTTGGAATGGAAAAAGCTGATAGGGATGGGGGCTTGGAATGGAAATGGGCTGAGTGGGGGCTAGGACAGGAAATGGGCTGATGGAGGGGCTAGGATAGGACTGGAAATGGGCTGTTGGGGGTGCTAAGATTTGAAATGGGCTGTGGTGGTGGGCTTGGATTGAAATGGACTCATGGAGGGGCTAGAACTGGAAATAGGCTCATGGGGGGCTTGGATTGGAAATGGGCTGAGTGGAGGGGAGCTAGGATTTGACATGGGCTGATGGTGGGGCTAGGAAATGACTAGAAATGGGCTGATGGGGGGCTGGGAATGGAAATGAGCTGATGGAGGGACTTGGATAGGACTGGAAATGGATGGGGGAGCTAGGACTGGAAATGGGCTGATGGTGGGGCTAGGATAGGACTGGAAATAGGCTGATGCGGGGACTAGAAGGGAGTGGATGCTGGGTGGGGCTGGAACTAGAAGGGAGCTGATGTTGGGGGAGGATTAGAATGTGATGGGGCTGGGAGAGTGAAATGGAGAGGGGGTAAATATTTTGTGTGGGAGAGAAGAAAAATCTACAATTGGCTGGGTATTGGGAGAGTAAGTGGGGATTGAGGATGGAGGGGTAAAATTTGAGTGAATGAAATAGGAATGAGGAAAGAGCAAAAGGAGAAAGATTAGTATGTTAAAGCAGATATATAGAGAGAATGGAAAAAAAAACTAGAAGAAAGAAGAAAGGACAAATGGACAGCAGACGATGGAGAGTTAGCAGAAGACACGAAGAAGCCAGAAGAAAGTGGCTGGAGCAATTGCACCTGAAAAAAAATGCACAAAAGGTAGAAAAATATCTCTTTATTTTGAATTTAACTGGAATATGTCAGCCCTGGGAAATATGCATCATTAACATCTACACTTTGTTTAGTACAAGAGGAAATTAATTTATAGTTTTATTTCTACGGTGTTGTTGTACATTCCAAATTTGGCTTTTGGGGTTCCCAGTTTAATTATTGTCTTCCTGTTTCTAAACTGTGATTCCTTGTTTGGTGATGGTCTATGTTCTGCATGTGTAACTGAGCTGAGGTATTCTGTTTATGTAATTCCTATTTGACATTGCCACTTATTCTCTTTCCCCAGTAGGTCTTGTATTGTTATTCTCTGAAATGTATTGGTTTAATATTTGCAGTGTTGCCTTTTGATAGGTAGAGTATGGTGCTTTGTGAGTCCTGGTAGTGCTGTTACGATACAGCGGGTTTCTTATGAGTTCTAAATGGGCAGTGTTGGTAGTAGTTCTTTGGCACTGGATTATAGTAATGTAGAAATCTTTTAGTCATTCTTTATCCATACACTCATTAACTCTCACTTGGTTTGCAGCTTGTCGTGCTGTGAGGGCTTGCGTGCATCAG
Source organism: Ichthyophis bannanicus (assembly GCA_033557465.1). Taxonomy (NCBI): domain Eukaryota; kingdom Metazoa; phylum Chordata; class Amphibia; order Gymnophiona; family Ichthyophiidae; genus Ichthyophis; species Ichthyophis bannanicus. The sequence goes on from CM066032.1 coordinate 573,003,479, forward strand.
TGATGCTGAGAGCTAAAGTATCAGTAGTTTAACTACTGGCAGGGTCTCCCAAGATGGACAGGTCTCAGCTGAGGTGCCAGACCAAGACAAACCACCGATCTGGGCAGCAGCAGAATGGGATAGTGTTGACGGCAGAGGATCACATTTTTGTGACAACAGCAACAACACCAAACTTAAACTGCGCGGAAGAAAGGCCCGGCAATCTACTTCTGTACCTTGCCATGAAAACCCAATGGATAGTTACAACAAAACAAATTGTGCTATGGTGCTGGAAGATGAGACCCCCAGGTCGGAAAGCACTCAACTAGCTACTGGGGAAGAGCTGAAAACTTTTCAGAGTAAAGCCAGCATTTATGATGTGGTTGGATCAAAGCCCTCGGGAAGTCTGACTGCTGATGTAGCTGCGCATGAAATGAGAGTCCGAAGCTGTAAAGATGTCTTACACATTGGAACATGGAACGTACAAAGCATGAACCAAGGGAAGTTGGAGGTGGTCAAGAATGAAATGGAACGTGAACAACTTGATCTGTTGGGTGTCAGCGAACTGAAATGGACTGGCATCGGGCACTTTGCATCAGATGATCACATGGTCTACTATGCTGGAAATGAAAGACAAAGAAGAAATGGTGTTGCATTTATAGTAAAGAAGAAATTTGCAAGAACTGTAATGAAATACAATGCAGTCAGCGAACGCTTAATCTCTATTCGTCTACGAGGATTGCCTATCAACACAACTATAATTGAAGTATATGCCCCAACAACAGCTGCAGAAGAGAATGAAATTGAAGAGTTCTATGAACAAGTACAAGCTGAAATTGACAGAACATGCAAACAGGATATCCTGATAGTCATTGGTGACTGGAATGCAAATGTTGGCAACAAAGAAGAAGGCAAAGTAGTTGGAAAATATGGACTTGGCAACAGAAATGAAGCTGGAGAAAGACTGATAGAATTCTGCAAGACCAATGATCTATTCATCTCAAACACCTTCTTCCAGCAACACAAGCAGCGACTGTACACATGGACTTCACCCAATCGATTGTATAAAAATCAAATTGACTACATCTGTGGAAGTCGACGATGGAAAAGCTCTATAACATCAACGAAGACAAAACCTGGAGCTGACTGTGGTACAGATCATCAACTACTAGTATGCAAACTCAAGCTAAAGTTGAAAAAGAGCAAACCACTCATGAATGCAGCAAAATATGACCTTGAGAATATACCACTGGAATTTAAAGACTGCCTGCAAAATCGATTTGCTGCTTTAGATACAAATGACAGAGCTCCGGAAGAGTTATGGAATGATATCAAGAAGGTTGTGTTGGAAGAAAGCGAGAAGTCTCTACAAAAGGTGAAAAAGCAAAAACGGCCAAAATGGATGACGGAAGAAACTCTGAAAATTGCCCAGAAATGCAGAGAAGCTAAAGCCAGAGGAGAAAGAAAGACAATCGCAGAACTCAACAGAGATTTCCAACGTGCAGCAAGACAGGACAAGGAAAAGTACTACAACGACGCATGCAAGGAAATAGAAGCAGAAACTATTAGAGGAAGAACAAGATCGGCTTTCCTAAAGCTACGAGAGTTAAAGAAAAGGTTCCAGCCTCGAATTGGAATGTTACAAGATGCTCAAGGTACTATGTTGAATGATGCTATGAAGATCAAGAAATGGTGGAAGGAATATACAGAGTTTTTATATGATAAAGATCAAGTGGACCAACAGCCGTTTCAACCTGTACCTTATGATCGGGAACCATTGGTGATGAAAGAAGAAGTTGAAGCAGCATTGAAAGCCTTATCAAAGAACAAAGCACCAGGCATTGATGGCATTCCTATAGAGGTATTGCAGCAATCTGATGCAGCTGTTACCATATTTACAAGGCTCTGCCAAGAAATATGGAAGACAACATCATGGCCAACTGACTGGAAAAGATCTGTGTTTATACCAATACTAAAGAAAGGTGATCCAACTGACTGTAGAAATTATCGAACAATTGCTCTGATCCCACATGCCAGCAAGATTCTACTGAAGATTATTCAAAAGAGACTACAACCATTCCTGGAACAAGAACTACCTGAAGTGCAAGCAGGGTTCAGGAAAGGGCGAGGAACGAGAGACATCATTGCGGATGTGAGATGGATCCTTGAAAAGACTAAAGAATACCAAAAGGATATCTATTTGTGCTTTATTGACTATAGCAAGGCTTTTGACTGTGTAAACCATGAGAAACTCTGGGCCACATTAAGAAGCATGGGTATACCGGAACACCTGATCATTCTCTTGCACAATTTGTACATTGATCAAGAAGCAACAGTACGAACGGAACAAGGAGAAACAGAATGGTTTAAAATAAGCAAAGGTGTAAGACAAGGCTGCATACTTTCCCCCTACCTGTTTAATTTATATGCAGAACAAATCATCAGAGAAGCAGGATTGTATGAAGACAACAGAGGTGTGAAGATTGGTGGAAGACTCATCAACAACCTTCGCTATGCTGATGATACTACATTACTGGCTGAAAGTGAAGATGATCTGAAACATTTGCTTCTCACAATCAAAGAACATAGTCTCAAAATGGGCCTGCACCTTAATGTAAAGAAGACAAAGATCATGACAACTGGCATAATCAAGAGGTTCATTGTTGAAGGAGAAGAAATTGAAATTGTGAACAACTTTAACCTAGTTGGATCAACTATCAATAAAGAAGCAACAAGCAGTCAAGAAATCAAACAATGCATTGCTCTTGGCAGAATGGCTATGAAAGACCTAGATAAGATTCTCAAGAGCAGAGATGTCTCTCTCCATACAAAAATTTGACTTGTTCAAGCCATGGTATTTTCAATAACATCATATGGATGTGAAAGCTGGACAGTGAAAAAGATAGACAGGAAGAAAATTGATGCCTTTGAATTATGGTGCTGGCGGCGAATACTGTGGATACCATGGACTGCCCGAAGAACAAACCAGTCGGTACTAGAGGAGATCAAACCTAAGCTTTCTTTAGAAGCTCAGATGACAAGACTTCGACTTTTATACTTTGGACATATCATGCGAAGAGAGAGATCATTAGAGAAAGACATCATGCTTGGCAAGATAGAAGGTCAACGCAAAAGAGGAAGGCCAGCAATGAGATGGATCGATACAATAATGGGTACCAGCAATGGGTACCAGTCTGTCAACAATGAGCCGCCTGACTGAAGACCGAACACGATTTAGGATAGCTATCCAGAGGGTCGCCATGAATCGACTCCGACTCGACGGCACTTAACAACAACAACACTCATTAAGAGGCATGTTTAGTGTCTGGGAACATTATGCAAATCCCTATGCAAATGAGGTTCCTTATGCAAATGAGGCCCCGCATCTAGTCTCCGCACATATCCCCGCACCCCCTTGGGCCGCCCCTGCCAGTGTGCCACAAGTGAGACTCCTGCACAAATTTCTGTGATATGCTTCTTTGGAGTGTCCATTGAGGCCATGACCATAGAGTACTTGGAATACTGGGCACGCAAGTTGGCAGTCTGGTAAGATCTGGTGAAGGTTGCCCAGCATTTCCTTTCCTGTCGACCAACTAGTGTGTCTAGTATTCCTCAGGGCAGGGAATATTTGTGGAAAACGTTCTGCCTCTAAAGATAAATCTTCCTTTACTTGGCTTCCTCAATTTCCATTTGATTGAGAGGAGGAATGAAGGTAGAGCTCCAGTAAAGCCCAATTGTCCACACCGTATGACTTCAGTGTTTTGATGTGTTTTTGCTGGTTTCTACGGAAGTCATTCGTTCATATCATGTTGCAGTCAAATAATGTTACTGTCTCTCTGTGCAGTCAGTAGGGAAGACCAATTAGATATTACCAAGTCAGTGGCTGTGCATGAGACCGGCAGCAGTGAGCAATGTAACAGATTTTGCATTGTCTGTATAATAACACAGTCACGATTGTATGATCTGACTGTCAGTCTCCACTTCAGCATATTCACTTGACATCATCCAACAGGTCATTAGAAAATTTAGCAACCTCCATATGGCAAACTCAGAATCCGCACCAGATGGATTCTCACTGTGATATCAGGTGTTTAATGCCTTCTAATTTCCAGTGAGTAGTTTTATCCCCAAATGCAAGAAGAACCCCCCCCCCCAAAGTGGAATTCATAAAAAAAGAAAAGCCTTCTTTCCCCTTGCCTCTCTTTTGCTGCTTCTGTCTGTATCACTGCCTGTCTTCTTATACCAAACAGGTTGTTATTTCCACTGTTGGTGCAGTGGAACATTGATTTTCCTTATGTGTGTCTTCAGATGTGTCTGTTCAAGTAGTCGGATCGTCTAGCCTGGCTAGGCACTTTTCAGGTATCTTAGAACCTCCTAGTCTGTTTCTCTACTGTGCTGATACAGCATTGCAGTCATTGGCATTGTAACCAATCTAGGTGCTATGCTGGTCTTCTTTAGACTTTATTCCACCTTCTTTGAGCTACAGTTCCAGACATCCTGACCCATGAAAAACTGAAATGGGGCGGCAGGGGAGCACTACTTGCCTAATACCATTGATGAGCCTTGAACTCCCTCTTCAAAGTATTTTTTTAGTTTCTATTACTGTACTTTTGACTATCCCTTTCCCAACACTAATGTCAGCCTTTCATTTTAGCATTTGTGCTGCTTCACTGGCACTCTTCAGCTGTTTTAGGGCCTTCAAATCTGTCTTGCTGGTTTGTTGCCCCTCTTTGGGTGTTTTAGGGCCTTACAGCCAATCTAAGTACTATGTTGGTGCTTTTTGGGTGTCCTACAATCTGCTTTGGGCTGCAGTTGTAAACAACCCAGCTTCAAGAAAACTGAATCAGGAGAGTAAAGGAAGACACTGCCAGCCTAGCACTGTTGGTGAGCCTTAAACCCTCTTCAAAATACTTTTCAAAATTCCACTATCATACATGTTGACTTTTCCCCACTCCTAGAACTGGTTTTCCTGGTCCTTAACACCTGCCTTAGGTAGAGATACATGTTTTTTTTTCAATAATTGAATTTGATTCTAGGGTCTTCCACCCAATTTTGCTTCTGCATTGGCTTGTCTCTGATATTCCATGATTTTATAGCCAGTGCTGCTGCCCCTTCCACCCACTCTCAATGCTTTGGGGGCCTTCATCACAGCCATAGTACTTTGTATAAGCGGTAGGCACCATAGTTGAAACATAAGCAAGCCTACATACAAGCCATTGCCATAATCAATTCTGCTTGTAATAAATGGCTTCATACAAGACTAGCAATCAAAGCTTGTGTACTAGAAGAAATGGAATCATTTACTGATAGTTCACCATCAATCCGTATAGTAGACTTTTAATTTTAGGACTGTGGATTAGTTCTGTCTTTTAGAGAGACAGATAAGTTCAGGTTTCTTGGGGTTAAGTTTACATTTGCTACAGTAAAGCCATTGTACCACTGCATTTAAGAAATAGTTCAGTCTTACTAATGCATATGACTGATCTACTCCTGTATTTGAAATCAGCGGAATATCATTATCAAAGTTGTGGTAGGACAAACAAAAAGACTCGACCAACAAGATTAGTGGTTTCAAAAATACTCTATACATACATAAAAGGAGGGGAAAACATACCAGGCCTTGTCAACCAAAGGTCTTTATTTTAAAGAAGTCCGACTTGACCAAGTATTGGCGGATAAGCCTTCATCATCAATCTACAATGATGAGAACAACCAAAACATAAACACAAAATGTATGCAATACAAATACAACTAATAATAATATATAAAAGGGCGGACTAGATAAGCCATATGGTCTTTTTCTGCTGTCATGTTTCTGTGTTTCTAAATCCCGCCGTCGCCGCAGGGCCGGGTCCCGAGGCCGGCTTTGAAACCGGGTCCCCGGGGCCCGACTACCCTGCACGTGGGACGGGTTTCCTTGGTGGGGGGGGGGGGGCTGACAGAGGGAGCAAGAGCGGGCCGCGTCGCAGGCATCGTGCAGCCGGATTGGCTGGGACGGCGGGGGAGGCGGGGCGGCAGGCTGCGAGAGGGGTGCAGGTCCTTGTATTCACCCTCTCTCGCCCTGCTCGCCCCTGGAGAAAGGTGTGTGTGTGTCGCTTGGGGGATTTTCGTGGCCTACATCGAGGGTTCGGTGGGGAGAACGTGGGGCTGTCGCTGGCGAGTTAGGTGCACGGTTCCCTCTCTCGCCTTGCTGGTGCCTACGGGCCGTTTGTGGGGACGTGTGGTTGGCGTTGGGGGTGCGTGCTCCACGGGCCGGCGGCACGTGCAGCGGCCTGTTTTTTGGGCTGCTGGGGTGCTTTCTGGAGCTGCGGGTTTGGGGCCGTCCTCCTTCCTCTGGGTGTGTGGGTCGGCAGAATTTTATGGCCCGGGGTTAGTTGCGGGGACGGCGTTGGCCTGTTCGGTGCTTTTACTAACCCCACAGGGGGCTGAAGGGGAATTTTGCTGGCTGTCCTGCTGAGGGCCTGTACGGTACCCATTGGTCAGTGGGCAGCCTGGGTGGGGGTTTGGGTGGGGGGATTGAGTCTGGGGGGCTTGAGTCTGGGGGGCTGCTTCTTTGCCTGGGCAGCATGGGCAGGGGCGCTACTCCGCGCCGGACCGGTGGGCACGCTGGTGGAAAACAGAAAGGGGCACGAGCAGCTCAGGGTCGTGGCTCGGTGTCCAATGGGGGGAGGGCTTCGGGTGTGGGGGCTCGGTTAGGGGGGGAGCTGGGTGTGGCGCGCGGAGGGCGTGGCAGGGGGTGGGAAAAGCGGGGGAGGGGCCAGGGGGCTTTGCGGGAGGGTGCGCAGGCCAGGGTGCCCAGGGGGGGAGGGGGACTCCGGGGTGGGAGGCCCAGGGCTGTTGTCTCCCGGGGCGGGGGGGCGGAGCAGGGCCCGACGCTAGGGGAGGCGTGGGTGCCGCGGGTGAGTCGGCGGGGGGGGGGCACCTGGGGCAGTGGTGCAGGTTGTGGGCACGGCCGGACCTGTGGTTCCCTCTGGGTCCCCCAGTGGGACTTCTCCGGGGCAGTCGATGCATCCGGGGGGCTTCGGGTCATGGGGCCCGTGGGCATTTGGTATGGGGCCTTGGAGGGGTCCTTGGGGTGACTGGGTTGCTGCGGGGCATGGGGGGTTCGGCGGCTCCGGGGCTTGTGGCCCCGCGGCTTGGGACGCGGGCGGTCTTGGCTCCTCCACTTGGGGCTGGGGCGGTGGGCCGGCCCCTACACTGGGCGCGTCTGGGCATGTGGCTGCTGGTTTTTCTTCTCCTCTTCCCCTGCAGATACACCCAACGTCGCAGGCTCGGGCGACTATGGAGAGCACGGTGCCGGGTTTGGGACAGGCTGGCGCCTCGGAGGTGCGGACCGACGTGGTGGCAGCGCCCCGGCCTGGGGATGCTCCTGTGGCTTCTTCCTCTGCAGCTGGTGAGTATGAAAGGGGGGATGGTGTGGCGCCGGCCCTTGAGGCTGAGGGTGGCGCAGCTACGAAGGCGAGATCGAAGCGCAAGCGTGGGCAGCGTCGTCGTCGCGCTTCTTCGTCCTCCTCGTCGTCGTCGCGCTTCTTCGTCCTCCTCGTCGTCGTCCTCGTCGGTTTCTTCAAGCGATTCAGGGGCGGCAGTGGGCGGGAAGGGCGACGGGGGGGGACCCGCGGTGGTGCGCTGTTCTGAACTCTGGGAGGGCGTGCCGCGGAAGCTGCATCATCGGATTAAGCGGCGCAAGTACATCAATATTTTCCGCTTATTGGATGGCAGAAAGCGTTCTGGTGAAAGCCGTAAGAAGCGCAAGGAGGACGAGAAATTGGGCAGGGTGCGGCGGGCGTCTCGCAACACCTTGAACTGGACTCGCGCCTTTCTGCGTTTGGCTAGTGTCTGGGGTCACTATTTCCCAGATCACGCTGGGGCCCTGTTGGCGTATGCGGATGCAATTTTAGCAGCGTCCCAGGCTCACGAGGGGTGGGCTTGGTTAAATTATGATGAGGAGTTTCAGGACATGATGGAGGAGAACGGGCAGTTATCGTGGGGGATGAAGGACATCAACCTTTGGTTAACGCAGATGTCCGCTCGCCCGCGGGGCGGGGGTGCCGGGGGGGGGAGTAGCAGGTTGGGGTCATCTCCTTCGGCGGGGGGGGGGGGGCGCGGTCCTTTTGAGCCTCTGCTCCCGCGCAGGCTCTGCAAAAAGGGGGTGCCGGGGGGAGTGACGTCTGTTGGCGTTTCAACAAGGCGTCATGCCCGTTCCCCGACTGTAAATTTCGGCACGTCTGCTCCTTGTGCGGGAGCGGGCACTCGGCCCTTAAGTGCAGTCGCAAAAGTGTGGCGGGTGCCCCCGCTGGGGGTAAGTGAAGGGGTTTGCGTTACAATGGCCCCCACGCCGGTCAGGGTGTCCGTTATGCAACCTTGACTGGTCAGTTACGGGCGCGGGCGGCGGGGGGGTTGGGCGGCTGCTTTTGCATGGTTTTTCGGAGGGTTTCCGTATCCCGTGCCAGGGCTGCCCGGCGGGGGGGGGGGGTTTCGCGTAATGCCCGTTCAGTCAAGGCCCACGTTGAGGTGGTGCTGCGGAAGATCGCTGAGGAGTGCGCGCTGGGCAGGGTCGCGGGGCCTTTTTGCGACCCTCCATTTTCGCTGTTCACCATTTCACCTTTGGGGGTGGTTCCCAAGAAGGAGCCGGGTAAGTTCCGGCTGATTAACAACCTTTCCTGCCCCCCGGGCGATTCGGTGAATGATTGCATCCCTCGCAAACGGTGTACTGTGCGTTACGCTTCCTTTGACGCAGCCGTGCTCCTGGTCCGGCGGTTTGGGGTTGGGGCGATGTTGGCGAAAGTTGACATTGAATCCGCTTTCCGGCTGTTGCCGGTTCACCCTTCTGCTTTCCCATTGCTGGGTTTCCGCTTCGAGTCGGCGTTTTACTTCGACAAGTGCATGCCTATGGGCTGTGCCATTTCCTGCGCATATTTCGAAGCCTTCAGTACCTTCCTGCATTGGGTGCTGGAACGGAGGACGGGCCTCAGCGGTATAGTCCATTATCTGGACGATTTTCTGTTCGTGGGCTCGGGGGGTGACCGCGCTTGCGCTACCTTGCTCGAGGCTTTCCAGTGCCTGGCGGGGGAGTTCAGCATTCCAATAGTGGCCAACAAAACCGTGGGGCCGGTCACCTGCCTCACTTTCTTGGGGATCGAGATTGATACCGTCGCCATGGTTGTCCGCTTGCCAGCCCAGAAGGTCGAGAGGTTGAGGGAGCTGGTGGCATCCGTGGGGTCCGCGACAAGGACGACCTTGCGAGTCATGCAGTCCTTAGTGGGGCACCTTAATTTCGCTTGCAGGGTTCTGCCCATTGGCCGTCCGTTCTTGCGGCGTTTATCGTTGGCCATGGCTGGGGTGCGGTTGCCGCAGCACCGGATTCGCGTGTCGGCCGGCATGCGGGAGGATCTACGGGTGTGGGACTCGTTTTTAGCCACCTTCAATGGGTGCTCGGTGTTGCAATTGCCGGAGATCTCGAACCGCGATTTACACTTATTCACCGATGCGGCTGGTAGTTCCGGCTTCAGTGCGTACTGCCAAGGGGCTTGGTGCGCGGAGCCTTGGCCGGTGGCTTGGGTACAGTCGGGCTTGGTTCACAATGTCGCGTTTCTGGAGCTGTTTCCTATAGTGGTGGCGCTGTGGGTCTGGCCTGATCGCCTGCGGAATCGGCGGGTAGTTTTCTGGTGCGATAATGCGGCGGTTGTCGAGGTGCTCAATCGGCATGCGCCTCGCTGTCCCCGGGTCGCCTCTTTGATGAGACTTTTTGTGCTGGCTTGCTTGCGGCTGAATGTGGCTGCCAGGGCGCGGCACGTGCCGGGCTCACAGAACTCCATTGCTGACGCTCTGTCCCGTTTCCAGTGGGAGCAGTTCCGGCGCCTGGCACCAGAGGCGGAGGAGTTGGTGTCGCTGGTTCTGGAGCATCTTTGGAGCATTTGGACCCTGACGTAATGGCATTGCTGGCGGCATCGGTGGCGCGAGGTACCTGGGCGGGGTATCGGCGCGGTTATGCCCAGGTGAGTGTATTTTTGGGCGACAGGAGCTGGTTTGGCGGGCGGGTGCCGGATGGGCTTGTAGGACAGTTTGTGTTGTGGGCGAAGGGTGCTGGCTGGGCGCGGTCCGCGGTCGTAGCTGCGTTAGCGGGATTTTCCTTCTTTTGCAAGGCGGCCGGTTGGGGAAACCCCCGAGTGTCCTTTCTGGTCAAGCATTTGCTGGCAGGTTGGGCTCGCGTGCAGCCTCGGCCGTGGGATTGGCGGCAGCTGGTTTCCCATGACTTATTGTTACGGATTTGCGAGGCGTTACCACGCATCGCGTCCTCAGATTTTGAGTACAGTCTTTTCCGTGCATTGTTCATGACCGCATTTTTTGGGGCTTTTCGGGTTAGTGAGCTCGTCCCACGGTCGGCGCGGCAGGGCGCTTTTGGCGGGCTCGACTTAGAGCATGTGACAGTAGAGGCATCTGTAGTGCGTATCTACGTCTCGCGTTCTAAGACTGATCAGGCCGGGAAAGGGGGTTGGGTCATCCTCACCACGATTTTCCCGGTCCCGTCGTGCCCGGTGCGTGCTCTGCGGCATTATGTGCGGCTTCGGCCTGGGGCCCGGGGAAAATTTTTCCTGCATGCGGATGGCAGGCCAACGACCCAGTTTCAGTTCACGGTGGTGCTCAGGAAGGTTTTGCGGTTTCTAGGCCATGACAAGCGCAGCTACGCGTCTCATTCCTTCCGGATCGGGGCGGCCACGAGTGCGGCTGCAGCGGGTCTCCAACCCCGAGTTATCCAGCGAATTGGTTGTTGGCGTTCGGGGGCTTACGAGGGCTATATTCACCCGTAGGAGTACCCTCCTGGCGGCGGAGAGGGAGCGCGCCAGGGTGGAGGGTTGAGGGGTTGTGGTGGGGGGGGTGCCTAATGTTTTCCTTACTGTTGCAGAGTTGGCTGCTGGTGGCAGTGCGGCTTCTCCCTTTTTCAGATGGTGTGCACCGGCAAGACTGGTGGATCGTGGGACACTCCTTCGTCTATTGGGCGGAGTGTCGGGCTGCAGTACGGCTGTTGGGCATCCACCTTGGTCTGGAATCTGCTGGAGTACAGCTGCACTGGATGGGGCACCGCGGCATGCGATGGTGGCAGCTACTGGCCTGTATACAGGCGAAGATGGTTCAGCGGCAGCGCCCGGCTGGATTGTTGCTACACCTGGGTGGCAATGACTTGGCGACTGGTCGTGTCGGCAGATCATCAGAGTGGTGCAACGGGACATTGGACTGGTGCGGGAGCTCCTCCCGGGCGTGGCCATTATATGGTCAGACATTATCCCTCGTCCTGCGTGCTGGTCCCAGCGGCGCTGGTCCCGAGGCCTCACCAAGATTAATAGGCAGATCGGGCGTTGGGTCCAGCAGTCTGGGGGGCTTCAGGTGTTGCATCCGTGGGCGGATGTTCGGTGTGCCGGACTGTACCGGCTAGATGGGGTGCACCTTGCCCCGGTTGGGCAGGACCTGCTATTAAACGATTGGCAGGAAGCTTTAGAGGGTTGGTGCTGGTCGCAGCTTTCTTTGGTGGGGGCGGCACAAGGTTAGTTTTCCCTTGTGCCGGTGGCGGGGTGACGAGCGGGCGCTCGTCGACCCGGCGGGGCATTTGAGGCTGTTGCTGCCTGGAGTGGGAGCGGTTCAGCTCCCGGGGTGGGAGAGACGTCCCGGCTGGGGGTCTCTGCCCGGTGAAGGCAACGGGAGCCTGCCTCTGCTAATAACATGGCGAGGCGGGCGGCAGGGAAATGGGGGGGTGGATGATGCTACACTTTGCTAGAAATGGCTGGTGGGGTATCATCTGGAAATGGGGGGGCGGGGGGGGGTATGTTTGCAATGTTGGGCAATATTGAGTTGGCTCATGTTGGGCCGGAATTTCACTGTTGTTAATAAAGCTGCGACCAAGCATCTGTTTACCATAATCTGGTGTGGACTGGTTTATTGGGTTGTTAAGTGCGGGGTTGGGCTTCCGGGTACCTCGGTTACATTAAAAACAGAATAGTGGTAAAAATAAATTGTAAAAATAAAAGATCAATTAAAAAAGTACATCGAGAGTAACATACCAGACTCTCAAATCGTAGGTACAAACACCCATAAAGGAATTTGTAAAAACAGCATTCACTAAAATAGAGAATAAAAACATATTAGAGTCACCTTAAATGTGTATATCATTAAAAAGCTAAATATGTAATATGCACCAGACTGACTTAAATTAAAGCCATATAGAATCATTAAGATTATATATAGCAATATTACTAGCAATATTACTTTTTAAAAAATAAATAAATGACAGGAAACTTAGGGGTATGTTTACTAAACTGTCCTAATGTTACCGGCGCTAGTTGCTAGTTGTGAGGCGTGCCATATAAGGAGTGGGCGTTCTGGTCTTAAGGTAGCAATTGCGGGTTATCGCGCGATAAGGTGCGCCGTGTCCGTTATCGCGTGATAGAGGAAAACATGCATGTTACTGCGTGTTAACCTTAACTTCTCGTGCCAATCTGCAATCACAGCAACAGAGGTGTAGCACATTGGTTAATGCAATGATTGCTGAGACAAGGTTCATGAGTTTGATCCCCAGTGGGCCTAATGAATAAGGGTTGCCAAGACAATTCCTTTTCCTGCTTGAAACTGTCCAACAATCTGTGCTGCTAGCTAAAAATACCCGCACCCCAGTCCCATAACCTAATGCACCTTTTAGGGTGCACCAGAAGGCACGTCCTAAACCACCATGTCAGCCAAGGTGGGTTATAATGTGTCTCAGAGGGCGTGTTGAAAGGTTGTCAACCCCCAAGGCACCATATTAGGTGCCCCAAAAGCTGGCTGAATCTAAGGTGTGGCTAAAGATGCTCCAAGGATGTATAGGTGACTCAAGAAATGTTGGCCAAGGGCACTAATGTTACCCAAGTTGAAAAGAAAGAAAGGCATGGGCCAAACACAGATGTAACCCTAACACTGCACAGAGCACCAAGGAAAGACAATGCACAAGTGATGGAAGGAAATAGATCTGAGCTGATGGACCAGACAAATCTACATCCAGCCCATGTGGCAGCTGGAAAAATGGACAAACATATTGGGGGCAGCTGTAGAGATGCACGGGGTGATGGTAATGTACCGTGCAACAATGACAGTGTGTGGCAGAGGATGGGAAGACGTGTCCAGCAGAGGAGGTAGAGGTGGCAGGATAAGTGCAATGACTGGAGGACAAAGGAGTAGCAGTGCCATGCAGAGCACACACAGGAGAGGCAACTAGGAAGAGCTGCAATGCAGAAACATGTACCAGTGCAGGACATGGGGTAGCAGCTTGCACATCAGGGCAGGACGGCACACAGCTGGCAGACACACATAGACGGACAGAAGGATGGTTGGCAGCTGTGATAAGGGTACAATATGCTAACAGCACAGATCTGCACAGGTATGACTATTACAGGAATGAAAAGTAGCTGTGCAGGACAGGCATAGAAATGAAAAATAACAGAGAGGATCAAACCTATGACCATTAGTACAAATGTCAATGCACAAACCAGTAGGCTACACCACCAATGTGAGGTCATTAGCAAAGGATGCATACAAGAATACTGCAGGGCATCACTCAAGAAGCCTACTGTCTGCCAGGATAGGCAAACCTCCAACAGAAACCATGATGGAATGCACATGCAGATTTGGTGTGTACAGCTCAGATAACAGTCTGTAATTGAGACCAGAGGAACATATAACTACATGCACATACACAATGAAATGTTATGCAGTGGATACAGCATGCAAAAGAGGAAAGAACCTAAACCCAAAGGGCGGCAGGGGATGCTCTGTAGAGCAGGGCAAAATATGGAACAGAACAGAACTGGAGCATGTGAGAATTGAACCTGAAAACAGGTGAGGCATACACCAGCTGAACCACAGCAATGTCAATCCCCCAATCGGACTGCCTATGTGAATACTACAAAGGAAGAGATACATGTAACAGCTAATATGTGATGGTTAGGCAGCACAGAGGGCACACTTTGGTGTACAGTGAAGAGATTGAAGGGTGTGTGGATAGGTGATGAACCTGCAGGTATCTCATGGTGAGGTTAGCACAACACAAAAAAAAATAAGAAAACCCCATGTGGGAATCAAACCTGCAACCTATGGTGTTACAACACATGTCTGGAACCACTATCCCAAACAACCTCAGCAAGCACAATGCAAAGATATTACCTAAAAGAGAATGTGTGTATGGGAACCCATAATACCCAGTGATGTGGCAGATGGCTGGCAGATAGACAGCTGGCACCGTACAAGGATGTGAGCAAAGATGGGCCATGTACATGACCATGAAATCACTAAATACGTGTGTCAGTGTGGTCAAGCAGCAGCACAGACAAATGTACGTCCAACACATATATTTATTTTGGTTAATCATCAGAGATAGTGTAGATACCGCCTATCATAATATTAATATGATTGGATTACAGGGCAAAAATCAAAAACACATTTTGCAGGGCAGCAACCCACATGTTACAGAAAAGTCACTGGCCGGCCTACAGATGATGAGCAAGAGAGATAATGTGCATTAGATGCATGGTGTGCAGTATGCATTAGCCTCCCACCCCCCACATGCTGCTGCATGCCTCAAATACGTCAGTTACATATATGTGCATGTAGACAGTAGGCGGTGCATGATGAGAGCCCAACATGCACCGCCAATCAATTATGATCTGTTCATAAGAATTTATCTGTCTGCCAACACAGGAGGCACAAAAATGAAACAGCATATGTTGTTAAGAGTAAGAAAGTGTAAACACAGAAATCGGAATATATGGTACAGCTTTCACATAATGCCTGCTATAGGAATCAAAGCAGCAACAATTTAACCCAAAACAATGGTCAAATGCAAAATGAGGATATGCTAACAGGTAGCAGAGGCACATGAACACAGAGAATTCAAATGAAACAAACCGCAGAAATGTGCAGATATAACACTATGCAGAAGGTCCCCTGCACTGGTTGGTGTGGATACAGTGTCTGTACACATATAGCATGGTACATCAAATACACAAATGAAGGAAGAAAATGGACAGCCACACTGCCACACACCAAATATGATGGGGCAATGTGAGTGCCGGAACCTTAGGGGATAAATAGGACTGTGCAGACATGCAATGCTAGGTTTGTAAATCAATGCAGAGCGTCACGTCTGTACAGTAAACAAACACAATAGTCTGTATACAGAGATGGAAAGAAAGGTAAAACATGTCACAGTAACCCACACAGAAGCCATATTGACACATGCTGTGTTGCACCAACATAGTCAGTCACATGCACATGCACAGGGTACATTGAAACAGCATACAGTGATGCCACACATGCACTGTGACACCTTGGTGAGTGCAAACATCAATCCAAGATGTTGGTGTGCAGTAAAGTGGTGTGGTGGCAAATACTGTGTCATGTCCAAGTGGAGGGTAGGCAGACATGGACAAGGGGACCTCTCCATTATTCCCCCTGTGCCACACACATGGCTGTATGCTCATTTTGAACCAAACAGATGTGCGTATCCTGCGTTCCATGTCACACACATGGGCAAAACACAACAACACAATGTCAGAAGGATGTACAACATACAGCAACGTCAGTCCCTGCTGCAAACGTGGGGACCAGTACACAGTGTCCACAGTGCAAAGGGTGTCTGCAACCCAACAAGTCCCGTTAAGACTGTCCTTGAAACCCTGGGCATGCATAGTCAAATATGACATCCCAATATGTCACAGTACTGGAAAGGTCATGTGTGTCTCCTGCGATGAACATGACAGCCAGGGCACGGCAGCAATGGTGTGTTGGACAGGCCTGTCATTTCCAAAGTAGCAGTCCAACAATAATACTGTCCATCCTAGGCATGTGTCCCACTTGCAGAGGTCAAACATCCTATGGCACCATTTCCCACGGATAATTCCATGGTGTTGTTGTGTCCTCCAACAGGTGGGTGATGGTGACGCCGGATGCACTGTAGTAGATGTGTTTTTTGTGTCCTTTGCCCTGTGTCAGATGAGGATAAACAATGTATTGGTATGCTGCTTGCAACATCAGCCCAAATTGCAGAGAGTCAAACATCAATATGTACATAATGAAACGTCACACAGGCAAACATAACATGATCACAACACAGAACACAGTGCATGTTGTGGACATTTGGAATTGGAACCGCAGACGAGGATGTCACATGGATATCGTCATGTCCATGCCCATGTTACACAGGCGTTTCACAGTTCCACCCCATGTGCATCAGCGTTCATGTACAGAGACCCAACATGAAATGTCCATGAAACAAACGGTAAATCATTAAAAGGCTAATATCATTCCCAAAAGACCAAAGGTGCAACCTACCGTGTGTTTGCATCAAATGTCTGTTTGGGATCCCCTGAGGCTCTCAAAGGCCACAACACATCACAGTGAAGGGAGATGATGTCATTGAAATGTGTAGAATCACCATGTCCCCATGTCCAGCCACTGTTGATACATGTCCACATTATGGCAATATCTGTGATACAAAAATGCTGTCGTGCAGTGGTCTGTCAGCACACAAGAGATAGGTCAGCTCACAACACACAACACATGTCCACGATATTCACAAGGTAAACAGCAGTAAGGTAGAGATAGCACGGTCACCACCGCTCTCCAGGTGTACAGACCCCTCATACCACATGATAATGCATAATGCCTGCACACTGTATCATCACACAGCCAACCCAAAAACACACACCCACACAGTATGCTAAGGTAAGTGTGCCAGCAGTAGCATATGGCCTGTATGTGCACAATTGGAGATTAGCGGAGATAAAGGATTGTCAAATGCAATGATACGCTGCTGTTGACTGATGCTACAATGTCAGGGAAGGGTGTACGTGCAGCCCACCACCCAAATACTTAGGACCTGCACACACTCGCAGCTCTGTTGAACGTGTCCCAGAGACAGTGTTAGAGAAGATGAACTGGCCAGGAACACATGTGGATATGTGTGCCAAAAGCAACATATGGGGTATGAGGGTGCATGGCAAAGAGGTGAACAACAACATATGTACAATATGACAAATCACTGCAGACATGTGCTCCCCCTGACTGTCGTCACAGACAAAGTAGCTGTAGGTCCACCTACCACAAACTACTGCATGTTGGATGACGTACAGTCACCTGCCAATGCACCACAGCACCAGGAGGGTCACCAAGTATGTCCTGTGGATTGAGAAACACAAGAGAAACATACATATGTCATGTTGGAGCTGTGCAACACACATTGCACCTTCACGTCCTCAGCTCGCAGACCCCCCAAGATCCTTTACAGACTGACTGTTCCCCATCACACTGTACAGATTTGCTTCATGCTAAAGTTATCACTGAAGTGCGTGTGGCAAACTACAAGGGCCCATACTCTGTCCATCCCCTTCCTCACCTCTCTGCTGACGTAAAAACTATTGAACAGAACCATCTCCTTGCTACCGTGTCCCTGCTCGGCTCTAAGGCCGCAGTACTATCCCGTGACCCCCATATTGTGCCCACTGCCCCTTCAGTGTGTGTTCTGGTGTCTCAATGTCCTCTGCTACCCTTTTGTCAGTTCCTGTACCACAGGGAAATATCCAGGGGCCTCTTCCTTATCCTCTGTCGATATACATTTCCTTGGTTGGCTATCTCATACCTTGACTTACATTACCAGTTGTGTGCTGATGAGCTGCAAATATATCTCTCGACGCCTGAGTTATGTCTGCCAAACCACACCCCAATGTCTGCTTGCCACCTGACATTGATGGCTGCATGTCATCCCACTGTGTGAAATTAATAATGGCAAAGCATGGATATCCTATATATGCACCTAAACCCTCCCCTCCTATCAGAGCGTCTTTGTGTGTGTGGTCATACATTCCTTTCTCCAGGGTCAGCAATGTAGGTATTGTCTTGGACTGCACTCTCCACCTCTACACACATACCCAGCTTGTAGTTGAGGCTTGTGGTTTCTGTCTAGATGTCATCAGCTATATTTCCCCAGTCAACTAAAACCCAAATCCACAACCTTAATCAGCTCCCGGCTTGCCTACTGTAACCTACACCTTGTTGATCTGGCTTTGAATCATCTCTGCATGAAAATATGCAACACTGCACTGCATGGCCATTCTAAAGCCACACACATAATGGCTATGATACCCCCACTATCAGGACACCTCACAGGTTCCCTATCCGTCTCCGCATCCATGTCAAGGCTCTCCTGCTGACCTATACATGCAGGCACACTGTGGTGTTCTAGTAACTTCCCTTACTGATCACAACTACCAGTAAGCCAACTACAACTGAGCATGTATATAGTGCTACATGTCACATGTAGTGCTATACAGAAACAACTAACACACAGTCTATGCCCATCAGAGTATACCAACCAATCAACAGCTCATATTACAAAATGTGAAACACACATGTCTAGGCAACTGGTCCCATCTATGGGCCGCCCTCCTACTATTGACTCCATACTACACGCCTTTCACCTTGCTGCACCCAAAGCCCCAAACTAACTACCTGTGGCTGTACAGCAGCCCCTATCCCAATCAACCACAAATCATGTGTGACAGCTTAACACCTCCCACAAACCTACTACACCTGACACACATAATCCAACACCACCCACTGTTGTGCCCTGCTCACATCATCTGTGTTTCAGTAATCACTAGATTGTAAGCTGGGATGGCCAGGTAGTGTCTTTTAAATGTCAGTGCAGTGTTGCATCTTACTGCTATTGGGATACAAATGTTCACTAGTTGTAGTAGTACACACATCTAAACAAATGTATGTGGCAACATATGCAGTACTTACATGAGAAGACCTCCTCAATCACCTGCCGCTTGACTGCTGTGCACTCACGTGTGTCACCACGGCCATGTACAGGAGGACACGTAGGATCATCCTCCAGATCCTCATTAATTTGGACAGGGATATGGTGCCTGAGAGCAATGTTGTGCAGGATGCAACAGGCCAGTATGATCTCTGCCACAGTCTGTGGTTTGTATTGTAAGGCCCCGCCTGTCCTATCCAGACACCTGAAGAGACTCTTTAAAACGCCAAAGGTGCGCTCTATGATAGAGCGGCTGGAAGCATGGGCCTCATTGTAACTCCTCTCTGCACGTGTCCATGGTTGACGCACAGGGTTCAGCAACCAGGGGCGACACCCATATCCTGAATCACCTGCAGAAAGAAATGTGGAATGTTAAAGTAGGTGCTGATGTCCACCCAAATGGACACAAGTATGTACGTGCAAACCAAATGCACAAAACATCTGGACAGAAACATATGACTTCACATGATGGGACACAACAACTATGCATCAGAGTGTGAAGTTATGACACACAAAAAAAGGGGTAGGTGTAAGGATTGCAATCAATATAATCTGTAACCACGACACAAATGCTAGCGTCCATTCTACCATCAACATGCAGCACCGTAGCAAGGTAGAGCTGGAGGGCACTACCCCCCCCCCCCAATGTTAGATCACACACAGACAGATGAGAAACACACACAACTAGGGTTACACCTCAAAGACAGACATGTACACATACGGTTAGTGACAGGATCACCATGTGCATGTCATAGAGGAGAAATACACACCCAGCAGTATACAGTCCTCATACTGACCTGCCTCAAATTGTCTGAATAGTGCCGAGTGATGCAGGATATAGGAGTCATGGGTGGACCCTGAAAACCTAGGGACCACATTCAGAATATGCATATTTGCATCACATACAACCTGCACATTCAGGGAATGGTAGTGTTTGCGGTTGCGGAACACTACCTCCCTGTCTCGGGCGGGACCAGGGCAACATGTGTGCAATCAATAGCTCCCATCACATGTGGTATCCCGGCAAAAGCCTCAAAGGCCTGATTCAGGGTCCCCCACTGTTGCCTAGTGTTGGGAATTGCAATGTAATTCCCCACCCCGCTGATCATGACATGCAGTACCTGGTGGAGACAGCGTGAGAAGGTGGGGCGGCTCATGCCATCCACTGTGGCCACAGATGACTGGAAACAGCCAGAGGCAAAGAAATGTAGGGCACCAAGGTGCTTTACCAAACCCAGTATGGCATGTGACTGACCAGTCAGGGGCTCGAGGTCAGGTCTTAGATCCTCATAGAGCTACCTAATAGCCCCCATGCTCAGGCAGTAGAGAGAGATGACCTGGTCCTCACGCATGCCCTGGAGCTGGGACCTGGGCCTGTAGAGGCGAGGCTGGTGAGCCTGCAACTCTGCACGCCTCCTGCACCATGCTGGCACAGCCTCTGCCTAGCCTGCCCCATAGCTGCAGGTCTGTGTTGCAGCGGGACTACACCCATGCCCTGTGCCTCAGCCCCATGGACACCATCTCCCCCCGTCAGGCAACCTCAGCCCCTGATCACCTCCCACTGCACATGTAGCAACCACAAAGCCTGCCATAAACTCCACCCCCTCAACTCCTCAAACTCACTCAAACTCAGACACTCACCTCACCATCCTAGCCACACACATCCCCCAACACACAGCAACCCACCCACATAACCCCACCACCACTCACTAACCCAGCCACTCCCCACGACACACCTGCCTCTGACACTCTCCTTGCTTCACCAACAACCAACAGTGCACACCTTCTCTCCCTCTCCTACACAAACCCCTCAATGGGTACCAGGTGTGCATGTGTATTTATGTTGTTGCGCGTTAACCTTGCACGCGTTGAGCACGGCGCAAGGTGGCGTGGTTTTTTTACTTTTTTTTACATGTGTGCATACCTTGCTATGCAGTGCACATGTTGCAGCAGCGGGAGAGCATGGAGGCTGCATGTGTTTGGTATGCGGCAGGGGTGATGCACGGGGACACCATTGTTGTGCAGGCGCTCTGTGTGTGAACGTGAAGAGGTGCGCCTATGTGCTGCATGCTGTCACATGGGTCCCGGGCACACACCTTCTGCATCAACCTCTGCGCATGTGCAACACCTACGCAGCCTCCACGCTCATTGCCGATGCGCATGCGCAACGCGGGCAAGGATGCGCCAACACGGTAAGGGAAACAACATAAATACACATGCACACGTGGCAAATGCTGAAGGAAAGGTTGTGTAGGCGACGGAGAGAAAGAGAAAAGAAGGGGGGGAGAGAGAAAGGAAGTGAGTGTGTAGAGCCGGCAAGTGTGAAGATCAGGATTTTTTTATAGCAGGTTTGAGGAGAGAGTGTGTTGCGGAGCAAGGCAGGAGATAGAGTGAGCGCAAGGAGGGGGAGGGCTAGGAGCAAGGAGGGAGAGAGACAGGAGGTGAATTGAGGAGCAAACGCAAGGGAGAGGAGGGGAGGGTGAGGTGTCAGGCATGAGGTGGAGCAGAGGCGCCGAGGGGCAGGGGAGGGGGGAGTAGGCATAAGAAACAGGAGGGCGTGAAGATGTTGTGTGACAGGGAGGGATGGAGTGGCACAGCAAGCAGTGAGATGGAGTGGGCAAGGACATGGGCAGGGGATATATGAGGAGGGTGAGACACATGTTCAGCAGGGACCCAGAGCCACAGGGAGAGGTGGGCCTGGGGTGGTGGCTGCAGGAACCGATCGTGTTGTGTCGCAGCCCATCCAGGGGACAAACAGCACATAAACATAGGCGGTCTTTTATACCTGGTGCGCAGCTGAGGAGACGTAGGAGGGCTGTTAGATTCAGCCAGCAGGAAAAACAACATCATGCTGGCCAATGTTTTGGAGAGTGGTAGGAGGTGCTCTACGGGCCGGATGAAGCACAAGCACCACTGTGGGCACACGGATAACATGTGGGGGATGGAGGGCCAGGAAGCCATAGCCCACGGCAGGGGGGGCCAAACCAGGGACTGGGATAGCTTTAGGAAAAGGGTTTTTTTTTTTTAATGTATAGTAATTAAGGCCCCATGGGGTTGTTTCGCGACGTGCCACACATGGTGGCGGAAGAAGCAGCGAACCATGCCATAGGGCACTGGAGGGGGTGGTCCTTTTGCCCCAACACCTGGACACCCCCGGGAGCCAGCGAACTCGCCAGGACCGTTTCTCCCTGACGGACCCATTTACTGGCATGGAATGCCTGAAGTGCTGGACACCGCCCATCCACAGGCAGAGGTGAGGGTCAGAGATGTGTTACACATTTTTATTTATTTTAGTTAGTAAACATTTGTTATTACCGCTACTTTCCATGCGATTCAGCAGCGGGTTTGCATTGACAGATTGGAAATTGTTTCAAATCATGACAGGAAATTTTTGAATGGTTATAAAACACCAATTGTACAAACTCACGGCCCAGTACATTTTATTATTTATTTATTTATCTATTTCTTCTAGTACCGCCCCTTCCAGAGATCAGGGGCGGTTTACATGGAACAATTTAACAGTTTGTATACGTTCGTCTATAACAGTACATTGAAATCATAGAACTTAATTAACTTTTTACATTATAACAGCAGAAACAGTAAATTATTTTTTTTTTTAAAACTATTTTACAGGGGTGATTACACTTGATTCAGAAGTTTTATAACTTTGTTACAGGGCAATAGGACGCGTGCTGACATTTCTATATTGACAGGTGTTATGTTTTACAAAAAAAGGGTTTAGGATACAGTGTAGTGAATCTCCACTTATTCAGTTGTGTGTGTGCCTGTGGTGTGTGCGTCGGTGTGCTGATGCGCTGGTGTGTGTGGATGGAATTTATTTCCAATTTTTCGTGGGGGTTTTTGTGTGTCTTTTGGGAGAAGAACTGTTTTTTTGAGGGGGGGGCCTGTTGTGTATGTTCAGTTAGGTTAATTGTTGTTTTTTGCAGGTTTTTTTTGTTTGGTGTGTCTGTGGACGGGGGGCTGGTTTGTGGCTGGGGGCTTGGGAGGGTAGGGGATTCCGAAATGATAATGGTGTTCGTGAGAATAGGTATGTTCTGAGGTTCCTTTCCTGAAATTGGAGGGAGAGGGTCTCCTTTATGATTCGGATGTCTATTGGGAGTGTCATTCCAGAGTGTGGGGAGCCCGGGTGGTGAATGTTGAATGTGAAGGCCTCTGGCAACTGGTGGATTTTTTTAGTCTACGGTGGAATGTTTTTTTGGTAACTCCAGGAGTGATGGAGGGTGCAATTTAGGCTTCGGGCTCTTGGAATCATTTGGATGCTAAGTTGTGAAGGGAGTGCTGGATAGATGGAGAGGGGGGGCAATATCGTTTAGTAGTTTGAATGTTGTTAGTAGTGTTTTGTATTTGATTTCGGTGATTCATGTGGAGCCAGGTTGTTAGGTTTCTAGGCAGTTATAGGGGTTACATGGTCCGGCTAGGTGACGGGCTTTAGTGACTACTTTTGCACAAATGTTCCTGTGCTCTTTGCTAAAATAAGCTTAGATATTTCTTTTGTGGGAGGCCAATGAGGAGACTGTTACAAATAGTCAAAGAGTGAGGGGTTATGATCGTGATACTGGACAACTGATCTAAAGTCATGCGTTTGTTCAAGAAGGGGCCCTTTCTTGTAAAGTGTTGAATAGTTTGAGTTTGTAGAATATGGTTTTTACCGTCTGCTTTATGTGTGGTAAAGCATGGTGAGTGTGTGATCGATTATTTATTTATAAACCACCTAGGTATTTTACCTCTTTTTTTTTTAACAGGTATAGGTTGTGTTATTGATGGACGATTGTTGATTTGGGTAGGGTATATTCCCCCAGTCACAGGTGAGCTTTGATACGAAACATTGCCTCAGGTTTTTTTTGAGGGATTTGACTGTCTGAGGTAGGGTGGTTTTCCATCTCCAGGGAATGTGGTTTTCTGCGCAGGCACTCCCGTGGAATTTTAGAGTGTTATAAGTGGGGGTTTTCGTGGTTATGGGCGAGGGGCGAAGCATGATGTCATCTGCCCATAGATTTATTTTATCAAAAATGGACTGATTCTGTTGTTTTTTAAATATTTTTGTAATGGGTTGGAAGGTTTATAGGTTTGGAAGAGGGAGAGCAGAAGAAAGGGCCGATCCCGGGGGTATTCCTTGGCCTTGGGGGATAGGTGTTCTGATGCTTTTCCTGGTTTACTTGAACTCGCATTAGTCTGATGTGTGATGTATGACTTGAACCAATTTGGAGGACATGTACCGCCTATTCCTAAGTTTTCTATTCTAGTAATCAGTGTGTTATAAGGTGGTTGATGCTTGTCCCAAATGCGGCGGAAATGTCTATGAAAAGGGGTAGTAGGCCCTGAATGTTATCGTTCTGTTTATGTCTTATGAGGAAAAGTCCATCAGAGTGAATTTAAAAGGGTTTCTACACCATGGAAGGCGGCGCCGGGAAACCCAAAAGTGGTGGGAGTCGGAAAGGGAAATTGTGCTCATCTATGGGTTCTTGCCCCCCAATGTAGGGTGAACAGTTTTTTCTAATTTATTTTTCAGCCATAAATGGAATGCTGGCACTACCGGTCTGTATGAGTTTGGGTCTTTCAGGGTTCGAGGTTTATTGTTTTTTTATTTAGTGGGCGGATCGTAGGTTGTCTGTGTTGAGGGCATTCAGGCATAATGCCTTGGGGAGAGGGATTGATTTACTAGGTATTGGAATTTTGTCCAGCTAGTTCTTCCTTAGTACTTTTGATCCATGACACCAGGGCAGGGAATTGATTCGAGAGTGTAGGAAGTGGTGGTTTGTGCTGATAATTGTTATATGACCTGAGGAGGTGTTGGTTTTGATACTAGCGTGTCGCAAAAGGGTTGTCCAGTTGTTATTGGTTTCGGTGTTTGTGGCGGGGGATGTTAGGTGGTTGGTGCAAGTAATTAGTTTGCATGTTTAGTTTTTCTGCAAAGTGGCGATTGCTAGGGTTTTTTTGGTTTTTTGAATACTTATTGCTGATTGTTTTGGCTCTGGGTTTTTGGTTTTGTCAGTGTTTTATAATTGCAAAATAGTTCTACATAGGGTCGATTGATAGCCTAGGTTTATTACCTTGGAGTGGTAATCCCTTTGTTTGATTTGTTGTAATCGTTTCCATTCTTGTATTCGTTGAGTTGTAATTTTTTAAGGTATTGGGATTTATTCTCGGCAGATTTTTATGTTTTCCTCCATTTCTTTTCTTGTTTTCTCCACCCGCCCCTTGTTTTTTTAGCGTTCACCCCACCTACCGTTCTTTCGTGAACCATTTTTTCTGTCCTTGGGTATGAGAATGCCGGGGCCTATCATGTCCCTGAGAACACTCCGTTGTGCCACTAACACAGGCAAACTGGGGTCCAACATATCCAGCAAAACATTTGGGCTGTGTAGGTTACAGGGTTAGGTGTGACCAGATACCTGGAGGACTGCTTGCACAACAGCCACAGTCCGGGACATCGTTAGAGCACTGGCACAGGTTGTACAGAAAACCAGGGGGCGGCATCCTCCACCATGATGGAGTGCCCCCCTTGACTACGCATGAGTGCGGACGGATGGGGGAAAACTCTACATACAGGGATGGGCACAACACCACTCCACCCCATGCACCTACGAACATGAAGCAGCTATTTGCGTACTTGGCATATAGGTCACAACGACCAGCATACATCTGCAGCCCAGGCAAAAACACCACTATTTGACAGAGGAACAAAGACAAGGGAGGGGACATTACCAACTAGGCCAACAAAAACACTGACCTGGGGGGGGACCCACCACACACACACCTATAACAGCGATGGATGTGTGTATGAGATTACCTGTCCAAAGAACATATCACCAGACCAGTGACAGATGGCGGATAGGGCCTATCAACAACTGTGAGGGCAAGAGGTTAGATGCAAAAACAAACCCCAATGACCAAATCACAACAGATGTCACCAACACATTTTACACTCTGTTCATTGTACCAACATAACCGTGTGATCCACCACCCACCCTCACATGACATTGGGCGTGCACATTGCCACATGCAGTACCATAACTGCACCTAGCCAAATACCCCCCACACAACTGGGCGCCATCAGTCTATACAGGTACTGTCAGTGCCTACGGGACATACATTCCCATGGATCACCACACCCCCTCGGTGCAACCCAACAGGCCCAGCATCACACCACCCCCCAATCCCCTGAATTTAAGCCCACCACCAACAAACCAAGTATGTGATAGCTGTCCACACACACCACACACACAGTGGCTACCCAAAGCGCGCAGCGGGACCCCACAAACGATCTGGGGGGCCTTTTTTTACAAACCAGGGGACACAAAGATGTTGACAACACCTGCCATCCATAACACTCAGGCACAATGCATGACACACGCGCTCACAAAACCCCCCCTATGACAGGCCACAATCCCACTCAGGCGGCCCACTACCCACGCACACCATGGGCCACAGGTAATGCTTGAGCCCGCATCCAATGGTGGTCACACGCCACAGTGGCTATTAACCTAGCAATATAGTGGGGCCGCCCAAGTCTCAGCACCATTCCCCCCAAACATCTTCAAAGCAAAATGTTGACAACAGAAGGCCTCCACCAGTGTGAGAGGCCGCCCCCTCCCCCCCTTGTCCAGGTACAGCCAAACTGTACACACATGTGCTGTCCCCATTTTGTAGGTGCAGGTAACAGGGCAATACACCACCATTGCTAGTTGGGCGGGGATGTATCACACAGGTGGAGTAGAAATATCTGGACCTGGCGGCGTAAACTCATCCTTGCTGTGTAACCCTGTTTCTAACAGCCCACGGTGACCATTTAGGCCACATGAAGATGGAAGGAAACGATGAGGGGGGGGATGGTGCCAGCGCCCAGAGGTTGCCGAGGGGCCAGAGGCCGTGGTGCCGTCCGGGGGACGCGGAAAGCACTCTGGCGGGGGTGGGAGGAGAGCCCAGGGAAATGTTGTGATGCCCGACGGCAGAGGGACAGGGCAGCGGATTGCCGGAAACGCAACATAAAAATGGGGGCCAGTAGCAGCAGGCACATGGGATGTGCTGAGGACGCAGAAGTAGCCAGAGGCGGATGTCACCACACCAATGCATGTTGCCCTGGGGACATCAAACACACCCAACACACCAGCATGGATAATCATGGCTTGCAGATGCTGCAGGCTCATACTGCCTCAGCAAAAGCACGATGTGGAGGTAAGGTTGGTTAAACAGAAATACACAAACAAAGGCCCCCTGGCGGGATTTTGCGTAACACCATAATTACCATTTCATGGTGACCCCAAATAGTGAATGATACCATAGCACATAGTTCTGTATTTGTAGTGGGGGGGGGGGTTGCCATGTGCCACTTCCCCCCCTTGTGGCACTATGCCCATCCTGGCTGTCATCATTGCTAAATTGAGCTCATACATCCGCCTACAATTTCACCACAAAATACCCCATGGAGGAACGCTAACAGTGCTACAAACACCTACCCCACGCTCACCTTATTACAGTTTACCCCGTCGGACCCCTCTCCCTGGGTTTAGTGGTATGTAGCAAAGAGAGTTCAGGGTACTT
Source organism: Ichthyophis bannanicus (assembly GCA_033557465.1). NCBI lineage: Eukaryota > Metazoa > Chordata > Amphibia > Gymnophiona > Ichthyophiidae > Ichthyophis > Ichthyophis bannanicus. The sequence continues at coordinate 573,030,858 of CM066032.1, forward strand.
AGTACTGTGCATTCAGGTTTAGAAGTGAACAGCGCCCCCCAGAAGATCTGTGTTGTGCCATGAATCTCCCCACATTAGCCAACCATATACTCCCATACGACCAAGTACGCAGAAATACAGCAAGTGGACACACTGAAGTGCACACACCCCCCCAGTTTACCATGTTGTCAATCTGCTTGATCACCAGGGACCCCCATTTCAGGATCAATTTCCTAGGTCTGTGGATGGATCATCGGGACACATCAGTGTTGTAAACATGGTACTGGCGCTGGCTCGCCGTCGGCATGACACATGATTGGTTCTGCGGTAATCCGGTCTGTTCGGTTTATAACGCTGGACAATGTGCATGAATCACCCGGTGGTGGGGGTGCAAACACATGTCTCACCACTATCACCTTGTGTCTCACCAATAGCCACATTACGACAGGTTTTCTGATGGAGCAATATTCCAGGAGGAGATGATGGCCAAATGCGTGCCAAAGCTCGAGGTGATTTGGCCTAAGCGGCGCTAACTAGTCGAAATTTTGCGCAGATGCTTCAAGGAGATGGCCATCTCCATGGCTGAGGTGTTACCAGCACGCCAGCCCCCACGCCCAAGAGGCCAGCAGCCAGCCGGAACCAGAAACAAACAAGGAGTTTGCTTGGGCCATGGGTCGGCAGTGGACCGTGGGCGGGCACTTGAAGTATGCCGACCGGTCTTGCGGAGTTTGTGTGGGAACAAGGTCACGTGTGCACAAAATATAAGATGACAAAACCCTGAATTATAACCGTATGTGCCCGTTTTCGAGTGTTTGCCGCCACGGTACTCACCCCTGAGTACCCTTGTCCTCCATATTGTCAAACAGGTCACATGTGCATCCCCATTGTTCCTTAGGGGTTGTGGTGTATGCACTACCACCAATCAATGCACGCAGACCTTTTATTACCATTGAACTGTGTGCCATGAACCATGCCAATGTGTGCATTTGCCTTCTACCTATGCGTGGGGATATAACCGACCTTCTCCAGCCTTAAGCAGTAGTAAAGTAATATGTTTTTTTCTGGTGAATTACATGTATGTTGTTCATGGCATCCGGGTCACTCTCCCTTCAAACCCAATATCCTCCTCATTGCTCCACCCACATGTGTTGCCATTCCCTCTGAACCCACACCAGGGCCTTACGTGGCTGTTTATGCTGGAGTCAAGAATGGAATTGTGTAAGACACAGGCAGACACAAGGTAACTATTCTACAGTCAGTTGTTCACACTGCTTCCCCCTTGCGGCCTGTTGTGAGGCCATCTGCTGCCCCCTTCCAGGACCAAAACATACACCTGTATTGGCCTCACCAAGCTATACCCCTCCTGTGGCATGCTCTCTAGGTACTTTCCTGTCATAAATACCTGCTGCTGCCCGTCCCCCCTATTCCCTATGAGCATGTGTGCATCAGATTTGCTGACATACATATGACAGGCCCCAGCAAGCAGTGTCCATTAGCTGCGTTTGGTACACACACTACGCAAGGTGGCCGGTACATCCACCAGGGGCAACCAGGGTGGTCATGGACGGCTACACACATCGGTCAGGGGACACCACACATGAGTGTGGGGACAGTCCATGTATGTTCACCGATGTCCTAATTACACATACACATAGGGATGAACACAAATGTCCCATGCTCACTTCAACACTCTGTCTAATAAGGAAAAAAATCGGTGCACCCAGATGGTTGGTATATAGAAACAAAACCCTGTGTATTTACACAGCACTATGGCTGTCGATTAATGTACATGTAGAACCCATTGCTGTGGCATACGAGTGACCACGGCACCCACCAGGGGCAATTGTTGGTGTGGCCTCAACTCTGCCCCTCAGACAACTCCGGGGATGACCCTTCAGGGTGATGGCTTGCCGAGATGCACCCCCCCATGCCAGCTGCACGCTGGGGCATGTGCATTCGCGGCAGCCAGCTGACTGAATAGCACCTGCTAGCCAAAGCAAGTTGCTTGCGGTTCCTGTTGCCCACTGCCATTGCAGCACACCAAAGCACTGCCACCAGAAAGGGTCCCGGACGACCACCTGACATACACATCTACGCCCCAGGTGCCCAGAGTCCTTGTGTGGTGGTGGGCCATTGGTGCGGTGGGATACCTGCATACTGGTGGCATCCTGGTGGTGTCCACTTGCACCCACAGGGCCACCCCCTCCACCCCCCTGGACACCTCTGCCCCCAGACCTTCCCAGCTCCCCCCTTCCACACTCTCCTTCTCCTCCTCCACTCCTCCTCCACCACCTCCTGCAATTATCATATTCCCACCCCACCCGCCAGTGCAACCGGCAGCGGATCCCTCACGCTTACCCTCCCCTCCGCCCCCACACCACACACCCTGCCCACAGTCACACTTGCTGAAGAGTCGTCCTCTGGCTCCATCCCCTCCTCCTCCTGCCAAGCTGTTGGGCTGGAGCTCTGCCACAGGGGGCGCCCTGTGTAGGTCCCGGATGTCGATTGCCCATTTCCCCGGCGTTAGCAACGGCCCTCCTGTTGGGGAGAGACACTGTCATGTAGGACACCATCATGGCCCCATTTCATCCACACCACCAATTACACATTGTGTGGACACAACAAAAAAACAAGAGGCTGTTGGCACCACTGTGGACATTCTGTACATCCACTGCAGTGGGACCGCAAACACCCAGCCGTTCATGTTCATAGTTTATTTATGCCCTTCTCTACTTGCCTAGGCGTAAGTTCCAGGGAAATACGGGCAGATTGCAGTCCACAAACTCACCAACAGTCATTCCCTTCGTTCCGAAGTGTCCTCCACCTGGGGGGGGGGGAATTGCAAGGGGTTGGGAACATCAGAGTGGGAGGATAATTCTCTGGGTGGGTGGCCCATTAGCCATAATCACCACATCACTTGCAGGCAGTCTGATTGCTGGCATGCGGCGCTGCACAACAGGGTAGTAGTGTGGGACCCTACTGGCCAGAGGAAGCAGTGCATGTGTGGCTGTGGGTGTCTAAACCATGTGTGGCGGTGCCAGCTACGGGTACTGTGTGATAACCCCTGGCCCCCTTCTTACTCATGTTACCCACACCCTCCTTGCATGACATGGGTGACACCATGCCAGGTGTGTGGTGGTCACATTGGTCTCCACCAAACAGTGGGATTTTCCAAACTTCCTGTATGCGGCAGTAGACACCTGTGTTATTTGGCCCCTCAACACACCATCACGAATCAGCTGATACCAACCACCGTGGCACCCATAAATGAGCTCTCTAACGGAACATGTGCGATGTGTTCGTGACCTCGGGGCCCAGTGTTTGGGTGGGCCAGGGCACAATCCAGCAGGGGCCCACTACCATGGGGCATCAGGAACACTTACAACTCTAACCCTTCTGTGGTCAGGAAAAGAAAAAAAGAAAACAAATACTCAGGCCTCCTGTGAAATATGGCAGTTTGGTGGCCGTAGGCAAACCGCGAGCATGCACCAGAAGATGCCACCTAGCTGAAGCTACTAGACCCTATGTTATTCTGGTTCCTAGAGCCCTCCCGGAGGTCTGGGCAGCAGCCAACAGAGCTAGTGAACGACACCCCCAAACAGCTCGCAGATGACGCAGAACAACCAGGCAGCTTTTAAAAGACCTTACTGTGATAAGGTGTAGGTCCTCCGGTTGTTTGTTTTTTTTTTTTTTTTGCTCAGCACGTGTGCCAAAAAAACAAAAACACAGAATGCACGGTACCCTGAGCCAACCAGGATTATCACACAGTGAACACAGCAATCATGTCTGGCTCCCTGGGGGTCTGTGGGTCGGGGGTAGGGTGGATGTTAAAAACAAGAACAGCAGGCAAATGAGTACCCCGTACCAATCAGTATTGTATAACTGACCCTCTTGTTAATCAGATGCGAAGGACTCATGGGGTTAGGGTGGACCCGAGTCACCCGGGTGGGATAATATAACACCACTGAAACAAGTCAAGCAAAGTCCAGTACCGTTACCAAACACGGGAGGTAATTAGTGACACATCTGTAGAATCAGAGATCAGGGGCCTCCTGGGGTTAGGGTGGATATATATAAAACACATCATTGAACAGCAGCAACTGCCATACCCGGCAAGGATTAATAAGGCTGACTCCTGTAAGATCTATATCCCAAGGGGCCCCTCATGGGGGGGGGTTAGGGTGGATATATAAAACACCATGAAACAGAAGCAAGTACTCTCTGTAGTACCAATACAGGATGTTATAACTGCACTCTCTGTAAATCAGATCAAAGCCCTCCTGGGTGGGGTGCTAGGGGGGGAATTTTATATAAAACACATGAACCAGCAACGACGTACCAATAGCCAAACAGGGAGGGATACAACTGGACCCTCTGTAATCAGGATCAAGGCCTCCGGAGGGTAGGGTGAATAATATAAAACACATGGGAAAACGCAGCAACTTCCAAATCCGGCAAGCATTTTTTAAGCCTGACACTCTCTATAAATCAGATCCAAGGCCTCCGGGGGTAGGTGGCGGATTGGAACGGCAGAAGATAAAGAAAGGAAAGAAGAACACAGCAGGCAAGTACCCCGTAAACCAAACAGGAGGTATTAACAGAACCATCTCTGGCTAAAATCAGATCAAAGCCTACTGGGGGGGCAAGGGCGTTGGGGATATAATACAAATGAACAGCAGCAAACTTCCTTACCTGGCCAAAGGGAATTTTTAAGCTGATCTTCTTATATAATGCAGATCAATGGGCCTCCTGTGGTAGGGTGAATTATAAACACCATTTAACAGCAGCAATAAGTACTGGGTACCAACAGGAATTGTATAAGTGAACCTCTGTAACAATCCAGATAAATAAAGGACCTCCTGGGGTTTAGGTTTAGGGTGGATAAAATAAATTTAAAATTAAACATAAACCTGAACAGCAGCACAACTTTCCATACCTACATGCGGATTTTTTAAGCCTGACCCTCTGTGAAGCTGATAATGGCCTCATGGGGGGATAAGGCATACTTAACACAACAGCAGCACCACACCTTACTTTCAGCACTGCCCTGAACCTACTACCTCACGGACTGGAGGGTGGTTCAACAATCCAATTTTTTTTTAAAGAGCCCTAGTGATGCGTGTTGCCTGCCCGTCCTGATGTGGTTGGAGGTCTTGCCTCCTGGATGAACCCAGGGGAATAACTTGGTCTGCTTTGTTGCAGATCAGGTTTGCTCAGACCAGAACTTTTAAAAAATCACGCCTTGGCGTGGGGGGAAGAATGGCCTGACGGTTAAATAGCATCTCCATATTCACGGGAAAGATAAGTGACACTGGGTTGCTGCCCGCACGCAAACGCACACCGCACATGCGCGATTGCCAACTGATGGCACGCACAGCGGCACACATGCGCATGCACGGTGGTGCCGCCCTAATGCCCATTGAATCCTTGTAGTTCATGCCAGCCCAGTGTTAGAATGAATATATTATATAAGAATTAAAGATGTCGCCCAATGCGTTATTGGCAATGACTGTGGAGGCAGAGGTCATGGGTTTGATTTCCACAGTGGTGTTATGATGATTAGATCATAAGGCTGTCTGAGGCATTACCCTTGCTTTTAAACTCAAGTGCTGTCTGAGGCCATTTGCTTGGTTTAATTTAAATTAGTAGTTTGCTTGCCAGCAAAAAATCACGATTCTAACAGTGGCCGTAACCTAAGGTGCTGCAGTAAGGTGCCCCTATTAAGGCACTCCACGAGGGTCACATTTATTTAGAAAGTGCACTTGTCCAACAACGGCACCCTTTATAATGTTCCATCTTAGGTTCGCCTGATAAGGTGCCTTAGAGGGCGCCTTCTGAGGCCACCTTAAGGTTACAGCATGGAGGGTGTTTTTGCTGGGCAGCACTAATTTTAAAATAAAAAAGGAAAATGCCCTCAGGACAGCCCTAAATTTAAGTAAAATAAACCACCACTGTGGGGATTCAAAAACCACATTGATTCTCTACCTCCACAACGCCAGGGGAAGTAGAACCAGTGGGCTACATCTCTATAGGCTACTAACAAGGGCCATGTGCTGGCTCGACAGAAACGACTGCTAGCGTCACCCACACAAACTGTCTGCTTTGGGGTTACCAGGGTTTAGGGTTAACCCACCCCGTACCCATGATGCACTGCCACATGCAGATGCAGCAGTCTACAGATGATCACAAGCGGGGTATATGCACCCCCACAGCACCTCGGCCATGGGTTAAGGGGAAAATGACCATTGGGTGTGTTACTGGCAAGAAGTAGCTACAGGACCGTCACATTGTTGGCGGGTACTGTGCTCACCCTGAAGGGCGGGGCGGGTGGGGTGGGGTGCCAGGCACCAGGTCCACAGCACCAGGTCCACAGCACCGGGCTTAGCTGAGATAGGCTATGCTGCAGGTCCGCCCTCAGTTGCCAGTGGGTGATAGGTAGTCCTTGCAGGATTACACCTGTTGTCCATCTGTATGGTCCCAGTCACGTTTCATTTAGCCCTTGTGGACTAATGATTGCACCCAGAATAGTGGGCATATCCTGTCGCGGGTGCCATGGGCAACATGATTTTAATGGGTGGAAGGGGACGGCGGGGAAGGGGGAAGGGGGAGGGGAGGAGGAAGGGGGGAAGGGGGAGGGGGGAGGGGGGGGGGGGGAGGGGGGGGGGGGGTTTTGGAACCCATAGGCAGATTTATGTGGCAACCACCGAACAGCCATCTGGGGCTAAGGCGTGTGGGACAGTATCTCCCACCACACAGATCCACATTATATATCCCTGCAATGGTGGCCGGCGAGAGGGGATTCATCAACCCAATGTACTGCTGGGTAACGGGAAGCCTATAATAAGTACAGTCAGTGCAGATCTGTAGGCATCACATAAGGGCCTATGGCAGGACAGAATAGTAGGCCTGGGAAATGCTCAGCTGCCCCACCCCAACCATTCTGACCCCCAGTCTCCAGCCATACACATACTAACTTGCAGGGGGACCATCTGCTAGCTATAGTCCTGGGTCCCCCCCCAATATCATGGGGGAAAGAAACTGTGTGCACCCAAAAATGGGATGTGAGTGCACTACACCAAGCCAGCAGGGGTAAATTCAATGTGATTTGGGCCCCAGGAAGAACAAACAAAAACCCATAAATATCACTTTGAGAGGAGACTGCTATATAGCATTATGGGGGGAAAACATAGCCATACCGTGGTCACTGCTCAGTCACGGGTGGAGGAGGTAACCGTCCAGCAGGACATTGCTGTGGCCACCCTGTCCGTGGCAGGTGTTGCCGGGCGGAGCACAACATTGTCCCAACCATTGCCCTATGCCCTGTGCAGATGGAATCCTGCCTCAGGGCACCCTGTCGGGGGTATACCCACAGTACCTTGATCCATCATTATGCACATTGGCAGGGCGGGCTAAGCAATTGGAAAACAGTGCAAGCCAGTTTGTGGTCAGTAAGGTGTTTGTAGACAGACCACTACACTCCCACACCTATGGCCAGCATTGTGCAAATATTTTATAGAGTCTTTGGCAGCCCTGGCCACCAAATCCAGTCACTGAGGCACCAGTTCAGGCATTGGCCTATGGTTACGCAATACTTGTTGGGGGTCACTCCCCGGGGTGGTAAAAACTTGTAAGAAGAAGAAACCAAAACTGAAACACACTCCACCAGGATATCCCCCCCAGAAAGGTTGCTAGGATGCATCCTATCTAGCAAAAGTGGTGGGGGGGGATTTTTACATAGGAATTTTTATCTGCCATTAATCATAGCAAACTTTTGAATTATATACAGTCAAAACTCGGTTTTTCATGGATTAATCCGTTTCCAAAAAAAGTCCTGACCCTCTCTTAACTAAAACCCGAAAACGGACTTCAACAGACCGAAGCAAGGATTTCCCATAGGAAATAATGGTGTAAATTCAAAAAATTAATCCGTTCCAGACACCCCCAAAAATATTGACAAAAAGTACATTTTATAGAGAATAACTATATTTTACATACAGAGAAAACAATGAGAAGATACATTATAAAGGACTAATGGAAATGGCAATAAATGACAATTTAACATCACATTTAACCTTTATTGACGACTCTTGTTGAGGGGGAGAGGGAGGAGGAGGGAGGAACGAGGTTTATTTGTTTGGAAAGGGGAAATCCCCGTCAATAAGGAACTCAGGTTATCAAGGCCCCATATCCGGGGTTACTTCCCTTCTTTGTACTTTTACTGGCAATAGGAACCGCTTGAGAGTCACTCCTGGACCCCTGTCGCAAAAAAAAATCTGTCCCAGGAGAGTGTTCTGTTTCTGGCGGTTCTCTTTAAGATTGTCCTAAAATGGAACAAGGCATTGTCATTGAACATGTTTGCCAGGACACGGCTTTGCAACAGCTTTGTTAGGGTTGAAATTTCTCCCACCAAAACGTTGCAATTCACTCCACTCTGCACACATGTCCTTAATCCACTGAAGAAGAAGAAGGCACCCTTTCTTCTTTCTCGTTCTTTCTCCTCCTCTGAAGCAATTTCCTCAGCTACCATCTGTTGCTGTTCCACTTGGAAGGTTTTTGCAGCTCTTCAGTGGGTTAGATCTTCACCCTAGTGGTCCTCCACCACACCTCTTTCCACATCCTGGGCCACTCACATCCAACCCCATGGGACTGCGCCCAAAAGACACAATAGATGGCACAACAGGGGCGTTGTTAGGGTCTCATCAGGTGGAGCCCTCAAAAACCCTTCTTCAAAAAATTCTTCTCGAGGAAACATTCTGGCCATCAATTTTCTCCAAGCAGAGTCCAACGTCCTGGAAGTTAACACCCTGACCAAGGCATTATCTATAAGGCTTTTTTTATGCAATTGAGGATATTGAATTTAGGTGTGATCCCCTCCAGAACTCTCTCTATGGGTCAATTCAGTGTCCGATGGTCACTTCAAAGCACCTTTGAAACAGTGCTTTGGTTTGTTTTTAGAGTTTTTTGAAGTTTGAAATGAACCTGCTGATCCCATGGGCTGGATGAAGGGAGTTGGTTATGTTTATTAGGGGAAGCAGGAAACACTTCACTGTGATGAAAACTTAAAACTCCTCCACCAAATGGTTCTCCAAGCCTGGGAGGATGTAGCAGGACGGCATTGTCCATTAGCAGGAGGCACTTGAGTGGCAAACTTGATTTTCCAGGAGGTATTTTCTTCCACACTCGGGCACAAAACACTTCATTGACCCACTCACATGTGTAGTGAAAGGATTTTAGCAATCCCAGGACCCAATTGCCTTACTGTTAGCCATCCACACATCACACACAATTTACTCTTGGATTAACATTGTTTTTCGTTTGAAACACTCGGGGATTTTCTGAGTGATACACCAGTAAAGGCTTCACTTTGAAATACTCCACTAGCATTTTACCACACAAACAAAAAAGAGTTCAAGCCTATCCTCAATAGGCTTGTGTCCTGGCAGTGCCTTTTCCTCCTGCATTGATGTAGGTCCTCTTTGGCATTTTCATCCATAAAAAAGAGGCGCTGTTTCATCACAATTGAATATTTGTTGGGGGAGGAAATCCTTCAGACTTCTACGTTACTCCTTGAATTCATATCAAACAAATTCTGCGGCCCCAAGTTTGTCCAGACAAAATTGCAGACTCGCCAGGCGTTACCACCCCCCACGGTGTATGCCAGTTCGCTTCTCTTTTTAAAATTTCATCAAACCAGGCCTCTGCTGGCCATAAATTCAGTAATACAATTCAGCACTCGTTTTCACAGGCATTTTTTCTGTGGCACGATCTAGCATATTGCAACAGCCTTGCCTTTTCACAATATTATCGCCTTCTGAAACCACGATCTCCCGCTAACTGTTTTACGTTGATCCACCACCAACAACACACTCTTCAAACAGCTTCCATTTGTTTGCCGTGCGATACTGTTTCGTTTAGCGCATTCACTCCTTTCGCAACATCAGCTTCCTTTAATTTCGTTTTTCTTCAGCAGCATGGAACTGAGCGTTTGATGCAGACTTCCTGTACATCCTGGGCGAGATCGGCCACTGCGTACACCACTTTTCATTCTGTGCACTTCTATGACTTCTTTCTTGAATTCTTTATCGTGTTTCTCAACTCGTTGATCAAAAAGGGTTGGCATTCGGAACGTGTCGTTTGGCCCCATGGTGGCGATTTAGCAGTCACACTCATTGAATGCGCGGGTGATGCTCACTCAACGGAAGGAAAACAAAGGACAGACTGAATCAACAAACGCACTTTCTGTATGGGCGCTGGGATTAGGGAAAGGATTGGGCCGAGTCACGCAAGCAGGCGGGAAGAGTTTGCTACAGACCACTTTCAGATCACTGCTCCCCTCCAAGTCGGTTACAAGCGCACAATGAGAACTTTTAGCAATTTGCAATAAGGATAAGAGAGTCAATTCCCACTTCTGGCCACAAGATGGTTGCGGCAGAGGTATTTTTGGCAGACAAATTCTTTAAAACGCTGTGAAGGGCAGAGAAAGTTAACAGCACAGTCAAGATTCTTCAGCAAAAAAAAACATCCTCAAATTTTTAAAGAAACTCAGAAAAACAAAAAAAGAGGCTCAACAAAAAAAAAAAAGACACCAGCCACAGCCACCGGAAACACAACTCTCCCGCTCAGCATGCGTTC